>VZRW01007969.1:0-199524 GCA_013398125.1 Aegotheles bennettii
TCTGTGATTCTGTGATTCTGGAAAATGTCCACACTAGGCAAAAGAGATTTGTGTGGATAAGTCACTGTATGCATCACAAACTGCCCGGCTCCTTATCCCTCACCTTGGGCAGAGGGAGCAGTCAGAACCTGGAGACCCTGTAGGCACCTCCCAACCCATCACATCACTCCACTTCCACCACCTCTGGGCACTGCAACTTCTCGAGTTTTCTTTTCCCCTCAGGGAATGGTCCTTGTTTTCACTTAGGGTCAAAAATGCCTCCTGGGCCTTTTTGTCAGTATTAATGTCATGTATTAACATGGCAATTGCACTTGAAGGTCAGCGGAGAAATCAGGAACCAAACCAACTTTCTGTTGCAGCATTGTTGTTGCACACAGACTGTATCTATAACCTAAATTTCTAGCACAGATATTGGTTCATCCCAAAGCTTCTACAAAATGAAAATCCCCTTGTAGCTGCAATTAAAAAAAAAAACTATATAAAAAAACCTTCATTTTTTTGCATTTGATTTAAGAGGTGGAAAGAATAAGACCATTATTGATAATTTTTAGTTTGTTCCTTAGTATTTCCAACCTATAACACAGTTTAAAAACCTCAGTATTGTGCAAACAATTACTTTCTTTTCTTCACTTCACTGGGGTGAAATTAACCATAATGAAACCAATTGTCATAATATCTCAGGTAAGTGGCCCAAGGGAAGCTTAAATTCCCTGGAGAAATAGGATATATTCATAAGCTTTGTTTTCATGGCAAAATGTGTAATTCTTCCTTGTTCTGGGTTCATGGCTTCCTTTTGATAAAGAGAAGCCCTTCTCTTACTGCTTAAATTCACTTCTTTCTCTTATTCAGAAAATGTCTTATAGCTTTAGGAAGGCAATCTTCTTTCAGGGAGAGAATGGGAATGATAAGGGTCAATTAAGTTCAGTCTTCTAATTTCTCTTCCAGAATGGCACAAGCAACTGTCAGAAAGAGATATGCAGAGGGATGTTCAGCCCAGCAGGGCTTTTCTGCAGGCTTTACGTGGGTTCCCTACTCAGCTTTATGTTTTGCTTTAGTTTCAGTAGAAAAGGATGGTTCTCCCCATGTTTTGTTCTTTCTTGATGCATGAGGATTTGTAGTGTTACCTTCAAGCTAATACAGGCACCCTTTTGACAGGTCTGGGAAACCACACCAAAGCGCTGCTTTCTTCTCATCTGGCTTTTTCTCCTCAGTCTTCATGTAGTTTCAGACTTGTATTTGCAGGAATCTCTTCAAAAGGGAAGACAAGTGAAAAACTGACAAAGGTTCTAGTGAATAAGTATGAACACAGATTTTTGTTTCTGACACAATTTTTCAAGAGAAGGAAGACCCATAGAAAATGCAATACTTTTTGTACAATTTTGGTGATATTAAGAAGCAATTGTGCTTGAGAAACAAAAACACTTGCAAGGAGCACTAAACAACTCATCTGGTCCTTTGCTTTTTAAATCTGAACATTATCCTGCTGTTCTTTTCTTTTTCTTATTATTAATCTTCACCACACCCTCATAGTTTTTCTGTCTTGCCTCTTCCCTTTTTTGTCTGAAAGCACCTTTCACAATTTTCAAAAACAAGTCTGTTTACACATTTGAAAGACATTAAACTTATAGAGATTTCATTATCCAGTGTTTGCAATTCAAGAAGCTAGTCAGCTTTTAAATTTGTATGAGCAGCATATGGGTGGACCTTCTCCCCAAGGTTTGGTGTTTTTTTAATTCATTCTTTACATAATCAGTATTTAGAATTACTGCTTTGATACTGAACAGTCTATGAACTCACTGAAAAATTAAATAACCACATCTGTAAAACAATTGTAAATACTTCTAGATGTTAAAAAAAAAGTCTGTATTCCTTATTTTTATGAGAAAGGAATATCACTATAAAAATATTCAGTCTTGTAATCAATAAACATAACCTTCCAGTGTGTTATTACAGACCTTCATTTGTCTTCAGGTTTTACTTGCAAACATTATTGGCTGCATGGCATGAAGGTCATTTTATGGGAAGTACGCATATCAGATCTGACAAAGGTAACATGCTACAAGAGTATCTGTGTTTCCAGAAAAATGCCAGAATAAGCTACTACAGAGTAAATATAAATAATAATTCTGAACTGCATTAACTTTTACAAATGTCAGTTTTATGAAGATAGCAACTGAAAAGCAAGCATTATTCCTAGGTTTTGTTCTACATACTATTACTTTTGTCAAACCTCGTATTCGGCATTTCAAATACAAACTGGGAATTTTCTCTGTGCTTTCAGCTTATAGCAAAAACACAAACTTCCCAAGGGGAGCTGTTTTTTCTCAGATTTATCTGTCCATCTCACATTTGTCCAACACCAAGGATAAGGTTTTCTGTGGAGAGGAGTTTAGATTTTCTTTTAACATGGTAGTTCCTTTAAACATGTCAGCATTTGAAAATTGAGCAATTTCGTTAGAGATCTGGGCACAGTACCTAAACTGAGTGCAGTCAGTTTACTATCAGAGTCTGAGGTACTCTCTATTCAGGCCAGATGCTTGCAACATCTCTAAAGGTTCTTTGATTAATTGAGGTGAAACCACCCTGCATAACAGGGTCAGCACACACAAGCTTTCATTATTTTCTTCATTTACATCAATTAGAATTATGGAGGGCCTGGGGCTACTGCTGACTTCTAAAAACATGATCTACTCCTAGGTGATGTTTAAATAGAGCACCAGAAAGACTACATCATATTTCATTAACAAATAAAACTTTTATTTCTTTCATCAATGACAGCAAGATTTATATTAGGTGTATTGCTTAAGCAACTCATTAACATATATCACTCAAGGTGGTCAGACTCTGAAGAACTGGAGCTTGGTGTATATAACAACAATCAATCTAAAGATAGTGAATTCCATTTTTTGCACAGACTGCAGTCAAGAAAGAGTGAACATCAATTCCAGTGGATTTTGTGAGTTCCAGTTTTCTTTTTATGACAGCTTATTTAAGTGGTGTGCAAACCACTGTTTTGTATTATGTCTCAACTGGAGAATGCTTTTACCAGGCTGAAAAAAACCCCAAACAAACAGAAATTAAGTTCAGGTCCTTTACCTTAAAAGCTAGATGAAAGAAGTAAGTCTACCACATATGGAGGTGACAAAGTATATCACATGTCAGAATTAGAGAGGTATTCCAGAATGGAACCAAAAGAAACATGGTATTGATAATACTGTAATTTTCTACAGTCCAGTGTGTAACAGTAGACATCTCTCCAGTGGATGTTGTATTCAAGGTGAAATCAATGCCACATTTTCCTTTTCCCGTGTGAGTTATTGCAAGTCACTGTAGCTTTGTCCTGCCAAGCAAAATTTGACTTACCAAGTGTTTTATCAGCATGCACAAGTCAATTACTTGCAGCAACATTATTGCTGCAAATATAGTGAATATTTGTGAAAAATTTTAATAATTTTTTCTGAATGGTGGAATAACACGGTTTGCTAAATAACACTGTCCATGCTGTGGCTGTAAATCCAATCTTATAGGCCCGTGAACCTAAATATCACTATTTTTCACAGTATCTTGTTTGGTTTGTGTACTGCTTACTGTTTTCACTTTGCATAGCTCAACTGTATGAGATAACTTGAGGTCTTGGGGAGCTTATGGTCTACTGCCTCACAGATCTTGAGGAAGAGAAGAGCACCTGGTCCAGAAGTGCTTAACAAGGACCTACTCAAATATTACCAATCAGAAGATTTCTTATGATAAATACATTTGAGTCCATACTGAGCACATAGCTTAGGACTCTACCAAACTGAGTCATGTCAGAACAGTGTTCACCAGCAGATATGTGCATTGCTGCTCTGTCTGTGCTGCACTGAGCATCTTGTGGATTACTCTGACTAAAACTCTGTTCTAATAGCTGCAATTAGTAAGTGCTAAGAAAGAAGAAGCTATAAACTGCCTGGAAGCTCTGTGACTGGTAAATCCCAGATGTTTTGTTGTTCCTAACTTCTCTTTGAGTTTGAGGTGAAATGGATGTGAAAAACATATTTTACAGTTGGTGGTTAAATACTGCAAGCCACCTAGACATGTAGGTTTCTCATTCCACCTGTTGCCATACTAAGGTTGCCCTCAGATTGCAAAATATTTTTCCATATGATGTGTTACTATATGTACAGTAGATAACTTAAACAAATATGGATAGCACAGCAGTTAAGTACCAAGGTAGTAACGGTTATCACAAAGTACATTTTTCTCAGATCATTTACAAGAGTTCACAAACCTTGTCAGCAACTTCCAGAACCTGGTATATTTTACCTGACTTTCTGTTCCATCCTGGCATTTTGTAATAGCTTTAATTAAACAATATTTAAATTTACAAACACGTCTAAATACATTGTGGCAGGACTGTACAAGAGACAATAACACTTAAACCCATAATTCCTTGCAGGTAGTGAACACGAGAGCAGCTCTTGTAAGCTAGGCATAGATAACGAAGACACAGAGTTTATTACACATATTTGATATTACAGTTGTGACTGTATGAAGTCTGGAGGATGGGAGAAGGAAGTGAAATTTCTGCCATGTGATCCACTGGTATATGAAATTATGACAGGAACTTTGCTCCATCAGATGCTCTGTGTTCAGCCCCTTTTCATGAAGCTGGAAAGGATTTATTTTCACACAGAACTTTGCCCTGAATTGATATTATAATTATTCTTGTAATTTTGGTCTTTTTCTCTATCTGATCTGATATGTTAGATGTTGACAGTAACTTTGAACATATGTTTCTTCTGTAGATTTTGACAGAGTGCTGTTATTTCCTGTATAATAACAGTTTCAATTTCCTGTTCACCATTTTAGTTTTTCATACAGTGATCACAGAATAAAATCTTCAGGGAAGACTGAATATAGTTTGATCTATAAAGATGACTGTTTAATGACATGATTAAACCCATTCTTTGTACCTAACAGATAACATTGCAATGATTACACATTACTCTTCCTTTTATAGGGCTGGTTTCATTACTATCAAAACTAAGAGAACCCGGTTAAGAAGTTTATGAGTTTTTAAAAAGTTACAAATACTAACATAATAAGGGACTGCAATTAAACAACACTAGGAAAAAAACAACAAATCTTTGCCCATTATGAGTTTGGAAATGGTAGAAAATTGATTTTTAAGATTGAAATATTTCTGTAACATTTTAGAATGTTATTCATACATCTATTTTTAATTAAAAAGACCCTTCTGTTAACAGTTTACACCATAGAACAGGATAGTTCAGACTGCCATCTATTATGAGCTGGATCAATTTAAATATCCAGAGCTATATCTAAACTAAGAAATAGTGTTGCAGACTAGGAGTGAGTCTATCAGATGCCAGTATGAACTCTAAGTTTGGGGGACTCCCACAGATTAGGTCTAAAGTGGTCCCATGGACTGAAGACCCGTCAGCAGCCAAAGCACAGTCAGGTTCCCTTTTGAAGCACTCCTTGTTGTGTTTCATCTGAAAGTGATATTGTTTGTGCTTCTGGACACTTCAGTGTGAACCAAAGCAGCACAAAAATGCAATTAGAAGAATTCACTTCAAAAACCATGCATATCGTACAATTCTAGAAAACATCTCCCTCATGAACCTAAAAATTAATTCTGTATAACTTTGGAGGCTAGGATGTCTGTTAAATCAGTTTTGATTTACCTTTTTTTAATTCCCTGCTAGGTTACATCCATAGCTCAGAGGTACGTTTTACACAGTTCTTTGGCTAGCCACCAGTAACATCTCCATTGTACGTCTTCTGCCGTGCAACCATGACAAGGGAACTCATGGTAACATCAAGGTAAACCTTGAAGTCTGAGTGAAGACCTGTTTTTCCCACCTGTGGGATGTCACATGTGATGATTCAGATATCCTCAGAGCTGCACAAGCAGATAAGCAGTTTCAGAGATATGGCAGTGATTGCTGATTATGTGTAATTAATGAAAAAAGAAAGAATTACCCAGAGTGAAACATAAAGAAAAAAGAACCCTCCTTTAGGTCCTCACTACTGCTCCTGTGGAAATTAAGGGCAAAATTTCCACTGGGTGCATTTAGAAATCTCCTGTTTCTGATACAAAAAACAAAACAANGAAAAATAAATAATTAAATGAAGATACCTAAGAAGATTCTGAATTGTAAAAGTATGTATAATCCCTTGGGTTTAGTCAAGCCAGTCTCATTCTTCAAGTTAATCATGTGCATGAGAGTTCATCTTGATTACAGCAGACATGCTGCTTTGTAGAATTTAATAAATAACTCTGAATTAATAACTTATTCAACAAATGTAATGTGTTTTACTGTTTGCAGAACATCAGTGAGCTAGTCATGATTTCTCTGAATTTATTCATTATTTCAACTGACTTCCTGGATGTTCTTTAACTTAGTGGACCAATCATGAGCCATTTCCCATATGAGTATTAGTAATTTCATACTTTAAAATAAACAGAGTCTTCCAATATTGATTTTGTATCCCATGATTGCAAGTGTGTATGAATACCATCATTTAGATTTATATGAACATTTATAATGCTACAGGAACAGCTATTTATCTATCTTTATTTTCATGGGTCTCCTGTTATTGTTACCAGGAGAAAAATGATGATAATCTGTTGCAGAACACCCGTGATAGTGCCATTATGAAAAATATGTGCGGATGCAATGTGTAATCTGCTCTGCACAAAGAACAAACTTCTCACTGGACAAACTCCACTAAAACCAGTGGTGCTACAGTGAGGAGGAATTTGATCCCCAGCACATATGAATAATGCCAAGAATCACAAACAAACCAGAAACTACACTTGAGGCTCATCTTCCCTTTCCTTGTTTATTATATATTTTAAAACAAGCAGGACAAAAATAAGATAATATGCTTTTGATTTCTCATGACTTAAATACCTATGTAATTGAACAGTTCATTGGTTTTTGGACATTTGTTCTTTAATATGTTTCTCTAACCTCCTGATGTAAATGCAATCCTCATGGTAATACTACTCCAAAGTTTTGGGGTTTTTTTACCTCACAAGTTGAAAATTCATTTTTCAGTCTCCTGCCTGCCCACTTGCTTTGCCCTGAGGTCTTTCTCATGGAGCATCCTCCTTTAAAACCCTTTAAGGTTAAAGTTAAATCATTACAAGGTAGCCTTCTTAGTAACAGTAGATGCTGTCTATGCCTTTGAAAAGGCATGTCATGCTTCTAGCCAAAAGAGGGACCCATTTTCTTCAGGTTGGCCCAGTAACATCACATAAAAGTTTTCTAAAATCAGGATCTTCACATTCTTTAAGGAAAACATACATTTTCTGTCAAAACTTCTGGTTTAAATTCTTGCCAATTGGAGCTTTTAATGAAGCAGACATTTTTAGCATGTTACTAAGTGCTTTCAGGGATCTTCTGTGTTTCAGTGTGTGACTTTACCTACTTCATTACACAATCTGGATAAGCAATGGTAGGTGAACCTTGAAAAAACACACACATATATACCTCTCTTCTGCTGAGCACAGGAATTAGCCAGCTATTTACCTCCAGGACAAGGATGCAGTCATATTTGGAAATGGTGAGGGGAAAACAGAGCTGAACCTCATTGCAACTTGTGATGGCAATGAGGCCGCTTATTGCATGAGGTCTGGGCTGTAAGCCTCTCTTTATAAATTCTGTTTTTGCAAAGCTACCCTCTGATATGAACTCATTTATTTTTTATCCATCATGATAATGTTATAAAGAGCTACTGATATTTTAACTCACTTTGGTCTTCTCCCCAACCCAGGAAAATGGAAAGCTCTAGTTCACTCTGGTTTCAGGGTTAGTGTACATGCTAGCTAAGGGATATTAATTATTATTTATTTTCATAAGTTTGCAGGTAACAGTGTCAGCAATACAGAAGTTTCCTTGGTGTACCCAGTTACGCTGGGCAGTAACAAGAACTATCTAAATCTTGTACAGAGGTAGCCACTGAAATTTCTGCTGCGTGTTTTATGATACATTTAAAGAATACCATCATCCTCTGCCTTGTGCTGAACTCACCTCTCCTGTGTTGTAAATTTTGGGTGTTTTGTTTTCTCTTTTCTTTTCTTTTTAGTTATACTATTTACCAGGATTTTTAAAAAACCTTTCAGGATTTCTCTAAGCTGTACAGTTGGCTGTACATCATTGTGACTGAATATTGAACTAATCACTTCAGTTAACTGTTGACTATCACTGACAAGAGGGGAACTCAATAAACCATGAATTAGTTCAGAACTCTATTCAGCTCAATTTGTTGCTGTAAGTTACCTTTTGTGAGTTACAATATCCACTTCCCAACTGAAAAGCTCTTACTAAATCACAGCAGCAGCCAATTTCAGTCGTGACCCATGCAGGGTTGCCCTTTTCTTTGTGGTATTCAGCTGTCATTCAAGTCAACCCTTTTCATTAAATACACTGTACCTCATCCTATGAAGGTTAGTTCAAGACAAAACATAGCAACTGCATACTACTATTAAAAAAAGTATGTATGCATTTTAATCCTCTGTGTATTTACTCTCACTGTTAAACAACCAGGATGCTTATCCTTTTGAAAGATGAAAAAATAGGAAATAGGCTTTGTCCTGGTTCATATCTGAACACATCACGACTGTTCAGTGTGCATTGCCAACTTCAGTATTCTGAGATCTCATACTATCTTGAATTTTTTTACTGAGAAGATTCATGAAGTCTTGTTTATAGATATTGTGGAAAAAATAACTGTTATTAGATTTTTCTATGTATTTTTTTATTCTGGTTCCTAGTTCAAAAATATTCGGAATTGTATTGCAATAAAATAACTGAGAAGTTGTCATTTGTGTTTGTAGTCTGACACAACCCATGGGATTTATCTCTGTCTAATGTGGGATATATTTCTATATGTAACTAAACTGTCAGCCTACACAAGTTCAAAATATGGCAATAACATGTTCTCATTTCTGAAAAGTTATGTGAAAAATAATGTAGGTTATTGTTAAAACCAACTGCAATTCTCTATGATTCTCTTAATATTTTATCTGCAAATATTCCATAAAATATGTTTTCAAAATAGCACATGCATGACACGATTCACTCACTTTTCACACTATGTATGGTCCTGCACCATGTTTAGGAAATTCAATCAAATGTTCCTGATGCATTTTTGTGTGCTCTACTGAAAGAGTTCAGATCAGATAATCAATGTAGTCCTTTTGGGACTAGTATACTATGAATCCAGGGAAGTCTTGAAAGAGATCAAAGCTTTGCCAGCCACCTGCAACAGACACACACCATGTCCTTTTCAGTTAGGTAAAAGAATGTTTTACAATAGAACATAAGATAAATGCAGCATAAACAAAAGCACAAATAATATAACCAAAGCAAGGTTAGATGCAATAAATCTATACCAAGTCATTCAGAGTGGATTTATTAATTTTTCTTCTTTATTTTGACCTAATCTCTTAATCTGGTTTCCTGGTTATTTTATGCATATTTATTTTTTTACAGTCCTAGAATAAAAATGGTAGTGGGGAGCAGTCATAGGCATTCATGTTTGTAGTCTTCAGTGAAGTTTGCTGTTAGGAATGCATCCAAAACCCTTTTATTACAGGAAATGATGTACATGAGGTTCTTTTTCCAGTGCAAACTGAATGAGTATCCTCTGAAAATTATTATCTTGTATTAATATCTATTATTCAATAGATACATTTCTGTATATATATTCACTTTGAGGTAAAACCTCTATTTGTAAGTATAACACTTTCTTACTCTTGATTCCACCATTGAATTGCAGAAATAAATACCCTTTGTATCACTGCATCTTCATTGTTTGATTTTTTATCTGTAAAAAACACCCAACACCTTACATATAGTATTTTAAAAAATAAATATTCTTAGCATCTGATAGATAAACAAAAACCTGGATTTTTATAGTTATAAAAGCAATCATATTCAGACTGCTATGTAGACAAGAGTTTTTATTAATGCTTTGTGAAACTTCAAGTCTCAGAATACTCACCACTGTGAGAAACACAACTTTGTGCACTTTTAGTCAGCTGGAGAACTAAAGCCTGTACATACAAATCATGTTGTAGATCACATTAGCTTTCTAGACATGAGAGACTTACCTACGCATCCATGTTAACAAAATTGTGCAAAAATCATTCTAGGCAGGCCAACTCCCAAATGACAGTTCTGTTGATGTATCTCCCTTCCATATGTGATTTTTATCATAATAATTTTTTCTTTGCACTCATGTTTAATCTGAAACTAGTTGCAGAAGTAGTTAAAGGATCTTGCAGTACTTAAAGACCTTGCTAGGCAGCAGCTGCTACTGCAGTCACCAGCTTGCAAATGCTTCCATACAGCCAACCTGCAACTGTCAGAATAGCTCATGAGCTAACAAATAACTCTTGCACTGTTCAAAACAAAATATTACTGTGTATTTTATACCAAGGTAACAATCGGGACAACACAAAACAGTACAAATATCTTATTTAACAACGCCTAAAAAAGATAAGAGGTGGGCTAGATCTGCATCAACCTTCACCTAGTGCTGTTACGTATCATAGAGCTGCTTCAAAGCAGAAAATGCCTCCACAGATGAGACGTTTTCACCTGATGCACTTTCATTTTCCACAGATACATTTCCCCACCTTCCAGGTATGAAGTTCAGGTAAGACAGTGAACAATTGTTCAGGCAATTTTTATTTTGAATGAAGAAGATGACCAGGAAAAGAAAATATTGTTCTCCAGAAAAAAAACTCCTGGGATGTGTTACAGGCACTCTTCCTCAGTGCAGACTACCACCTTTCTCTTTTGAGTGCTTAGATCCAAAGACATAGTGATAAAGCACGCAGGAAAGGAAAGCACAAATCTTTCCTTCAGAGCGACCAAATTAAAAAAGATTCAAGGCAAAACAGTTGATGCAACTACAGAATAGTTCACAGTTTGAATAGTGCTGTGAATAGTGTTACAGGCCAGAAGAGCTGTCTGAAAACTCACTGGGCTTGACTTGCCCTGACTGGCACTGTCATATGTAACACCAAGGGACTTAAAAAACAATGACAGTGGCAGATTACAACCTCATTGATTTCATGCTCAGGGAACATTATTGAAAAATCCAGCTGTATGACATATTCTCACTCAGTAAAATTCAATTGGTTGTCTCAGAAGCCCAAGCAGAGTATTAGTAATAAAGTTGTATGTTATAATACAGGAGGACAAACACACTTCTATACGCAGTGACATGGATTTACTGCCTTCTCATAGGCTTCTCTTTCATAACATTGATTGTCCCAGCACTGAGGTAGCTGAAGTACCTGTATGTTTATTTAAAGGTACTAGCATTTATGTTTCACCGTGTACTCCTTTCTATCAGTTCTGCTAATTAGTTGCTCAAGACTTCAAAGGGCTACCTTATTTTCTGTAAAGAATTTTTCTGCTAGTTTTTGTTCTTGCATTTTCCTTTTTTTTTTTTTAAAAAAAGTTTAGCTTCAGCAGTAGTAGGAAGGGTTTGACTGCTAGAACACAATCATTCCCTCACAATGTAATAGGCACCTGACCCTTTCTGGAAAGTTCCTTAACCTGAATCAAATATGGCTACATGAAAATAAAAATCATGTGTTTTTTTTTCAAAAGCAATACAAGCAAAACCTCCTGGTATGGGACAAGCCTAGAAATATAAAGTTAAAACTGCATATCTACATAAATACATAGCTGGAATCCAACATAAAACCTCAACTCAACCTGTGAGCTGCAACCATCTCACTGTGTTCACCCTCTGCTCTTCATGCTGGAAGTGCAGACATTCTTGAAAGTTAAGAGAGCTCATTTCAAACTCCTATTTCTAATAGATGTGTACTTGGTGTTACAAAGTCCTTGCCTAAAACCCATGAGGAGGTCCTCCAGCAAAACCTGGAGGCCAGCTCTTTTCTCTCATATCCCTGCTTTCCTGAGTGAAAGTACAAGCCACAAGGCTAGTAAATCCTTTTCAAACCTGACCTCCTTCCAACCAATGTGTTTTTAAATGTATTATATAAAGTAGAAATTTCAGTGTGAGAAAAAAATATTTTCCTTTTCCTGCCTAGCAGTGTTTAAAGAGTGCTTTAGGGAGAGGAGAGACATGGTTTTGAACTGCTTCCAGCTGAGGACTACATCTAGCCATGCCATTTTCTCAAGCCACTGACTAACTACATAAAGCTTTTCTTGTTTTATAGGGGCTTTTACTTTTGCCACAATTTGGAAAGGAGCCTTTGTGCAGAGGCTGACTGATTATGTGAGAATATCTACTACATTAAGCTCTTCAGGAGACAGGCAACAGGACCAATGCTGACTTGGTCCTCCCAACCAGTACTCTGCATGGCGAGAAGGAAGGTGCTGAGCATGAAGACTGAGGGACATATGCTGGGAGCAGAATTTCAGGGGCAGCAAACACCAGCACTCAGGGAGATTAAGCACCATCTCTGCTTTATCCAAGAAACAAGTAGGTAGAAGGGTTTCTTTGGACCAACCACAGGAACTCTGTCCCAGACTTGGTAAATGAAGAGTAGTAATTCTGTGGTTTGTTTGTTTGTTTTGTTCCTCTTGTTGGAGGCTACAAAGAAAAAACTTATTTCATGATTATGAGCTCTCAGAAAAAGCCCCTGGGCCTTATGATTTGTTTATTTCTCTTCCCATTTTTCCATTTTTAAAATAAAGAAAACAGCCTTGGTAAAGGATAACACTTTGCAGGCCTCATAAGATGTAGTAGCTAGAAAGAATTTCAGCAGCAAGTAGTGATCCTCAGGATTGCATCTGACATGTATTTAAAGGAACAAATGAAGTCTGCTATTTACACAGGCTTTTTACTAGGCTTCACCATGTTGTGTCCCAGCTGTACATGCAGCCTTCTTTTTTTACAATTTCTCAGGCAAAGGAGTTTTATCAGATTTTCATCTTTTTGGCTGTGCATGTATGCAGATTCCTTTTAGTTTGTAGTACATCAGATAAGGTTTAAGGAGGCACAGAGATCTCCCGTGTCACACAAAATGTATTCCCTCTGTATTCATTTTGCTTTGCTTCACTGCAGAATTTCCCTGAGTAACACCTTTCTTCTATCTATGCAGCTGAAAAATTAGTGAAAGCACCATGCCTACCATGATGAAATTAAAAACAAATACCGAGGCTCAGACATTTCAGAGAATTTAAAAACAAAGCAAATTAACAAAACCTCAAAAATTGAAATCTACATGATTTTTTTGCTTACATGCACCTGGAAAACATTTTGTGTGATAAGCACAAGGTGACACAGAGAAATAACTTTCTCTGGCAAAAATTTCACATAGATTGTTTCTATTTTAGTTGAAATGGCAGATGGGTCAAAGCAGGATTTTAAAAAAGAAAGTGCTGAACATTGAGACTGAAGGGAAATTCCTTCGCTCTCCTTGTTCAGTCATATTTTTTGAATGTGTAAATGACTGATGAGAGGTAAGGGCAGTTGTTCTTTTCTTTGGAATTGCATATATGATTCCAAACAAATAGAGATGCTTAACAAATGGAAAGATTAGTATTTCTGCACATTTTGAATGGGTCATGCATGACAGTACCTTAATTCTTTTTATACAATCCGAGTTCACACAAAGCACGTATTAAACATGAGAAATGCATGAATATTTTTACATACTCAAAACTTTTCAATGGATCATCAAAACCAGAAAATGTTCACAGGTATATGATTGTCTGAAAATACACTATTGTATTTTCCATAAGAATAAATAATCCATATTTTTATGATTCTAAATTTTTTCTTCCATGGTGCAGTGCCTAAATTATTATTTTGGTCTACATACAATAGAAAATTTAGCATATTGGATAGCTGTTGCTAGAAGAATTGGAGTAACTTACCTCTTTAGTCTTAGACCACATATTCCTTCATTGGGTGCATGCTCTTAAGAAATTTAATCCCAAAATAATCTTATCAATAGAAAAGCTGTAGGAGTTATAAAATGGCTTGTACTAAGCCTGTTTTTATTGTATGCTCAGCCTGTAATGACAAATTATGTAGTAGAGTCTTCTCTATGTCTTCCAGAGTAAGAGCATTTATTTGGCTAAAACAGTTTTACCTGTAATAATTACTTGGCAATTCCAAAAGAAAGACTGAGACCATCCTTTGGTTTCTTCTCAGGCTGGCCTTCCTTGTATTTGATTTCGATATATTCAATTGGTCCCCCAAACCAACATTTCCAATACTCCCTCTGTCTTTACACCTTAAATAGTTTCCCAGTAAAGTCATATTTGTGCTTCATTTTCATATTTTCCAGCAATGGGTTGAAAAGATGGAGACAGCTGTAGGGGACAAATGTTGATGTTTGAAATTATTTCTCTCCCCTTTAGTGCCTCTAGCTAAGTAGTTTATACGCTGTCTTCACCATAAATTAATCTTGGTGGCTATTTGGTTAATCTGGGACTAGCCTTCTTGCAGAAGCCATTTTGCAACTGCTGAAAAAATACTTTTTAGTGTGACTTTTGTGGCCAATATATTTTAAGGTTGTTTCTCTATGAATGGAATTTATGTTTAAATTAAGTAAAATCTAGTGATAGAGACACAGAATTCTTTTTGTCAAGTTTTGTTGAACTGGACTTGGAAAAGCCTCTTTCTGGAACCTGACTTCCTACATGGTAATATTCCTCAGATTCACAAGTAAGTTTACTCTCGCAATTGCGCAAACAGGCAAACTCATAGAAAGAGGTTCACCAGTTCTCTAAATACGCCCCATTATGTTCCTATACCTAATGGCACGTTGTATCTTGAGCTTTGTTAAATCTTTTAATTAAAACATGTTAACAAAGCCTAAGAAAAATAAATGAAACTACTCACAAGGGAATTAAATTGAGAAGCTAAGCTCATTTATAATTATTGTATTTCAATTAGGCTTTACTAGGGCTGGGTGAAGGGAGAGATAAAAAGAAACTACTTTGATGTCTGGGTTTCATAAATATTTCTACTGTCCTGCTTGTGAAGTCCACAATATTAATGATAACACTTTACGATGTGCAAGCTTTTTCATGCCAATTACTATGCTGAAGAATTCATACTATTACATCAAAACATGTCAAGGCTCAGCCCCTATGTTTTGTAAATCAGGTTTGCTGCACTGCACTCAGTGGAAGGGCAACTACTCACACCTCTGATTCACAGATTCAATAGACTTTGCAGTTACTCCCTCAACATTTCTGATTCATTCATATTACAGAATTTTACCAAGTGATTGGACCTTAGGTCCAAATCTCCTAGCTGGATTAGGACATATTTATTAGACAGCAAAAGCGTACCTTATTTCTCACTACTATTCATCAAACTTTAGCTTCCAGTTTTTCCACCTTATCATCTTCTGCTTCTAAATTAAGGAGTCATGAAATATCAGGAACCTTCTAGTGATGCAGAAACTTATTGCCAGGAACTCAGTCAACTCTTCACATTCTCCTACCACCATACAATGTTTTTTCCCAAGCTTTAATATGTGAAATTAGTAGAATCTTTTTTTCACGAGTCAGTCTGAATCTTTCACATATTTTATTAGTTCATGAATTAAATGTATTAAATCTAGAAGACCTAATGCTAGCCAGCTCATTATACATTATCTTCTGTTTGCAGCAGCTACACTTTCCTAGATTACAATAATTTAAAAAATTCTTGGCAACAAATTACCATACAAAAGAAGTTGTGCCAAACATTTATTTTTCTATCCAAAGTTTCTGACTGTTAGGATCAAATCAGTTCCAACAATCATTGCTGGTCTTCTTTATACATTTTTTAAATCTTCTAAGATAGTTCTTGTTACAAGTGTGGTTCTTTCTTAAAGCATATGAAAATACCCATTAATTTTCATAGGGATAACCTTAGATGAGTGAAGTTAATGATGCACATATATATTTACTGGAAACAGATAAGGAGGCTGATAGATAACACTGCACATTTTTCATCATACTATTATGATCATTAAAAAAACATTCTTTTGGTTAAAAAAGTCTTTATTTTTATCATTGAGTCATTGATTTCTTTCCCCAGTGAGAGAAGGGCATTGAGTGATTCACTCGAGTTGTTTGGGTGAATTAGTTCTAATGGATTTCTGTGTATTTGTTTTGTTAGCTCCTGTCACCACCAGGAAATGAGCTCCTCACTTAATCTGGAAACCCAAAAGCAACTTTCAGGAATAATTTATGCAGGCAAGTGATTGTAAAATTCATCTGATCAAAATAATCTGGGAAAGAAAACAATGGTATAAAAGTAGATATTAAAGCTGAGCCCATGGTTAATTTTTTATTTCAAAAAGCCACCACCAGACCTAAGTTAAAGTGTGAATTCATCACTAACCTGCTTCTTCCTATTGCTCTCCATTCCACAGGAATGAAGTGGAATCCCAGCATCATTTTTCAGAAGAAATTGTTAGGCAGATTTAGGACCAGCTAAAAATATTTCTTGACTGTTTGCCAGTGGTTTCTTGGCTTCCATGGCAGCCATGACACTATCCTAGGCAGCTTCTCCCTCCAGCTGTACAAAATAATTGGTTATATTCGTATATGTTCTCTGTGTGAGTGAGTCAAGCATTCACACCAAGTCAACATCACTCAGATTCTCTTGTCTCCCACTGTGTTTTGATGTGCTAAAGATAAAACACAGCTCCAGAAGACTATTGAAAAGCTAAGAGCATTTCTGTGAAATGACTAAAAAGTAATTTTTGTGAAATGACTGAAAACTGTAATTGTTGTTGACATTTTGTAAATGCCACATACTCTGGTGAGGTGACTTTCTCATACAACTTTCATGGGTCTAAAGGAAGTTACACAAATGTAAAGCAGAAGTTTTTTGTTTTGGTTTGTTTTTTTACAACTCCTTTCCAAAAAAACAAACTAGAATAACAAAGTAGGCTTATTAGGTTGAAAGATACCTCCAGAGGTCTCCAGTTACCTCCCTGTTCAAAGCAGGGTCAGCTATGAAGTCAGACCAAGTAGCCCAGGGTTTTATCCAGTCTTCTAAACATCCAAGGGAGACTGCATAGTCTCTTAGCATAACCTCTAGACAACATCTTCCAGTGCTCGAATGTCCCCTGGTTGAAAATATTTTGCCTTAAGTCAGAACCCTCCCATTTCAATTTATGACCGCTGTCATTTGTTCTCCCACCATGTAACTCAGTCAAAAGCCTGGGTCCCTCTTCTTAATAACCTAATTTTTGTCATTGAAATCCTGCTATTAAGTTGCCCCCCAAAGCCCTCTCATCTCGAGGCTGAACAAGCCCTGTTCCCTCAGTCTTTTCAGGCAGGTCAAGTGTTCCAGAGCCCTAGGCATCTTGATGGACGTCTGCTGAACTTACTCCAGTTTATCAATAATTTTCTTATGTAGGAAGGACAGACACAGTCTAGACACAATCAGGTACCATGCAAAAGGAAATAATCAGTTTCCTGGATATACTGGCTACTAAATCAACAATAGATCTTGGTGAGTGAAACAGAATTGACTTGGACATTTGTGATCACAAATATACTGGTAGAGCACTTTCATAGTATAAACCTGGTTTGGTCAGTGCTACACAAACATGTGATACAAATGAACATAAGCTACAGTATGATCTTTATTGTTAGGGGCAGTTGGAGGTGTTTGGAATAACTTTTCTGTCCTAAATAAGGATGCTGGTAATATTTAGGGAACCAGGTACCTATAAGCTTGCCCCTCCATCCAGCTGCTGCTGGAGCTCACAGTCTTGGGACACAAAAAAACTGTAGTAGGTGCACTTTGAGGACTATAAGTGGGTATTTTAAGAATTATGATCTTTAACTGGCTATTAAAACAGTACATTTCCAGTGGTATTTTAAATCCCTCTACTTAATTTGGTATTGAAATAGGTGATGAACAATCATACTAGTGGTTTCTGTGTCTCAACTAATGAGTAGAAACTCCTTAAACTTGCCAAAACTGATGAGCAATGCCATCAGACTGCTCACTCCAGTTTGGCATACTAACTGTAACCTCTCCTTTACAGAAGAATTGAAATCACCACATTCAGAGGGGAAAAAGGGTCTGAGGGAGTAAAGCAAGATCTGGTTGGTTTTTTCATGTATTTCCAGAAACTATGTCAGAATTTCTGACTCATTGTACCTAGCATTCTAATATTTGTTTTGCATCAACATGCAATATTTTTATTTGTCTACTTTGTGATCTGTTGTAGGAATCAGTGGCACAAGTAATAATGACACATGATGATAAAAAACTGAGGAAATAGTCTGGGATGTTCAGTACTGAATGTATTCACTGATGGCTAGTAAATATATCTTTATATATGAATAATAACAAACATGCCTGCTCTTCAGTCATATCGAAAACATTATTCACTTTAACATGTATTGTTTTTTCAAGTTGTATTAAATATAACAATAACTATAATCAATGCTGTATCATACTTTACTTCTTCAAAGTACAAGGTATATTAAATAATTTCAGAACATCCTCTTATTCTACAGGATTAACTATATCTTTATTCCCATATTATTATTATTACTTATTTCTTCAGTAAATGGGACAAACACTGATCACTCAAGTGTTTAAATGCCATTTGAGCCGCTGCATCAGCACAGAACATTTTCTGTTACAGACACACATTACAAAAGAATGTGTGAGGAAATCTCTGGTCAGGCCATGTGCAGTTGATACGGCATTGCTGTCCACTAGAGTAAAGAAATACAGAGAAGTACTGGTTTAACATACCAGTCATCAGGCTAGACTTAGTTTAAACTCCCCACCCCACCAGCCCGCCCTCCTTGTCTCTCTCTCTCTCCCCCTTTGTTAGATTCACACACTCTGCTTTTCCAATTGCTTTAGCCTGAAGCAGTTGACATTTACCCCAGCTAGATAATCGAGGAATAACATTTGCGTTACAGTTTAACATGACCTCTGCCTCTACAGCTCTTTTTAGATTACCTTCCCCCCAAAAAAATGGTTGCTGACACCATAGTGAGGCAGGAGGTGGGAAAAAAAGAAAAGCGAAGCTTATTATTGCAGTGGCACAGTCAATGTCATGAGAAGCTGCTCTGCCCTTTTCAGTTGTGGGTGAGCAACTATTAAGGAAAAGGTATTAAAAGGAGGAACAACTGTGATGTGAGGGACACACAGGTTAAGCTCAAAGCAAAGGTTAATGGATTGACTGTTACCTGCGTATGAGGCTTAATGTTGGTCTATACACAAGAGAATTGCGTCTTCGTTGTATTTTTTTCATGAAACTAAATTAAAGGGCTAATTTATTCCAGCATAAAAGAGTGAGATGCTGCTGTAGTTGTTGTTTTAATACACAAGGACACATTTTAAATTCAAAAGGTTTACTGTTTATTTCCATCATAATGTGCTATAAGCCTTGAATGACATATTTGGTTGAAGATACTCACTAAAACCTTAAATGGAAGAATTTTAATATTGGTCAAGGAAAATAGACAAAGTTCAGAGTAATAGTTTAATAGTTATAACACATTTTAAATGCAGAAAATTTGGTTTAAGAAAAGCGCACCACAAATAGAAACAAAAACAGTGAAATATTCTGAAGAGCAGAAGAGAAAAATTATTCAATATTTCCTACAGATCTCTGCTTTTCATATTTGATATTAATTTCTGTATTATTTATAAAATAGATGTTAGACCTCAGTGTCTGCGAATTCTTAGAAAAGTTTAAAACTAGCAGATCAGCATATAACTGATCTATAAAAAATTAGCACAAAGTGGTAAAGGAGTTGCTCATTTGTAAATAACTTAGTCAGGCTAATGTCTATACAGTAAGAGCAGATTATGTCTATTAATTTCAGGAGAAAAACAAAACAGACTGATATATTTAATGTTATTTTTTTTCAGTTGTGCCATTCTGAACATGCAAAAATATTTGGTATTTATAATGTTTGCATTACTGTCACTAATACAGGCAAAATATTATGGTCTAGAACTATAGCATTGCCTTCTCCCTTTGAGTGAATTGAAGTAAAATTTTCTTGTTCATAGAAGAAACACTGACAGAAGACAAATGTATTTAAAATGAAAGGAAAACATCTAACATCAGGTTTAGGCCATCTGTGGATTTTGAACTTTGTAGAGGCTGTTTCATCATGATCAATTTCATTATCTAGACTTTTTCTTAAATTCCACCTTCCACTTGATTAAATCATGTTTTCAGGAAAAAAATAAACACATAAGACCAGCATGGAAACTGTAAGCAGAGAAATAGGCAAATTGGCCAATATTCAGAAAATGTCACCTAAAACTTACATCCTTTTCTTGCTTTCTTGTAATTTTGGGTGAGACCATCACCAAAAGTAATACATAACAGAATTCCAAATCATAATTACTTGATTACCAAGAGTAATTAGTAATATGTTAGTACATTGGAATAAACAACTGACATTTTTAAAACGGCTTATTAATGGTTTCTTTAAAATATGACGTTATTCTGCTTCCTTGCCCATTTTGAATTGTTCCCTGACATTAATTTTTAGGTATTTTGCCCAAATTTATTTTAAATTTCTTAGGTGACTTCCAGCATTTCTCAAGGGAGACTGTTCTGAAGCTTGATATATTCTATTGTCTAGAACTTATTTCTCAATACTCATCCTTATACTCTGTCTATTATTTCAAATGGTTTTTCAGAACAAAGACTGGGTTATATCCTCACACATTCATACCAGCTACAGCTGGTAAGGTCGCGTTATGAGAAATTCTCTCCACCAGAAGACTTTAATCCTTATTTATACCCAACATGAGTCTCAATTACCACTTCCTTAGATTACTTTTTATTATTTATAAATATATTTATTTTTAAAATATTTGTTTATTAAGCACAGATAATTACCATATATTCTCAGATAATACTTGCAGTGAAATTAATGACTGAACTCTTCATTTTTTAATTCAAGTCTGTGGCATTTGGCCCAGACATAGATTGTTGGGGGAGACTCAAATAATGTAGTAAAAAAAAGCTGTGTAACTATTTCTCTACTGTAAGAGAATAATGTGATATAGCTCGTAAAAAAATAATGCCTTAATGTTCAATATTTTTTTGTATTTTTGGAACTTGTTTATTCAATCTGTGACTCTTCCAGTGGTCTTCAGAGATCTGGTAAAGGGACTGTTTCCAAAGGGATCTTTTGGTCAAAGAGTAGCACAGTTTTGGATGCTTCAAACATGAAATGAAAATTTGAAGTTAACACAGAATTTCTGAAAAGCAGCACTTTATATAGGTACACAACCTGCCTGACAATGTTGATGTCAGCACCAGGCATGACTGGTTTATGAAGTGTACTAACAGATGACTTCATGTTCATCTCTTTTGTAAAGGATGTTATAAACCAGAATACTGTTAAAAGTTAAGCAGGGGAACAGGAACAAAAGTCTTAACTGAAGGCACTAGAAGAGTTCCTGCCTGAACAGTATTTACTAGAGTTTTCTTAAATTAGCTGCTAGAAAGCCTGCAACTGCTGAAGACTCTTATGTGGACTTCTCTGTAGCCCTACTGCTTCAAAATACAGTGGAACGGCTGGAATAAAGCAACAATGATTAGCAGACTATTGTGTGAAAGCTAAAGGACAAAGCTGCATTTCCACATGCTCCTGGCTCAGCTCTGACAGGGCTAAGATAGGATGGCCATTGGAAAGAGACTTCCTAGACTGGTTCTTTGCAAGTCCTCCTCTTCCAGCTCCTCTTTCATCTCCACTTCTCCTCCAGCTTCTCCTGCTTCTTATCCTGCCACTTCTCTCTTTTCTCCTCCCTCTCCTCTGTCTACTTCCTCTTGCCTCACCCAAGCCACTCTCCCACTGACCGGTGTCTCTCATCCTCCCCCAGCCCCTCAGCCTCCCAATGCTACCACTCCATCTCGGTCCACCACCCATCACTCACATGGTGCCAAAGAAAAGCACAGGCAGCCAGAGGCCTCTCCCAGCCACCCCTGCCTGCAACATCAATCCTGGATCCAAAACATCTCCAACAGGGCTAGGAGCAGGGGCAGCAGGGAGGAAAGACCGATTACTTTTAAACACTTTGTTTTTTTGGTGTGTTTATGAGATAAAATTAATGATGGCAATTCCTTCCGAGAACAGCTACAGATGCCATTTCTATGTACAGACAAATTGCACCAATCTTGCAGAACCCAAGAACACTGTGTAGTTCCAAGATGGTCCGTAACACTTCACCTGTAGCACATCTGTGCC
This sequence comes from Aegotheles bennettii, assembly GCA_013398125.1. Classification (NCBI taxonomy): domain Eukaryota; kingdom Metazoa; phylum Chordata; class Aves; order Caprimulgiformes; family Aegothelidae; genus Aegotheles; species Aegotheles bennettii. The sequence continues at coordinate 22,212 of VZRW01007969.1, forward strand.
TATAAACAATGACAGAGTACAGTACTCCAAAGACAGGCTCAGAAAAGTGTTGCACCGGTTGATGCTAGGGCAATCATGACCCTGTATCAGGACACCCCTCACTTCTAATGTAGGTAGAGGAGTGACGGTTGATCTCTGGAGGATATGAACCATGACATGACCTGCAATTCCCAGAAATCAAAGGTGGAGAAAATCTGGTGATAAGTTACAGACAGCTCTCCTGTGCCAGCAAACCCATCCTGTCACTCTCCTTCAGGATCCAGGATCTGTTAGAAGATGGATGGGTTGCAGGGCTGGGGAGGGACAGGTGGAGGTGAGGTGACCATAGCAAGGTGACAGTGCTAGTGATACCTTGTGGTTCATTTTCTGCAGGGGTAGTGCTGAGTATCCGGAGCACAGCAGCAAAAGGGGCACTGAACGGCATTAAGCAAAGATTAGAAAACTTTATCTTAGGTGTACTGTTAGAAGCTGATTACACTCAGATCACTTCAGTTAAATACTCCTTTTGTTACATCTCTAACAGGATAAGCTCTGTCTCACCTAGCAGCAGAAATACCACAGCAAATTTTATAGCACTTAGAAGGACCATGTCCCATGTTAACACAGCAATTCTAGAAAGATTTGTGTTAAAAGTGTGAGATCTGGCCTTTCCACTGTTATCTGAGCAACTCTGTGAGTTGAAGTCTGTGCATGGACTATGTTTAAGGATGAATGGCAGGTTAAACACCCTGCCCTCAGTTCATGTATGTCAAATATGGATGCTCACCTGCAAAGAACTTCCTCCTCTAGGTCACCTGAGGCATCCTTCCTACCCAGGAAGGCCTTGCACTCCTGTATCCTGAGCAGGTGCCTAAACTATAAGAACAGTAAAGTTTTAAACAACAAAAGAATATCAAAAAATGTGTAAGCTATAAAACATTTTAAATTACATTTGTTTATAAGTTGCTTCATTCACTTAACACTTTTTTTCATCTCTAAAGTTACTTTATTGATTTGTGAGCACAATTAATTTAAAAGTTTTAAATAAGGAAAGAAGTTGAGCTAGCTGCTAGGAAACCAAAAGGAAAATACACTGGGAAATTTGCTACTTAGCTGACCTCTCTTTGTATTTGAATTGCTGTCACACAGAATGATGATGAAAATATTTTTTTTCCTTTCTGTGTGCAGGTGAATATTGTAATGATTGGTTTAGGCTTTAGTTTAACAGCACATGGAGTCTGTATCTTTCAGCTAGATACATTTATTTCAAGGTACTTAGAAGCTGACTTTTATGAGATTATTTAGCCAGTGATTATTTTTGTTGAGAAATGTGTCCTTTATCCCTCTCATTCATCCACTGCTAAGATATTTCTGTTTGTCAGAATGCCTCCATTTCTGATAAATGACTGAAGACTGACTGCTACACTTTATTAAAAAGTAATAACAATTTTTGTACGCACCCTTCACATTGTAAGGGAGGGACCATGAATCAAAGGACACTGCCTGTCTGGGCCTGATAAATGCATCGTTTACCAGCTGAGGAGTTATTTAGGACTGGCTATTAATTTAAATCACATTTATCTTCTCTGAATGGGGGGAGGTTGCTGTGATAGGACTGCGAATGACCAATGGTGCAGCTAAGTGCACATTATTTATTACTACCGCCTGCAAAGCACTGCACAATATGTTAAAAAAAACCAGTGCCAATTACCATGGTTAATCTAGTCAGGGCAGTAACAAATTTCTTCCTAACACAAGCCAATTTCTACACTTGTACTTTTTAGTCTCTAGAAAGTCAGTGTTTGCTCAAAATTCCTGATCATTAAAACTAGGTTATTTATCCTCTCCTAAAACATTCTAGCACCCTTTAGTCTTTTCTTCATTGTGAAAATAATATTAAAAAAGCCTTCTTTAGATATTTAAGAACAGAAATTTCTTGAGTGCAATAAAATAATGTAAACCATGTTTTCTAGGAGATTTTTGAGTTTTGTTCTGAGGCATCTGAGCAAAGAGAAGCTTTGTTGAGGCTTAGGGAACAGTTGTGCAGAGCTGCTCTGGGTCAGTGTCATCTAATCTTTTCAGGAAATTTCACACATAGAAATAAGGCAATTCTGATGAAAAACACAATACTTGTTGCTATGGACTAAGGTAGTGGTTGTCAAGGCAGGTACCTCTGAAATTTGTAAGTGTAACTAAAGAAAGTTTTTTGAAATACAGCTACTGATTGCACTAACTGCATTTGAACTGGTTGATGGTCACCCCCTGAGAACTTACCGAGGACAAGAAGTTTCTTAGATGGACAATGTGGTCTCCATTGTGGCTAACAACCCAAGTAATCAAGACAGCACAGGGGTACAATAAGGCAGATACAGAAACAGAAAAAAGAAGGAACTGCAGACACTGAAACCACAATTCTCCTTCTTGCCTGCAGGAGAATATCAATGACAAAAATGAGAATAAAGCATTACTTTATTTGTCTTCAATCATTAACATTCACACTCATTATTCTTCTTCCACAACCATGACAACACTAGAGTCCCTTCTGGTATTCAGTGGGAATGTTGTTTTTTCTTAATGCTGGCTGGTTGTTCATCTGCAGAAAACAAAGCTTATATATTTCCACTGGTTATGAAAATCTTAGTGAGAAACAGGTTTCTATGGAGTTGCACTCAACGAGCAGCAGTGACAGGTAGTTGCTACATCTACAGGGTTTTAGCCATACCTCATACTCTGACAAGTTTATTGTTACTGTTGCCTTGCATGTCAACAATTCCTATTCTTCCAATACTGGAAGAACTTCTAAGTAATGATTACCAATGCCTAATACTATCCAGTGTTATATATGAACAATGCTGTTCTTGCATGCTTGTTGCATCAACTCCCAATAGCAATTAAGCCTTTATCATTAAAAGAAAACAATAAATACTGTACACCATAATTGGAAAAATGTTAGGTTTTGTTTCATGCAGTTAGCCTGAGAAATAGACAGAATATTTTTGTCCAATTAATCCTATAATGAATGAACAGAAATGTGAATAAAAATATACAGGCACATTGTAAGAGAGGATTCATTCCAGGTCCCTGGAAGTGTGAAGCATTTGATTTAGACATAAGATCTTTACAATTTTTTTAAAACAGTGACAGCAATTAGCTAACTGAATAACTAGCCAGAGGTCATACTGATTTTTCTATCAGGAGAATATTTTAAGGCAACATGGTGTTTGTTTTTTTTCCCTTGAGGTATATCTGATGTTCTTATTCAGCTACTTAACATGAACTAATCCAGGGCATTTTATTACAAATAAGATTTTCATAATTGTCTTCTCACTCCTAAAAGTCTATACAACTCTGGGAATCTACCTTTCTTACTGGTATAAATCTTCTGTTTATAGCTCTGAGGATTTGTGCATACCTTTGGAATCTAGGGCTGGAAGGGAATGTGGGGACCAAGTCCAATTCCATGCTCTTGCAAGCAACCATATCATATTATCTTTTTACACTTATCAAACTCCACCTTAAAAGCAATTAGTTTTTTGTTCCTCATCCTCTACACCATGCTTACCATGCTTGGGAAGCTATTCCAGGGAATGATTGCTGTGCTAGATAAGATCTTTTTTTTCCCCTCTCTCTCTTGTGTTTATCTTTATATGTATTTATAGACAACAATCAAATCTCCTTTAAGGTCGGGTTTGTTAGGCTAAACATGCCAAATTGCTTTGGTGTCTTTCTGATATTCATGTACTAAACCATCTTACTAATGCTTCTCTGTGTTGTTTCCAGTAACAGATCAGCTTTCTTTTAATATGTACGTGGTCCTCAAGATTAGGTTTTATTAGGGTGTTGCGTGGTGCTGCCAATGTTTTTCCCTCCTTTCTGGAAATATCTCCATACTATACCTCAGAAACACATTTGCCTTTTTTCACAGATAGAACGTATTGGCAGCTCACGGTCATACTGTGATCAACTAGAGAGTTTAGGTCACTCTCCTCTTGGTGATTTCTGACAGAAGAACTCTCAGCTTATAACAGAGTATTTGTGTTATTAGTCCCTGAGTGACTGACCTTGTACTTTGTGCTATTGAATTTCATCTTACTTCTATTCCTGTCAATCTCAAGGCTATCTGATTCCTTCATTGCGATATTCCAATCCTCCTCCATACTGATGATGTATCCTGGTACTGATGTTATCAACAATTTTGTGCAATAGTAAGATGCCTAATAAAAATACAACTACTACTGCCTTACGAAAATGTCTTAAAACTGGACCAATAGAAACTACTGCCATACTTCAGACTGATAGTCTTCTTTTTATACACTCTAGTCACCACTCTCTTCAGTTAGCCTTTTACCCATGTTATGTATCTCCTCTGAAAGTCTTTAGCTTCTCCAGCTTTACTAGTTCTACCGGTCTTCTTATTTGCACCATCGTTTTGATGTTTGATATCTGAATATCTTCCTTTTGTATGCTGCTAGGGATTCAAGGGTGTATTCTTGTGTTCTTTTGTAGCTGTTCCTTGACACCTGATTTCCAAATCACTGTCTTACAAAAGTGCCTCAGATAGCTTTTTCTAAGAAAATGGATCTGTAACTGTGCTGAGACAAGAGAACAGGAATGGGACAGTGCCTGGTGGGACTGCAGGTTGTATTGTCTGAGGCTCAGCACTGAAAGAAAAGGCACTGAAGTTGAACAGAAAACCATGACTCAAATATGTGGCAAAAAAGAGTGCATTGCTTTCAAATTTTAAGCTATCAGGCATACCACTATGTCCACCTCCTGTCAAAAGCACAGAATAGAATGAATATTTTAAGGTCAAAAACTGCTATAATTTTATACGGTTTTTCATAACCCAGAGTTGTACAGACTGAATATTCAGGGCAGGAAGACTTGCCTTGAAAAGTCTGCATGTCAATCATTTGTAGTGCAAAAAATGGTAATGTCCACCCTGGGTCACATTTTACTTCACTTACTATAAATTCCCTAACCTAATATTTAAGCTGTGCTATACTAAAAATATTTTTGATCATGTTTGTGCCATGTTATGACTCAAAGCATTTTGTCTTCTACATAGACTATAGAAAAATCCTTGACCTAGTTAATCCTCAGGCTCTGGTCTTTCTCCGAGTAAAAGATACGCAGACACCTCCGGAGCTAAACACAGAAGATCACACTACTTGTTCTATAACTTCAAATCCTTCCTTTTTAGCAAGAAACATTTGTTGGGAGCTGTCTGTTTCACTTCCTCTGCTTACACTGCAGGTATTCAAGACAGTCAGTCCTAATTATCCCATCCCCCTTCACACATCCCCACACCCAATTAATAATGTTCAGTGATGTATGAAGCTGAGTTTACGTTAATGTAATTTTTTAATACATTAAAGTACTGCACATCTCAGGCATTTTATAAATAAATGTCACTAATTTATAAATACTTGTGCTACCCTAGGGAGCACAGACTGTGGAGGGGAGAGGGCAACAGAGGTGCAATCCTCTCTCTTCCCACTCCCATTTGTAGCTCCTGGGGATGCTCAAGGAGATTAAAACTTGCTCTTGCCAAATCCCAGGACATGCAGCTATTACTTACTGTGCACAAGTGCAAGGCAGTCTAGGCTCAGAAAAGAGCAGCTCTGGAACCTTCTCTTTGCTGTTACTGTTATAAAATTGAGGTTTTCTCTAAATAAGGAAAGAAAAAAGGTTTCAGGTACATCAGAATCAAAATTTCTCTGTTTTACCAATGCCTTTTCAAAGCCTGGAGCTCTGCCATACAGACAATAAGTAAGTGTTTATGCATGTGAGAAACTGCAGGATGGAAAGGTTTTAAATTCAGAGTCACAGTTACCAGATCAATAAAATGAAGATTATCTGTCACTTAAATCACAGTTAATTGAAGTTAATGCGTGAATTTAATTCCGCGTTGCAACTTGGGGAGAAAGGGTAAAATGGAATAAAAATGCCTAAAAAGAGAAAGTATCACTAGATGAAATTTCAAAAGTAGGCACTGATGTCTGACTTGGTCTTGAGCCTTTCCTCTGTATGTGTGGGGAAAGTCAACAAGATGCATCACTATGCAAACATTCTTTGGAACTTCATCTGTTCTGTGGTCATTGTTACTAAATTTCTAAAAATCATGGCTCATTTTTATTTCATTTATTATTATAAGACTGCACATTTATGAATCAGGAAATTATCACACATCTGTACAGTGTTTAGTACTCATGTATAACAATACCAGGACATAAGTATATGATATACCTGAAAAAGTTAAATTCATTAAATCATAAAGACAAAGAAAGTTATGGTTCCATCCCCACATATTTGTGTAAACAATGAATATTCATCTGTGGGCGAGACAGCAGATTTTTTAGCCTTTTTACAAAATGAGCCAAAAGATTAAATTAATCTTTTTCTGCTGTCTAGAGATGACGTCTCCCATCTTTGTTTTTTTAACAAGTAAAAGAGAACCTTTTCTTTTTAAATCAAGCTCAAGGTGAAGATACTATACAGGTAATTGTATGAAAATTTGAGGAGTTTTGGTATCAGTCAGTGCCTACAGCCCTTTTGTACTGCTGTGTTTCCTGTGAGATCGTCGCAGAATATGCAGCTGCATTGCTCTTTTTGGGCTATGTTTGCAGACTATTTCTAGCCCACATCAATGCAATACAAATAATCCTCAGAAGTTGCTTCATTATTTATTAGAAAAAGCAATCTGGCATGTGGTGTGTTATCGACAGCTGAAATCCAATACTCAAAGGTCACCGAAACAAATACCAGAAAGAAAAGGTGTTAAGGCAAATAAAAATACACCTTTTTAATTTTGACTGAATTGATTAAATAACAATTGAGTGGTGTCACAGGTCATAAGGCTTTGAGACATAAGGTCAGCTTAATAGAAAAGAGCCTGGGGCCATGTCACAGAGTATGCTCTGAGGCCTAGCTCCGAGGCCACATCATTGTGCTCGCTCCTGCCCTTACTCCATGTAGTCTGAAATGAAGAAATGCCTAAACAGAATAGAGAACAGTCTAAATAGACTAGTGCTTATCACTGAGGGCTACCCCCTGAGTCACCGCTGTTTAGAACTGATTGCTTTATTTGAAGTGAGAGTGCTGGGCACCTCTCAGTAAACATTTTATAAAATTCAGTAGGCAATGAAAAAAAAAAACAAAAAAAAACCAACAAAAACCCATACTAACAAAAAACCTTTCTACACAAGCAGTACTCTGTAATATATGTACATCTCATTACAGTCCCACAGTTCAGCCTAGATATTTCAGGACTGACAAGAAATGAGGCATGAAATGCATGGAGTAGAAAGTGAAACACTTAAATATACTGGAATCAAAAGAACTTTCGATGGGATTTTGAAAAGGAAGAGCTGTACACTGCCTTATACATTTACACTACCATTAATTAATGCTACACCATTTGTGTAAAGGTTCTGGGATTTTGTATGCTAAATTGTTTTTTGCCTAAAAATAGCTAGCTCAGGGAATCTACTGCCACAGAAATGCATACCTTTGGATGCTGTGACTGATCTTTTTAGAAGGGCTTGATAATTTTACATTTAATAATACAAATGAAAAATCTTGGTCTATACCTAGTTCGGCCAGCTATTTAAACACAAGAAAATAACTACATTGACTTCAGCAGAATAACTGGAACACAAGTGCAACTATTGTATTCAGAAGTCTGCTCCTAGAAACCCAGCATACAGGAAATTCAATATAGGAAAGTAAAATGATATCCAAATTATTGAACACTTCCATGACTCTCTGCTGGCTCCAACAGAGACTAAGGCATATCTCCCTATTCTGTGGCTGCCTCTTCTTCCAACACTCTTCTCTCCAACTTCCTCTATGTTATTCCCAACTTGGACTGGTAAGGTAATCAGCTGCCACTGAAGTGTGCAATAAAATTTCCCTATTGAAGAGAGCTGATCTGGAAATAAATCACTTTTTTCTTGCATGTACATGTATAGACTACTTTGCTTCACTGATGTTCCAGCATTCATTTCAAAATCAACTCCAGCAATGCCCTGTTACTTCCCAGATTTCCCATGGCAATGGTGTTGCTAAATTTTGCTTTTGTTTTTGGCCTGCTCATGCTCCCACTTCATGAATGGCTGAACTTCTTCTGATTCTCAGGACAGTGATTCTGATTATCATTTATTATTTAAATTAGAATTTTGCAGACTTGTACACTGACTCAATACATAACTCAAGTACTAGGAAGTTCTAGAGTTTACCTATCTACTCTTCATTTTACAGAATTGGTCATTATCTATGAAACATGTAAGATGATGCACAAAAAATTATATTTTAATCTACTCATACAACTATTAATAAATTATAATTTTCAAAGGCAAAAAGTATTTAAGGAAGTAAGTTATGGGATCAATTATATTACAACAATCAGTGTCTCATATGACTAAATAGTGGAAAGAATGCTTTTTACCATTGAGAATGTGACAATCCTTTTAAAGTATATTCTACTTCATGATAAGTTATTACAACAATTTTCTTTTTTTTCTTTAGCTTAATACTTCTCATCCTGGAAGAGTTTGTTTCCTTTTCAATAAGTTTATTTCAAGAAATAACCCATAGTTTCAAAAGATAATGCTTTAAAAATTAATTGTATAAGCAGCGAAGTTCAGGACCTACTCTGTCTACAAACATCAAAAGCAAGGATTTTATTTCACAAACATCTTTATCAACAGTGAAAAGCCTATAAATCACTCAATGATACAGAAAATGTTTAGTACTCTTAAGAAAGGAGTCTGAACAGTATCAATTATAGACTGTAGAAATACAAAGATGCATTTTCTTACAAGGGCCTCCTTTTGTACACACAGAAACATTTGTGCATGCAGTTTTCAAGCACCTGGAGATAGAATGAATTGTAAGACCACTTGCAAGAAATAAAAATGTTGTTTATCAAAAGCAGAAACAGTTTCTTTCTGTGGAAATTACTTCTCAGTTCTCTATACTCCTGCCCTGTAGTTAGTGCTGTGGTTTGTGTATGCATAGAAGAAGGTTGGACTGCATCCTTTTAAAAAATCTTTCAGGCTGATGACATATTATCTCCTATGGTGGGTGGAAAATGACAATGGAAAAAAAAGTATGTGAATGTGCAGAAATAGTGCACAAGTACTTGATGGCTGGAATGTTCTTCCCTGTGCAGCCTGGACAAAGTCCATCAGAGGTAATACAAGGCTCTCCTCTTCACCAAATCCCATAGACAAGGAAGAGACAAGGAGGAACTGTGAAGAACTGCTGGCTCAGGAACAGCTTGAAGGTGTCTGATCATTCACACAATAGGGCTAAAGCAAACAATGTTACTTCCCAATACTGCTGGATTTTCAATTCCCTGGTTCTTTGCAGGTTTGTACAATTACTTTCTCATCTTCATAACCCATAGCAGGACTTCTGTTGGCAATCTAAACGGGGAACCAAATGACCTAAAGACTCATGTAACATCTATACTTTTAAATCTTTTTCTTTTGGGGAAGAACCGAAACATATGAACACAAAGGCTATGCGCTATGTGCTTCCTGCCCCACTTCTACTTTCCAGGCTGGAAAGCACTGTTTTAGGCAGATTATAACAGTTGCAGTTTTCTGGATTCAGGCAGAACATTTATTTTCTGATCTAACTTATCCCTCTCATGGTAGTCTCAGTCCCTTGTGAAGAATGGAAATGTACAAGTGTTGAAGATCATCCATGACAATCCTGCAACTTTCCTTGTATGCTAGCAGTCTTGGATTAGATTCTTGTATTAAATATCTTATTTTTTAAAGGATTTGAGCACCCAATAGTTTAGATTTACTGTAAGGGCAGGCAACTTGTTCTTGTACTTCTGGCATTGACCTGTTCATTTAGACATCTGATATTAAGAGTTTTAAGTAATTTTGATAGACTGAGATGATCAGCTTCAAAGAAATGGTCATGACTACAAAGTCCCCCCACTAGGCATCTTTGAAAGTATTGGTTTAAATCAGGATTCATGAAGTGAACTTCAGTCTCCCTGGTTTGCTTATTTACATTCATTAATGGCACTGTTTAACCTCTAACCTCTTCCTTGGTAATGTATTTCAAATTACACCTTTTATCTGATTTTGCATTAGACTAGAAAGTCTGCCTAATGCTAAGCATTTATACTAAAATGCTGGCATAAATATTCTTTACTTTGCCCTTTCTGAGTCATATTCCCTATTTCTATTTTAAAATCTGTATTAGTTCATGTTCTTACTTTTATCTGGCATTCTTCAATTCTAGTTCATAGATTAAATAAAATTGAGTAAATTCTCTGAGGTTTCATTCAGTCTTTTCTTCACAGTAAATTAATTCAGGAAACAATGTCCTGCAAGTGGATAGAGGGTTAATCAGTGTTTGCATAACCTTTTCCCGAACCTTCCTAAGTTTTCCAATTAACTGAGGTAACTGAAAAAAAACAAACACTTTGTGGTATACAGTGTCTCCTTTCCCTGTTAGCAAAGTTGCTTTAAGCAGCCATACATATTTCTAGAGACTCTAACTAAACCATGGATATTTAAATCATTGCTCACTGTGTATGAGAAGCACCAGCAGAGATGGATTTCAGTGGTAACTTTGACCCAGCTGCTCACAATCCACCTTCCTGTTCATTTGTGAGCAGTAAAAAGAAACAAATTTCTTGTCAATAGAGGAAAAGGCCTTGTTATGCAAAAGCATTTTATAAAAGCTCTTTCCATACTCTGCGCATCGATGGACAGTGTCATACAGCCTGAAGAGCTGCCATTAAAGAAGAGGTGGGGCAGGTGTGCAGCCCCCATTGAACCACATACTCCAGATACATAGCTGACATAGATACATGTGAGAAGACCACATACTCCAGATACATAGCTGACATAGCACCTGCAGGCTAGGCAGTGCAAAAGTGGGAACTGTGGTGGATCCACAGTTCCAGATCCAGAAGCACAGTTCATCTGAATGGGTACACTGGTGTAAATATTTTGGTTAGGGAAGTTATAGCTGTCCTGGACTGAACTGGTGGTTTAGCCCATCTCCACGATACTTGAGGATGACAGGTGAAAATCGACTGATATCTGCAAGGTAGAGATGAATCTGATACTTAAGGACTGACAGATTACTCTCAAAATCAGTGAGAAAGTCTGTCATGCTTAAGAGCAATTCGTTTTATCCAAGATCCTCTAATTCCAAACCCGTGTCATTAAACATTCCAAATCTGACTACTGGGGAAATCATAGAATCATGAACCAGCCCTCCAGGAATGATCATTGAAAACCATCTTCATCACAGACAAGTATGTGAAAGGTATAAAACGCGGTCTATAGATTTCAATGCCTTAGATTCCTATTACCATATGAGTAAAATAATCCCATAAAAATTCAAACAAGCATCCAAAAAGGCCAGTTACATTGTTTCACCAGTGATACAGAGTTTCTCATTTGTCTCCAGCACCGTTTATTTTCTCACATAGCTGCTGTGATGCTGTATTATTTCTTGTCTGTATTCTTTGATTTCATGTTTTGATTTTCTTGTATTTGAAAATAATAAACTAAAACCTAAATGAACTGAAGAAATGTTACATAGTTCAGAAGTTGGATAGTTTTAGCTGCACCTGATAATATTCTCAGTTAGCTGTCTCCCGCAGAAGTGGTACTGGTTTCTTCTTGTTTCAAGTTTTTTTGTAATTATGAGGAAACTTCTGACTTCCCCTGTCACAAATTTAACAGTGTTTCATTGTGCTGCAAACTGTCAAAGTGTGCTAAGTAACTGAGAGGCCAATCTAGGTATGTTTGTAATGTGAATAATTAGAGACATTCCTATCCACATATGCTTTCACAAATTAAAAATAAAATAAAAAATCCTCTCCCTAACAGGCCCAAATGGAAAGCTAAAACATGTTTGAATAAAATATTCACTATGACTCCTTTATTTGACAAAAATTCCCAGACCATGACTTCCTTTCGTAGTTCAAATGTCAAGCATCCCTTCCACTGTGGTCAGGGTAGCATGCAGGAACAGAAGGAGACCCGAAACAGAAGTCTTTAATGATGACAAGCCTGGTTAACTCAATGACCCACAGCATCTTTTGTCTCCCTTTCTCCCCATGTTGGCTCCTGCTGATTCAGATGGGGGAAGCCAACTAGCAGAGCAGTTGTTCATGCATAGTCTAGGGAAAATGCTTTCTTCACCCTTGTGCATAGAGTGCAAAAGGCCCTTCAATTTCCTCTGCACTGTTTCGTTTTTTGTCTTTTTCTCTGATTGACTAGCTTTATATTGATTGAAAAGTCATTTCCTTTGCCCAGTCTTCTGAAAAACAAAATAAATGTTTCTGTGACCCTAACTCTTAGATTTTTCTTTCCACAGAGCTAAAGAAAAAGTTTCCTGTCAATTATATTGAAGGAAAAATTATATTGTTGTTTTGTAGCACTTTTTTCTCACTATGTGTCAAAAGGGAGCAAATGATGCTTTAAAAGACTAAAAGCTGAAATAAAGATGAGGTGTAAAGTGCTATTGATCCCTTTACAAAAAGAAGCTAAGAGTAAGAAGCTAACCTCTGCTGTCAGGTTACATTTTCAGTAAGTTACCCAGATGCAAGATTTGAAACTTCTACAAAGGAGTCTTTAAAGTGTTGTTGAAAGTATCAAATAATATTTGACCAGACAGTAAAAACAACCATTAGAAATTGTCAGTGGTGCAGCTGAGCTACGATCCAGCTGCGTTGTCCCAGTGTTTAATATAGCCCAGTGCCTGAATGTTTAAGATGCCCATATGAAGATCCAGAACTTTAAAAACATCACTTATTACATTCTCTGTGTGTACAATCTACAGATATATGTAGGTATATGCATATATGTATCATCATGTCTAGAATCTACAAGGTCTTAGGCCCACAACGTAGTTTTCATTGAATGGAGAAGAAAGCTTCAGTTTTCAGCTACCTAACTCAGTATTCATTCAAAGAACAGTCTGAACATTTTGGAGAGTATTACAATCTATAACAGTTCTAATGAGAGAATAAACTATTACTGTAAGTCAGTAGAGTAGATTTTCTTCCAATTACTCTACCTTCTTGTTCCTGACAAACCTTTTTGCTGTTCCCTTGCTCCAACCAGGAAGCTGGACAGCAGCTGAAAAATTATGCAGAGTATGTACAGTCAAATGTTATCTTTCTCTGTGCTGATTTCATGTACCAAAATTTGTTAGAAATCAGCTACTCAAGGCATTTATGTCACTTTCTGCATGAATTAATAGCCAAGTTTAGCAACTGAGTGTACAAAGTGCAGACAAGATCTTTTGCTTGACTCCAAAACTTTTGATATTTAGTTGCACAAGCTAGAAACACCAGAGGTAGATAAATTTAAAGAAGGACTAGGCAGTTGCTGATCAAATTCTATAACTTCAGAAGAATTCAACAAAGCTAAATCAATGCAATGAATTTCCTGGTTCCCAGTAGGGCATCTTTAGAAAATATCCACAGAATCACAGAATCACAGAATTCTAGGGCTGGAAGGGACCTCGAAGGATCATCTAGTCCAACCCCCCTGCCAGAGCAGGGTCACCTAGAGTACATCACACAGGAACGCATCCAGGCAGGGTTTGAATGTCTCCAGCCAAGGAAACTCCACAACCTCTCTGGGCAGCCTGTTCCAGTGCTCTGTCATCCAGAGATTAACTCGAAAAAAAAAAAAGTCAAATAGTTGCAAATGCCAAATGAAAGTCAATGATGAACCTTCATTGTACTCTAACACATCTGGAAATATACAGGTGATGGAGAAGGTAGACTCCACTACTCAGGAAACACTGAGAGTAAGCAATTTTTGTAGAGCAATGGGGTAAAACTTTTAAAAACCTGCAGCAGTCATGATAGGGATGTTATTTCAACAGAATGGGTCAAGCCTAAGGATGACAAATTATTGGGAGTGAACTGCTTTAAGCTGATACCAGCAGAGGGAGAAAAACCCAGAGAAAATGTTTAAATTCCAAACAATTGAAATTTAAAAGGAATTTCTAAGTGGCCTGTATGCTTTCACTAGAAAACCAAGGAATAGAAAATAGTAATTCCTATTAAAATCTATTCTGTGAGTTTGTGAAACTAGCGAAACCTAGCATCACAAAAATTTGTGTTTTATGTTCCCATTTCCTTTCTATTTGGAACCATTGTCCTTTGTTCCCTCTTACAACACAATGCACCCAGGTCATTCCAAGCCACCCATATTGTACCCTAAATAAACATATGATACTTTCAGATTGTCCCTTGTCTCCTAGCTACTTTTTGTCTTCTGGCTAACCAAAGACAGAGCTCTGTCTTTATCTATCTCTTGAACTAACTGTGTCTAGTCCAGAGCACTTCTGTAGCTGTAGCATAGTTGAACAACATGTGCCTTGTCCAGACTGAGGATTCAGAGACCCAGCTGCAACAGAAGAAGCAGCAGCAGCTTGGACCAGATCTTCATATGGTTGGCGAAGAATACTCTTTCCATGTTTAGTGTTGCCTTAAATGGTTAACAGGAGCAGAACCAAGGCTGTGTCAATGTTTTAAAGGGATAAAAATGGCCAAAATAATTACAGATCTGAGGGTCTGACACAATGCATTGGAAGAAATATTAGAACAACTGCTGTGCAATATTATCCATAAAATTTTCAAGGATAGGAATTCGATTTATTCTAATGAAAATGAACTTGAAATGCCTCCATTAGGCAGTCCTGTGATGCAAAAGGAGCAGATCTTTCGAGCAAACAGCTGGAGTTAGGATTGAAAATCCACACTCCATGCATTTTAAACTCTTACTTTGGGCTAGTTCTAGGTCAATTTAATGAAAAAAAAACCCTTTTATCAGCTGGAAAATAATAGATGAGCTCCTGCAGTGTGTCTCCCAGTATAATTTCAGTGAAAAGGAACTAGTTCATGTACTTCAACACTGCTCCATGATGCCAACTGGAACATTGTAGGTTAAGAAATTTACTTATTATGAATTAATAAATCATGAACAAATCAATTCAGTTAGATCATATCTGCAATGATGTATCATTTAGTGGTTGCTTACAGCAAAGCCTTTAGCCGGTGCTCAGTTGTACTCTATAATCAGTGAAGGAGACAGAGGAAGAGAATAGGCTGGAGCTTGGTTTTCACTTTGGGATGAGTTGGCAGCTTGCCTACTTTGCTTGTAGAACTCAGACTATTTTGCCTGGCAGCTGATAATCCTCCCAAACATCCAACAACAAATTCCTGTGCTGTATTTTCCTGTCTGAGACTTTCCTTCTTCTGAATTGATTTAGACCATGTGACACCAACCTCCAGGTAATGGCTATGAAGTGAGACCAGCCAGATATACATCCTGGCAAAACAGCATATTTAATGAATAATCAAAAGACAAAAAAGGAGAAAAAAACCTGGATTTGTTATATTTGTTATTTCTTACAGTTTTCAGACCTAACAATGATCTTGCTGATAGATGCTGCTTTTATTACTCTTCAAAACTGTCTGCGTTAATAACAATTGTTCCATTTAGTTGTTAACTTTCAAAAAACATTTTCCTCATACCTCTATTACTGACAGCAGCTTGGTGTGAGACCAGGGAGAGAAACCTGTGAATCCACCCATTTTAACACACTGAAAGGAACCCATAGATAGCCAAGTGAAGAACAGCTGTGGGTGTTCTTTGACTGGTCACAAGAATGACTTTCCACTTCTCTTAGACTAGTTATGATTACATAGCTGTTGATGTGCAACATACCAGCAGCTGATGTAGAAAACAACACTAGTAAAACAGAAGCATAAACTTCAGCACGCGTTAGCATTCATGTTACATATCACAGGTCACTACAAGACTTGTGCAGAAGATTCAGTAACCATTAAAACTTGCATATGTGTGTCTTTACTCCTCAGAGTTAACAGGAACACATCATGTCACGAGACCAAAACATCTCCGCTGTGCTTCACAAACACGCCCTTGTAAAGAATAATCTGAGTAGCACTCAAATAACTAGTGTTTTGACAGTGCTATTGGTATAGGAACAGAGTAAATTCCATTCATATATAGAGAAAAGAAAGCAGTTAATCTGAAAAGAACATGGATATCAAGGGAAACAACACACATACACTGAATTTTCAGATATGACTGTTCTTGTTGTGCCACTGTTATCTCCATTAGAAAAGACTGTAGTTATTACTCAATTAATATACAGAAACAAATGAATACCATGTATACCAAGAGTTCTTTCAGGAACTGTAATATGAGAGCTTTTGTTGAATATCTCATGTCATGCCTGTGTTTTCTGCACCAGATTTCTAGATTTTATTCTTGCCTTCTGAATTTCACAGAACTGCATCTCAGCAGCTCTCCATCACTTTAGACTTGCCCCTTTTAACATACCTGTGATTTCTTCCATGGGCTTTTACACTGAAACTCTGCCCTTTAAAACATATAACATCAGCAGTATATGAAGACCATGTGTAGCTTGATAGCTTTTATTTAAAATATATCCATGATGTATCTTACATTGTTCACAATATCCTATATTAATTACAGTGTCATATACCTCTTTGATCGCTATTCTTAATGTAGCCTGTACATGATATGCCGGGAACCGGCAACATTCACTTTGTGTGGTTTTATATACGCTAATCTTGAGGCTTAATTCTGAATCCTTTCCAAAATGTCCTGAAAAGAGAAAATTCTGAACTGTACTTCAGAAAAAAAGTTAAGCAGACATACAGGGAAAAACCCCAGATTTTAATTTACAATGAATATTCTTTGTACTACTTTACATAAATAAATCTCTAACGAAAGGCAGAACTGTCAGGCTTATGTTTACTCTGTAAATATCATAGGTCATATATTTTGTTAAATATGCTGAGTCTGGGCAGCAAGAAGAAGATGACTTCCTAGCACCTGGCTGTAGTGCCCTGTGGCAGGAGGAACCTTTTGGAGGGAGAGACAGATTGCTTCTTCCTTGGGAGAAACTGAGTGCCCCTGTGGAGTGAAACTCTGGGTGGAGGAAGCAAACTAGAGAGACTGCCTGGTATAGGATCTGCCACACTGCTGGAGCTGGAAGCCTTGAAAGAATGAATCAGGAAGAAGGCAGCAGAGCTAAATCTGCGAATGCATGACAAGAGTTTGTGGAGTTGGTTGAATCCAGGGCACTTCCACTTCCAGGTTCTGGACCCCTTCACAGCAACCACATTCAAATGCTGAAGAGGAATTTACAGAAGTTTGTTTCTTAGTATTTAAGAATTTCTGCTGGTCAAGCTTTACTTATCAAGGAGGATAAAAATGGCATATAATTTAAATAGCCCATCTCACCCAGCAACTGAAGGTTGCAATTTGTTGAAACAAAATAGTAGCAAAAGGCTTCCTTGTCTCTAAGGTAGAATACAAACAGTGAAAAATAATTCCAATGTAATGCAAGTAATTTCTTAGAAATATTTTAACCATTTGAAGCAGTGAGAAATATTCATTGATTCAAGAACAATATAAAACTATTTAAAAGATTTCTTCCTTCCTTCTAAACTCCTTATACCTTTTTATTCAAGCTATTCCTGAAACTTTGCTTCTCTGTTAGTACTCAAGACATAAATGGCAAGGGACATCATGTGGAAGACAATCACCATGGATTCCATACTGTATTTTAAAGTTATTTCTCCACTAATAAAGAAAGTACTTAATATTATTATAAATTGTGTGTGAGGAAGAACATATGTTTGATGAATCTGTTCGTAGTTTGTATGTTGCACCTCCTTAAAAAAAGGAAACAACTAGGTCAGATGGCATCAGATGGCAGGGATTGATCCTGCTTATCCTTGGAGCAACTTATACTCCCAGAAGAGGAAAAGGCTAAGAGAGTGAGGAGAAACTTAGGGTGTGCTGCACAAGAAAAGACTGGGACATCTCTGAGAAGAAAAGGGAGCAAAAACATTCCCAAGAGTGGCAGAAAAAGAGGTGTCCTAGGGACAGAAGGAATTATGCAGTTTGCCACAGCTCAGAAAGCCACTGAGTTGAGTGAAAACAGATCTAGAAACAAGAACCTGCTCTGCAAAGACACAGGGGGCAGACCAAGATTTCTTTACAAACCTTTTGTTTTATGCTGAGTTTTCTCAATTTTTAAAATGGACCTACTATCATCCTTTTTCATATAAAAGGTTGCTTTTGAACTTGAAAATCTTTTTTGGTCTTTTTAAGAGAAGATTTTTCATCCCCCTGAAATCTCTGTCAGAGTGCAATTTTTTTTTACAGTGTCTTTAGACGGTCAGTGGTGTTGGTGGGTGACAGCTACTGTTCTGCAGTGAACTGACTGAACATAAGAGGAAAGATTCTGCTTGTCCAAAGGAAACAAAATAGAGGCAGAAAAAGGTACAAGAAAAATCGAAAGAAAAGAGGGATCAACTTTCTGAAAAATATTGGTTGCGTCGAGAAAAATAAAAACTCTGAAAACATTGTCTCTGAGACTTTTCAAATTGTGAAGGAAGGAAAGGGAAGTGTAAGAAGAAACAGACTGCAGGAGAGTGTAAAAGGAAACCAAGTGTCCATAGAAGACTTCTATTTTTAAATTTAAAAGAACAGTCTTTCTCACTGTCATCTGTGGAAAAAAACCAAAACTATTAAACATCTTTTTAAAACTGGAAAGGAGTAAGAATATAAAGACAGACTGAAATGAAGGCATTTGCAGCTTTTCTCATACTAAAGCACCTTTTTTCAGAGAAATGTGACAGTGGGTTCACCCTCTGTGATACCCAGCATTTGTTTGTTCACACTGACCTAATTTTCAGGAGGTTTTCACGTGTATGAGCAATTTATCAAGAATACCTACACTGGAGTTTCTCATGCATGTACAGCAAACAGCTGTCAAGGAAAAAAAGTTGTTCATGGCAAAGATATATCATAAAACCATTAAAGCTTTCTTGCACATAGTTCCCTGTAAATCAGACCCAAATTATTTAAATACTCATCTGTGCTAATGCTTTTACGTGTAAAATAAGTAAGCATGTTTTTATTCTATTTTAGACAGCCAATCCTTCTTTCTTGTCCATATTTACATTTTTCTCTTGCATCAAGTTCATCAAGTTTAACACATTTACACAATGATTCTTCAGCTGGGGAATCAAATGCTACATCAAAGCAGATACAATATTTTCATCATGTATTTAATGACAACATTTTGCAAGTGCATTAAAACTAATAATTGCTCATTAAACAAAATAAAATGAAACTTGGAAAAAATGTAGAGCAGCTTTAATAAAGTATTTGAGCTGCAAGGAAAAATATTTAAATTTGTAATCAACACATACAAACAAATCACTCGCCAAATTTCCTAATATTGTGGTGCTAAGTAAGCTAATTATCCGTATTAAATATTATTAAAAAAGCATTTTTTCCTTTGAAGTTAACACATTAGTATTAATATAACTATCAGACATGAGAAATATGAAAAGCACAAACAACAAAAGCATATGCACAATATAAAGTACTTATTCTTTCAAATGTTTGGACTTTGTGCTGAAGACTGTCAGAACATACTGAGATGCTGCTGTTTACATCAAAACACTAAAAATACAGAGCACAGAGAGAGATCTGACTTCCTACTGCAACACGCTGAATGAATTTCAAAGCTTTAAATTCTGGAGTCAACACTCAAAGAAATGAAATTTCTTTCACTTCTTTAGAAGCAAAATATCTCT
Organism: Aegotheles bennettii; assembly: GCA_013398125.1. Taxonomy (NCBI): domain Eukaryota; kingdom Metazoa; phylum Chordata; class Aves; order Caprimulgiformes; family Aegothelidae; genus Aegotheles; species Aegotheles bennettii. The sequence goes on from VZRW01007969.1 coordinate 41,869, forward strand.
CTCTTACATTCACTGGGTCTACACCGATGTAAAACTGAGGAGAGACAAGGAGCTTTGTGGGGTTGTTTTGTTTTGTTTTGTTTTTTGTTTTTTTAAAACAAATGTATTGGCATAGTACACACAGAAGTGAAAAATTAAACTATCAAACTCAATTCACATCAATAGTGAAAAGGATAGATTTTTACAATTATTCATTATAAAAGCTACAGTTGAAATCTATTTCAACATTCAAAATATGTAATCAAACTACCTTAACTTTGCTAATCCACCAGAAGAATAAAGATATTACTCAACTGGATTTGTCTTAGAAAAAAATGTCTACCCATAGAAAAATAAGCATTATGATGACTAATCATAATTCTGTGAAGTATGTCACTAAAAGTTAACTTTAATGAATTACTTTAATTAATCTTGTTTCTTCAACTGCAAAACACAAAATAAAATTTCTTATATATTATATATATTTCGTGGGAAATACGAAATGTTATCATTCTCCTGTCTCCTTATTTGGGACAAAGAGGAACAGGAGAGAAGCATGGCATCTGAAGAAGTTAACACAAAACAATTTCTCTTAGAAACAGTCAAAGAATGCTTAAATATTTTGTAGTATTACCCTAAGATTCATGCATGTAAACAGTATAGGTGCTCATCATTCCAACTGTAGCTTTATGAAAGTTAGAAATGGCCTTCACTATTGTTAATTCAACTAAAAGACATCCACAAATACAAGTTTTAGACCTTGAATCTAGGTTTAGTAAGATTTCACCTCTGAAGATATATCTCTCTTCCTGCCTTATTACACACAGAGTCTAGAAAACTTGATTAGATCAAATATTTCAAGTTTATCTGATAAGTCAAGGTGGACTCAACAAGACCTCATAATCAAACTAAGGGCTGTTGTCAGTACAGGACAGAAAATAACTATGTGGAAAAGGCATGAAATTTTAATCAGTGGGAAAGTATGGTTCAAGATGTTTGATAAACTATATTGACTACAACCCCCTATTTGACATCTCATTTGGTAATCCCTCTACTGGCTTAATTTCCAAATTAGGTGAACCTAGAACATTCTTTCTCTAACTTATTACAGTAAACTGCCTTGAGGAAGGGCTAACAAAGAAAATGAGCTGAACCTGGCCATCTTTTTCTCCTGTGAGCCTTTCACATGAGACAGTGACTCTCCAACTTTTGTCATTCTAATGACAATTCTGTGCTTATTTACATCTTCACCTATTCTTACAAGAATTTAAAAAAAAATAGAGAAAATGCAATAATTCCTCTCCTACAGTTGCTGGTGAGTAGGAGCAAAATGCAAAGGTTTCAGACATAAGATGTGCATAAAAGGGAATGAATGGACTTTGAATGAATGAAAGAAGTAGTAAAGGTCTTAAGACCTAAGGCCCAAGCTTAAGTTTCTAAACTGTGTTTCACTTAGAAAAGGGGAATAACCTGAGTTTTGTTTTGTTTTGGGGTTTTTTTTTAAAAAAAAGAAAAAAAACCCTAATGAATGCTAAAGTCTGTTTAGGATCTTGTAAAAGCAATTGCCCTTTGGACCTCTTCTAGTTTACCCATATTCCCACCCAAAATTGAATAGTTGCCCTTGACCACATATACTTGTTCCTGAGGATATTATGTCTGTTTTTTGAAAGTGTTTCAGCTCTAGCATGAAGAAAAATGCTGTGTAAATAAAAAATATTGCAAGCAAACATCTCAGCATTTCTCATTTGAATTTTCTCACAGACATTTAATCTGTCAAAAGGCTTGATTTTTTTTTCTGTTTTCGATTTCATTTTGTGAGAAACATTATTAAAAATGTTCATTTACTAGAATTTCCATTGGACAGCAAAGCTGTCTTTCAAGCTGTCTCTTAATGACAAGATGGAATATATCCTGTTAAAGTTAAAACAGCTTTATGTTAAAATATATCAAATGTTTATTAAAGGTATCGTCTTTTAACATGTTAGTCCACAGCATCAGTTTTTGAAATCTGTATCTCTGCTGAAGTCAGTTGAACAATATCAATTTGACCAATTAAAGATATTCTCTGCTTATTGAGAGAACAAATAACCTTTGCTCAATGAAGTTAATTAATTTCAGCTTTTATATAATTATATTAAACTTCCTAGTATTTTATTTTAATATAAGTCTGTGACTAATTTACATAAATGTGATTTTAAAATATGAAGGTTTTTTTATACCTGTGACTTCACAATACTTCCTGTAAGAATTTAACTGGGTAGGTAAATGAGAAATAGTCTTTTTTTGTAACTCTTTTATTACTTTTATTATTCAGGTGCTTTGTTGGCAAGAACTTGAACATGATTGTGCTAAAAAATAACCATATAAATTAAAAAAAAATTACATTGAAATTTTATATTGTTAGGTTTTTTTACTGTCTAACTGTCACTGCTCAGAGCAGAATCTATGTCCTCTAGATGCAATATATAGAAAATTCTGTCTCTTTATCATTCAAGGATTTATCATAATCTGCATTGGGGTTTCAAAATTCAAGTCTTTAGCTGGATTGATGGGAGGACTTCAAACTCTTGGAGGAGTACAATATATCTCCATGTTTGAGGCATATAATAAGCATAAAAGATCTTTCAAAATAGTATATTTAGTGAATGCATCACTTATAACTTCTAAGGTGCAAAGTATAAGCTTCTGTAGGTAATACATTTGGCTCCTAATAGTCAAAGAGGTAATAAAATCATACTGTCATTATTGTCATTATTGTCATATTTACATGTTTCTGTAAGCTCTACATCATAGTTAAGATACAGTTACAGCTGAGGGCTAACTCTATCACTGACCTTTTATGACATTCTGCAAAGCTTACTGTCAGCACTACAAGCTGCAAAGTAATGGAAACAAAACCCAAAACAATTCCCAAACCCAGATCGGTTTCTAACCACATGTAAGTTCAGCCATATTATGTGATAAAGTGATCCAGTATGTATTTTGCATCTGTAATTATTTCCCATCATTCCCTACACAGCCTTTCTAACATGTGAACTGGTCATAACCATATTTAAGAGGATGTTTCTTCCTTTTCACTTCAGAATTGATAACTTGCTGGTAGAAACAGGCACAGATAATTTAATAGTCTCAGATCTATTTTCTCACTTAGGTTATAGGAATACTCATTAAGACAGCATTCTCTCATTTTCACATAAATCACCTACTTTATACCAGTATAAGGCAGAAATGCAGATTTGTGCAATCCATTTAAGTCACACATTACCTAGTTGAATCCAACATGGTAAATGCATAAACCTTTTATACTTGGAATAAACATGGTTGAAATATTTTTCAGTGTATCTACACTTGAGTTTAACTTTCTAAGCAGTGTAAAAATAACTATGCTGACTTTAAATTAAATATAGCTGTGTAAAAACTGTAGAGATTTTCAGATTTGACCTGTTTTTAAAAACACATTTTGAATCTCTGAAGGAAAAGTGGATTTCAAAGACCCAAATAGATACAGATGTATTGTAATATATTATAACTGAAATTTTTAAATTTCAAGGTGATCAGTTACACAAAGTTCACTTATTGTCCACAGAAGACAATGTTGTGTACTGCAGTAAAGGGAAGAATCACAAGAGAAACACTGACCAAGATACTCTTGTAGCACATAATATGTAGTAAGAAGGTGATTTGAACTTTGTTTTGATTTCTGTGGTGTTTCAACAGGCTGTACCTGCTATAATTGGCAGGTTTAAATACACTGATTCAGGTGAGCTGGGGCTAAATTTCAAGGGAAGGGGGAAGTTAATGAAGAGAGTTTGAATTTATTAATATACTGAATTTCTCTCAACTACACTTTGATCACTAACTTAAACTGATGTTCTTGGAGTGAAGAAACATATGCTAAAGAAGAACTTGTCACGCAGAACATCTATAATTAAAGATCTTCAATGAAAGCATTTCACAACACCTCCATTAAGCTTTGTCATACTGCAAAAAGAACATGAGCCTCTGTGTAAAGAAAAGTTAAACAATTGTCAGCTGAAAGCAGATGAGGGTTTTATTGAATACCTGTATTATTAATGCATGAAGAGGTACCCATGCAGAGCACAGCAGATACACTCATTGCTTTTAATCGTTGTGCAATTTTTATTACCAATGGAACTACTAAACAAAAAGAGGGGGGATAGATTTCCTTTACTGGTAGCCACAGTTTTATTTCAGGAGAAATCAGTGACCTAGGTCATGGAGTTTTCACTGATCCTAGTACCACGATCACCTCCACATGAAGAGACAGGTAGGATTACTGTCTTGAAGACAGCACAGATCAGGACATTCAAACTCTACTAGCCAGGGTCACATAAAGGTTAAAGTATGAATAACCATTTCCAAATCTTCCCACTGAGAAGGAATAATATTATTTGACAAGGCAGTTACTAGAAAAAAGATAACATGCATTCATTTATTTTCTAAAGGAATATGTAACAAAAAAGAAAGAATATGCATTACTTTAGTAGGTCTATGTTACCAATTATCAAAAAGCATGACTGTAATTTCTATGATTTTATTGTTTAAGTTTGCACTAAGACCACAGTGATTGTATCCTGAGTCACAGTCTAAATATCCGGATTACCGGAAAGTACTTTTCTGAAGTTTGTGTTCACATAGGCTAAGGAAGAGACACTGCTGTGTTACTTTTGGTCAAGAAGCTATTTGAAGTAAAAAATTTTTTGAAGTAAAAAAAATAAATCTGAATTTTGAAGGCCTACAAAGATACCTGGTTACTTTTCACCTAATAATAGCTATTTTAATTTAGAAACATACATGATTAGATCTCTCCAGGCATTTTAGTGGGCACAGCTATAAAATTATGCTGAAGTGTATATGTGTGTGAAAATAATTCTTTTAGAAGATTCCAAGTTTAAAAAATTAATAAGAATCCTCTAATCAGTGTAAGTTTAAATAAAAAAAAATATTGTTCATGCTCATGAAAGATAACTTTGATTATTCAGTCTGTATGAAATGAGAATCATTAACTGTTCTAGATGACATTTTTCTACTTTTCTCAAAATTGTTACATGGAATACTGAAATGATTCAACTTCATGGATTTTTTAACTGCCCTAGCAGAACATAGTACTATAAATCGTGCTTCAGCTGTAAATTTGTACTTTTATTTTTTTAAGTGATGGTATTAAGATAGTGAAAGGTAGCTGACAGATAGAAGCTGGTATCAATACAAAGTTTATTTAATGATCAGTGTAGAATTGTTCATTTTCATTTTTTTGAGATCAGGGTTCACACTCTTGCAAATACCATTCAAAACATTACCTGTGAAGGTAGCCACAGAAAAAGGAGGAATCTACTGACTCTACGTACTGGAGATTCCCACTCTGAGAACTTTGTTTTTCAGACTTTCATTAGATTCTTGCAGTAATCTAATAAGTTTATAAAATATCTTTTAAAATATTAGACTTCAGTGCAATCCAGAACATGACTCTGCACATGCTGTCCAGTCAGAGGTTCTTTCATTAATATATAAAACCATCACAGCTTTTTGCTTGCGTGTACTGTTAAAAGAGTACCCCTTGGGAGTAAGAAGGAAGAATTGAGTATTTTTGTCTCTTTTATATTTGCACCTGGAAAACTGAAGTTGGAATATAGAGAACAGGCAAAATCAAGATATATTTATTTGTTTGTTCATTTGTCTCTCTGAGCCAACAATATTGCAAAGGGCAGAAAACATACTTTCATTTGTTGCTGGTTTTTTCTTCTTCTGTGGTTTTCTTATTGGCTCTTTTTCACTGTCTGCTGCTGTTTCATCCACAGGTTTTCTCAAGTACCATCATTTCAAAGGGAAAACCATCTGGTTTCCATTTGGTATCCTCCCAACCATACTATCTTGTATTTATACTTTAAGCATAGCAGAATTCAGGCATGTCTCATTTTTCAGGGGCTAAATGGAAAAATATTTTATTTTAAAAGGTGTTATCACATATTTGAGGTAATTATTGTGAAAAGTCAACCTGAAGAAAAATCACAGAGATGTTAAGTATTTCCTCTTTCTAAGGGGACAAGAGTATTTCTATTAGAAACGTCCATCTCTCTCCAGTTTTCAAATATCATCAAAAAGAAGACTTTCAGGCCAACAATCAAGCACAAATGGAGAAAAAGGAATAGGTAAGACATAAAATTAATTAAAAACATGAAGGTAGCAAAAACATGAAGGCTTTTTTTTTCACATATAGAGATTTGTAAAACCAGACATGGGTGCTACAAGAATTAAAATGTGTCCTGAATCAATTCAGAAGTTTGCCAATTTGAGGTTAAGCCAAATGACTATCCAAAGAAGAGTAACAGATGCACCTGATGACATAGCACACCAGTTCAAGGACGTAGCAGAAATATCACTCTAGTTGTCCCCTGTGACAGACAAAACTATTGATTGCACATTTACAGCTCAAAAGCTTTTTCTCCTTTCTAGAATGACAACAGAATTTGAAGTGTATGAAGAGCTTGTGGGTTTGGCTTTAATTCAAGGCCAAACAAAGGGCTCTGACTTTCACCAGTCTGCAGAAGCCTTTACAAGACCTATATTTTGATTTGTGCAAACTTGCTGATCTTTTAACCTACCAAACATATTCAACAGCTGGAGTACAGAATAACACAGTATTTCCTTTGGTTTTCTGATGGAAAATTTTGCAGGTACTGAAATCCATCAGAGAAAAAGTTAACTGATACCTTGAATCCAGTTATAGCTTGTGCATTGTTCACTGAGAATCTGAATCACTGATATTTGGTCTGCTGAACCCAGTCACCAAAGAGAACCAATTAATTGGTATTACCTGAAAGCATATATTGTTTTTCTAGGCAGCAAAAAGAAAGGAAAAAAAAAGGAATATAAAAGAAAGCCAGTTCACATTTCTTTCAATTTCATTTTGAACAATAAATAAAGGATTTGTTGAACACAGTATTTTTGTTTATATCTAGCTTAAAACTTAAAATAAAATAAAATAATAAAATAATAAAATACCCAAAAGCTAATTATTTATAAATGGCTTTTTTAAATTATTATTTTCAGATCTCTATCCAAAAATTAATATGTCTTCCTACTTTTAGGTAAATTGTAAAAGAAATAATGTATTTTAACCTTTTTTTTTGATTCCCAGAAGAAAAGTGAAAAAAAAACATAAAAACTGAAAGTGCTTTTTCTGCCCATATTATTTCATTTTTTTCCTCTCTTCCACTTCACTTTTCCCAAAGGTGGGGAAAAATAAAGATTAAATAATAAAACTAGAGTGATGAAATAATAAAACTAGAGTGGGTGCAGGACTTTTTCTTATTTTCAAAGTCATCATTAATTTGTTATTTATGTTTTTAGTTTCTATTACTGATATTAATACAAAGTTTATGTAGTTTTTTGAAGTAAAAACCACAAGAGGGGCAAACATATGTCAACTTGTTTCACTAAGAGATGAGAAACTGAACAGAGACAACATCTCACGGAGAAGCTGGCTTTTAACACAGGAACTGAAGAGGTGAAAAAGGTTGCCAGAGAAGACAAGTGAAAAGAGCTGGTCTGGAAGAGTATCATTTTGTTGCCTAGGACTGTAGCTGGAGCTTATGTAAGAGAGAGAGGGAGACTGTATCTGCTACATCTGGGAGTAGTACACCACAACAGGATCATAGAATCACTCTGGTTAGAAAAGGCGTTCAAGATCATCAAGCCCAATCATCAACCCAGGACTGTCAAGTCCACCACTAATTCATATCCCCAAGGGCCACATCCAAACATTCTCTGAATATCTCCAGGGATGGTGAATCCACCACTTCCTTGGGAAGCCTATTCCAAAGCCTGACCACCCTTTTCCTAATATCCAGCCTGAACCTCCCCTGGTGCAACTCGAGGCCATTCCTGCCTGTCCTATCACTCATCACCTGGGAGAAGACCCCAGCCACCCCCACACTCCAACCTCCTTTCAGGCAGTTGTAGAGAGAGATAAGGTCTCCCTTGAGCCTCCTCTTCTCCAGACTAAACAACCCCAATTCCCTCAGCCGCTCCTTGTGAGACCTGTGCTCCAGGCTCTTCACCAGCTTAGTTGCCCTTGTCTGGACCCGCTCCCATACATCATTGTCTGTTTTGTAGTGAGGTGCCCAGAACTCAATGCAGTATTCCAGGTTTAGCCTCACCAGTGCCAAGTAGAGGGGCTTCCCTAGTCCTGCTGGCCACACTATTTTTGATTCATGCCAGGGTGCTGTTTGGCCTCTCGGCCACCTGGACACACTGCTGGCTGATGTTCAGCCGGCTGTCTACCAGCACACCCAGATCCTTTTCTGCCAGGCAACTTTCCAACCACTCTTCCCCAAGCCTGTAAAGTTGCATGGGGTTGTTGTGATCCAGGTGAAGCACCCGGCACTTTGCCTTGTTGAAGCTCATACAATTGGGCTTGGCCCATCACTGCAGCCTGTCCAGGTCTCTGTAGAGCCTTCCGACCCTCAGGTAGATCAACACTCCCACCCAACTTGGTGTCATCCACAAATTTACTGATGGTGCATTTGATGCCTTCCTCCAGATCATCAATAAAGATATTGAACAGAACCGGCCCCAGTACAGAGCCCTGGGGGACACCACTGGTGACTGGTCATCAACTGGATGTGACTCCATTTACTACTACTCTTTGTGCTCAGCCATCCAGCCAGTTCAGTTCTGTAGAGCTCATGAAGAGGCAGTGTCCACCATGCACATTTTGGGGGGGTTCACTTTAGACTAGCTTTTGTTTCTTGCCATGAACTGAATCCCCATCAGCAGCTGGAGTGCATTTGGGGTGTTCACAGGGTAATCTTTCCTCGTTTGTTTCATTTGAAAGCAAACCAGGTTGTATACTCTGAGATGGCTATGATGTCTGAATCAACACATGTTAACCCGGGAGAACTGGGAAACTTTCCTCTGAAGTACTTTGTTGATTCACACTAAAATGTTAATGTGTACTCAAGGACCTCCTACTTGAAGATGAAGAGCTTAGGTAGATTGATTGAGTGATAATATCCCATCCAGAACATAGAAATACAGGTACTAAAATAATTTCCGCTTCTCTATTTCTATCTAAACACTGAGCAAATCCTATAAATTTTCTTTTCCCTTTTTCTTCCCAAAGAAGTTTGACTGTTACAGTTCGGCTTCAAATATGAATAAATTTGCAGTTAGTTATGCAGTTCAGAGAATTGTGTAAATGGTTGTGCTTCAGAAGGCAGATTAAAAGACCTGCTAAATTTTTTCGATGATTTCTCTTTGTACTGTACCCTTCTGTGATCTCAGTGTATCAGTATGTACTATGACATTAACTTTGATTTTTCTTACTCCCTCTAAATGTTACCATTTGTGCAAATATTTTAATGTCTGTCTTGCTGCAACTGGAATTCTTTCCTCTTCTGTGCACTGCAATGTTAGTGAAAACGCACAAAAAAGTACTATACATAGCAACACTGTATGTGAAGGAATAAAACAAATTTAAGAGTCCCTTTAAGATTTGATCTTATATTCAAATAAGTCAAACAAGAGTGAAACATACAGTTCTTCAGGCTGTTGAAGATGTCTGTGTTCAGAATAAACCTTCTTCTAAAGTGGAAGGAAAGCATGATACATTATGGATAAAACGTGCATTTAAAATTACTGTTTGCAGCTCTGGTACAGCAGTTACAGAAATACTGGACATACAATAGAAAATAGACAAACAAGTAGCAATAGGCAAAAAATTCAGTTAGCAAAGGTTCCTAAGGTATTAAAGGTAGGTAATTTTTTTTCTAAACTCCTGACTAAAATTATAGGTGACAAATTATGCTTGTTGGTTTTTTGTTCCTTTTTGTACATTTCTTGTCAAATTATATGACATTATCAATTTTCTCTTGGTTATTCTTTGTAGTATTGCACAAGTTCTGTGGGAGAACAGCTTTCCCTGGCCAGCCCAGACAGAATTTTGTGATTTAATGCACCAAAATAGCTAGCAAGTATTAGAATATAGTGTTTTATTTATGTTCTTGTGTTTTCTGCGTATTTTATTCTTTTCTAGTCAAATATTACCATGGGATTTCTTTCATCATTAATTTCTGAATTTAGAATTTAGGAAAAGGTATGTTTTTTGCAAATGATCCTTCAGGATTATTGTTTTTAAGAGTTATGATTTATGTATATGTCCTACATAAACATCTGTTTTGAAAATTCATGAAAGAGAAAGGTTTTTAATTTCTGCACATGAAAATATTATTAGTGACTCCACATTTTTTCTTGTAAAACTAACTAATTGAATCTAGGATTCAAGGAAGAACCTTAATTTGCTATATGTGGACATGCTGGGTTTTGACTTTGTAACCTCAATGCTTAAACATAGATCACTGAAATATATTAGAAACTAGTATTGTAGTTCATTTTATCTCATATGAAATACATACATATTTTATATTTCCTGTGTTTGTCTTCAACTGGAGAAAGGTTCAGTTGCTAGATTAAATCAATCACATTTTTGTTTCATAGATTTCTTTCCTTTTTTTTTTTTTTATTAGACTGTAATAAACAGATGTTCTCCATTGCTTCCTTCCTCTTTCTCTCCCTCCTTCTCTTCCCTACATTGCCTTTTATTTAATATTCCAAGGGCAAAGGCAGTGATTAACAACCAGCATCTCGTCTAAGCTCCCATTTTCAAACACAGCAGGTCAAAAAAGCGATTTTAGCTGGGCTGAGATGTATGAAATCCTGGTCCCAGGCAAGACTCTCCAGGCCAGAGAAAATGAAGCCTGATGGTGCATAGTATTTCTCAGGTGTACTTTGTGTGCCACTGATTTTCATGACCCTTTCAAGCTTACTCATTTTCTATATTCAATAATAATTTCTCCTTATCTTAACTTCCTCCATTTCCATTCCCACCTTAAAAAACAGTAACTTAGAAGTCTGAATTAAAAAAAAATTATCAGCCTTCCTCTAATACATACTTTCTATTTCTAATATTAAACAATCTTGTTTGGAATCTCAAAACAATATACCTTTTCATTTATGCATTGTTTATTTCATTTTTTGCAACACCTATTTCCAGAATAATTTTACAGGAAACCTAAAAATAACAGCAATGGAGTAAAATAAAATGGAGTAAAACAGAGAAGAAGTTCGCAAAGTCTTATATACTTGTTAGCTTCTACACAAAATCATTATATTTTTTCATTGATTATTTCACAGCATTAATAATACTAATAATGATAGCAATAATTTTTATTTTCATGGCCTAAGAACTCTTTCCATTTAAAAAATCCCAATTAAGCTTCCCATTGTTTCTCACATAGTAATACTTCTCCTTTTGCACCTGACTGCCTCCAAACCATCAGGATTCTTCTAAGATGAGGAACTGTAGAAGCACCTACTGTCATGGATATTTTGAAAATGTCAAATATACTAAAAGAAATATTCTAGAAGAGATAAAATACGCTTTAAATTTTTGGTCATTTTCTTCCTTTTGCAAATATTAATTCAGGGCTTAAAAATTAATTTATTTACAATAAATGCCTCTGAAAAAATATGTCCTCACCAATATATAACAGGTATGAAATGTAATGATTAATACACCAAGCAATTCTAGGCATGCATATAAGGAGCTGAATAAATGTAGACATCTTCTAATTTCTTTTACAGAAATTGCTTGATCATAAATTGCGCAAGTGACTGGTCTTAACTATTTTGTGATGCTCAGATGAGTATACTTCTGAGCACAAAATATTAGAGTTAAAAGGGTTATATTCCTCCTCCTTAATAGAGAAGAAGACAATTGGCATTCAAATTTTAAGTCACAAAGAATCATCATTGTCTTTTGAAGCAGAACCTTAAAAAACCAGTTCTCTCCCTCAGTACATGCACACAAGTACTCTGATACATTTCATTCACTGCTTCAATGATACCCAGGTTTTTCCACCATTGCAATTAAAATAAAAAATAGTTGAATTTTTATGTGCCATTGTATGAATCTGATATCTCTGCAGACAAATACACTCACTTCATCCATAGAAGCATCTTAATCTGAAATACAAGGTCCTCAGAGATCTCCAACATGATCATAAATATACCTATATAGCTTGTCTATGTCTTTTCCTAAAGACAGAAGTCTCTTAACTTAAAGGATGGCTACAAAGAAGATGACGACTCCCTTTTTACAAGTCACATGGAAAAGATGAGGAATAATGGTACAAGTTACTCCTGAGGAGATTCCAATTAGACACAAGAGGAAAATTTTTCACAATGAGATCAACCATTGGAATAATTTCCCCAGGGAAGTCATGGATTCCCCAATATTGGACACTTCTAAGATTCAGCTGTACCGGGTGTTGAGTCATCTTGTGTAGACCATGAATTTGCCAAGGAAGGGCAGATTAGATTATTTTTGATGTCCTTTCTATCCTAGTATTCTATGATTCTATGAACTGTTGCTTAATGCCATACCTCTGGTGGATTCCATGGTTTCTCCTTAGGGAGGATTGCCATTCTTTGTATTTGAGTAGACATGGGATTCTAGTTTGAGAACTATTGTTTCTGATACCCATCACGTATTCCTGTGCTGCTGACAGTTCATATCATTTTTTGTAAAAAAAATATGCTCTTTCAATGCACAATAGAGACACCCTCTACATAAGGAATGAGTATAGTAACTGAGATTTGTCTTTAGAAATGGGCAAATAGTGAGTGTAACTGTGTGCAAAACCACTAGCAATTCACAGTGCTACCTGAAATTATTATATGTTGAAATGCCACTCTCTGTCTAAAGTTAGATCTAAATGGAAATAGATTCGTAATCTTATGGTCTCCAAAGTCTCCCCAGTTTCTCTTTTTAGATGTATCTCTTATTGACTCCTATCTTGGAGCCAATGTAAATATATCTGATGATGGAGCAGAGTCAGGAGTTCCAGTAAAGTTAGACAGCTGTAATTGAGATACATGGGCTTTAGTAATACTCTCATCCATGAAAACTGCTGATAATGCTCACACTGACTGAAGATTCCAGATGGAGTTCTACATGGCCATGAACCAAAATATATAAAAAATATTTGCACCTTCATGAGAAACTTTATATTGTATGTGAGTTTAGTGATGAATATTTGTTGTTTGCATAGAGGTGACCATGGTCTCCAGACATTCCTACTCTCAGAAAGCAGCACTAATATTTTCAGATTATTTTTTTCCATTTTTTTTCAAAATGGAAGAAACAGTGAATGGATATTGTCATATAAGAAAATGAAATATACATGTAACAGTAGTTTTTAAAATTATTCTTATTGTTCATTGACCATAGTGTTGGGATTTTTTATTTCTTGAAGTTTGTAAGCAAGTGTTTGTTGGTTTCTTTATTGTTGACTGTTGGTTTTCAGGGTTGATTGTTGGTTTTCAGGAGGAGAGGGGTATTGGGTTTTTAAAATTAATTAATTTATTTATTGGCTGAATACAGGGACGTTTGGAATAAATCCATGACCACAGTGGGTATTTTTCACATTTTGGGGGAAGACATGGAATGAGAAGTGAATAAAGCATGTAGCTGCTTGTTCAAAGTATTTATAACTGAATGTGAAATAACATGAGTGAAGATATCTTTTGGCATCTCTGTTAACAGTTCAGACTGCACTAATTTGACAATGTAATATACTGCCTTTGTACAATGTAAACCTCTTAATATGCAACTTCTGGTAATTAGAGTATCAACACGTAGAAACATGAATGGATTTCACCCAGCCTAGCAGATCTAAAAACAAAACAAGTTTTTAGGAATTAGTAGTAAAATTACCAACATAAAATTAAAGTTAATGATTACTATTATGTTAACTATTATGATGTTATTATGATATATACAATGACAGCATGCCTATTGATAAGCAACATAAAATGACTGTCTCTGAATTGGACCATGAATTTTATAAGCACTGTTTTCTTGGGAAAAATACATCTTATAGTCTGTAAGCTTCTTGTATGTTATGCTTTACATATAAGAAATAAATTTTCTTAGGTCATCTCATCCACTTCACAAGGCAAAGATAAACCTGTGCTAGGCTGTATTACCATGTTTCCCAGTGGTATGCACTACTTGCAGTATAAAGGATTATTTACAAGTGGTCACAGGATTAATCAGGACACAATTATGGTGGGATCACTTAAATTTCTGCTACATATCTGTCTGACTGTCCAAATGCATAAACGTAACTATCTCACCTGCAAGTAGAAGTATCGTTGTTAAAACATCACTGAAACTTAGATACAACTGCTAAAATGTTGGGAGGTGATTTATTTCTCTTGCTTAACTTGACCATCGTTCACCACATGCATACTGTAAACTGAGCAGCCTCCATCAATAGCAAGAAAACCAATTTCTTGCCTCTGTCTTCAGTAGTCTTTTTCTGGCAAAATACCTGTGAAGTATTATAAGCACATACTGCAATTGTTTTTATTCTCTATACAAAAGAATATGTCAATCTTTGTTAATATTAATGTTAATTTCAACTATATTTTTCCATAACTCCAACTTTTGCTTTCTAAAATAAGTCAAGCAAGAATAGATGAGTTTTATGAAGGGACATAGCCTGTGTCTCCTTTGTGACAGCTTGTTTTCAAAACTGTAGTTGCCCTTGCCAGGGATCAGATATTTTAGCAGCATGATAAAAACAAAGTTAAAACATAGTCATACAAGTTTCATAGCTATGTACACCATCTATCTTCTCTATATAACTAATACGAGTACTGGTAAATTAATGTCTTTGAAGGGTTTCAGGGGAGAGAGGTTTTTTTGCTATTTTGCTCTTTAATGGGACCACTTAAGTGAACTGTTGAAAACCTGGTACAGATAATGGATTCTAACGCACACCAGCTGAGAGGAAAGGAGTGTGGCAATTTACACATTTTGCTTGGTAATATTGATTCTATCCTATAAACCAACTTGTCCCCACATAAGACAAACAAAAATATTTGAACTGAAATGCACCAACCTGTCCAAAGCATCTGTTTTCTGGAGGTAAAAAAGAGAGAGAGAGAGAGAGAAAACAACCTAGAAAAGCCTGTAGGGACATAGCTTTCTTTTTGTTCTGATAATGGTCCCATCTGTGAAAATAAAGGGTGTGAAAATCATCAAAAGCATCCAAGAACTTTTGCAAGGTGGACAGAGAAACATGTTTTCATTCTGATAACCTTGAACTTTCAGAAAGAAGTAACAGAGAAGAAACTAGAAGGTGGGAAATATGAAAATAGTGAGAGGGTGTTGGATGGTGCCATGGTTTATTCCCAGCTGGTAACTAAGCCCCACACAGCTGCTTGCTCACTTTCCCTCCAGCAGGATGGGGGAGATAATCAGTAGAATAAAAGTGAGAAAACTAATGAGTTGAGATAAAGACAGTTTAATAGGTAAAGTAAAAGCTGTGCACACAAGCAAAGCAAAACAAGGAATTCATTCGGTGTTTCCCATGAGCAGGCAGCTGTTCAGCCATCTCCAGGAGAGCAGGGCTCCATCACATGTAATGATTACTTGGGAAGAGAAACACAATAACCCCGAACATCCCTTCCTTCCTTCTCCTTCCCCCAGTTTTATATGCTGAGCATAACATCATATGGTATGGGATATCCCTTTGGTCAGTTGGAGTCAGCTGTTCCAGCTGTATACCCTCCCAACTTACTGTGCACCTCAAGCCTACTCAGTGGTGGGGTGACTCTGTGTAAGCACTGCTCAGCAATGATGAAAACATCCCTGTAGTATCCACACTGTTTTCAGCACAAATCCAAAACATAGCCTCATATCAGCTACTGTGAAGAAAATTAACTGTATCCCAGCCAAACCCAGTATAGATGGATTTAAAAGTACAGAAGCATATGCATGAGAAATCTCTTCTGCATAAAGATCTTATTTCTATTTTGAGTAACACTAGAGAAAGGCAAGCCTTATTCTCAGCCATATTAGCATAAACTTTGTCAGCAATCTTATCAAAACTAAATAAACAAAGATGATGTAAAACTGATTTCTGGAAAACAGCAAAAAGAAATAATAAAACAATTCTCAGTGCCTTAAAAATAAGAATAAGATGAGAAACAGCCTACGCAGGTTCATGAAGAACAAATCATGTCAAACTAATCTAATCTCTTTGCATGAAAAGTTAACAGGACTTGTGGATGAGGAAGAGTATGTCACACATGCTGACTTTAGTAAGGCTTTTGACATTGTTGCACATGGCATTTTCATAAGTAAACCATGGAAATATAAACTAGATGGTACTGCTCTTTGGTGACCATAACTGGTTGGAAAACCACACAGAGAATAATTATCAGTGCCTCACTGTCAAACTGGAGAGATTTATCAAATAGGGCTCTTCAGGAACCTGTCTTTAATTCAAAATGATTCAATATTTTCATTAAAATGTTGGATGATAGCACAGAGAGTAAGCCTATTAAATCTACAGATGACACCAAACTGGGACAGATCCAAAGACATCGGAGGACAGGCTTAGAATCTGAAATAGTCTTGTCAAGTTGGAGAAAAAAAGCCACATGTAAACCAGTAAGGGCAAATGTGAAACTCTATACTTAGAAAAATAAACTCCACAAATCCACAATGGGGAATATCTGGGTGAGCAGCAGCATTGCCTCTGCCAGACCTATTTCTGTTTAAACAGGAAAACTGTCTTTGTCTAAGTAGTGCTGCTCTTTCCCACTTCAGTATCTATACAATTTGACCAATCTGGCTTGTCCCGGATATCCACTGTTCATTTGTTTTTCTTTGTCACAAAGTGCTTTGCAATAAGTTCCATGACCCTGAAATTTTCTCATTTCTTCTTCTGTCTCATGTGCTATACTTCGTACCAAACAAGACTGTCTCAGAATATTCACAGAGTATTCCCTTGTTCTTACAGTCCTTGACTCTCTTCTCCACTCAGTACCCTGGTATTCTCATCTTCCAGCCCCTAGTTCTCACCAGCTTCTAAGAGATATAAACAATAGCCCTTTTGCAAAGTACTTATTATTCCTTTTCATCTCACCTTCTCCCAATTCTCTCCCACTTGTCTTTGGTTTCTCCATTTATCTTGGTGAGTTTATACACTAATTAGTTGTGCATCATGCAGATCTTTCTTCCTTCTGATCTTGCAATATTAGTCCTTCTGATCTTGCATTAGTCAAAGACCTATGCATTTGCTTTCTAAAACAAGAGAGGGAAATCCCCCATAACCTACCTGTAAATTTTCAATTGAAACACTGGGATCTGTATTAAATAACTGGAATCTAGCATTCATCTTGATAAATAGATTGTTTCCCAACCAGAAATCCAAACCCTGGAGTGGTCTTCAATACCTCGGAGCAAGCACTCAGTTCTTCAGATGTTTGTTAAAGGCATATAATTGGAGCAGCTGTGTGTTCGGATAGCAAGATCTGGAGGAAGGTGGAAAGTGATTTTAAAGACCCGAATGTCCTAAATTCCAACTAACCCACAAGCACAGTCTGGACTTCCAACAGTCACTCATCTCCAACCCAGCTCTTCCATAAACGGAACACTTATCTTCTATTCAGCTATGTTAACCAATTGAAGTAATGTCTTAAATCCCAGGTTTGTCACTTTTCTGTCAGCTAACCATCATAGATCCGCAAAGCATTCTGCTCCCACTTAATGATGTCCCCAGAAAAGTTCAAGACAGTCATTAGTTGTCAGGCTGCTGGATCTGTATATGGGTCTGCAGCAGCAAACAAGATGAATTAAAGAAACATGGAAGACGGGTTGGCTGCCAAAGTTAAGCACCAAGGATCTAACACTGAAAAACTGAAAATGAGCCATCAGTTTCATTTTGTAACAAAAAAATATGAAAAATCTTTAGGTAGATACAAAAATAACAGTCTTTCTCAGTAAAATATACACAAAAACTTTAAGAAGTTGTAGATCAAGAGGAGTCCAATGGGAAGCAAGGGGAATGATCAGAGTGTTAGGAAATATGCAGGAAAATACAAGAGTGAAGTTGTTCTTTCTAAAGAAGTGAAAAATTAGGAATAGTTTTTCTCTTTTATTTTGTGACTTTCTGTCAATATCACCATCTGCTCTTGAATTAGCTCCCGAACCTTCACAACCAACACGTACCAAGATAAATTCACTCCAAAAGGTAAGTCTTCATGCATTTATAAGACTTACTGTACTGTAATATCACTGTAGAACTTGGGGCTTATAGAACAGGCTTCCTATCATTAAATGCTTTTATTGTTTCTTCTTAAGTGGATCATTCTAAACAATTGTTATGTAAGTTTATGGGAGAAAAAAATCTCAGTTTTGACTGAGAAATGGATAAATAACATCTCTTCCCCCTCAACATCAGTCTCATTTATCATCTCCTGGTAAATGACAAGTTTAGATACCTCTGTGACTCATTTTAGGATACTTTTTAAGAGTACCTAAGGCCAAATATGACTATGAAACAGCACTGTTAATCTTACAAACAGTTTTTAACCCTATTTCTTCACAACCAAAAATAAAATTATTCCTTCTCTCTTTTCATTGTATATATTTCATCTTCTGCCAGAAAAAAAGAGAGAAAACACCTATGTGTTCTGCAAAATTGATTATAAAAGTGAGAGTATAAATCTCACTTCATACTGTAGTAGGGTAATGAATACACAACATGTCTGATTAAAAAGGAATGTCACATTAAGAAACCTATAAACAAACTCTCACAAGTTAAGACAATGCTAATACTAGTACAGGGCATGACAGTTTGATCCTATTCCCTACCTTTTATTTCTACACTGAAGGTAAATTTCATGTATGAGTCAAATCATGAGGACTTAGCTAAGTTAAGAAGTTAAATAAAATTGAAAATACAATACAAAGATATAAAAATACACATAACATAAAAGATTTGTTCAATTAAAGGCCGCAGGATTAGTGATTTTAATGACAACATTTACAAATACTGGTATTTTAGAGGTCATAAATATGAAGAAGTGATTAAATTGTAAGTTTCTTCTATTAGTATATTTTGCTCCACTGCAAATTAGTGAAGAATACGAATATTTTGCCTGTCAGTAGTTTCTATTTGATAGTATAAATTCATGTTTAACAATAATTGCCTGAGATTTTTAGTTCCAAAATAATTCATAAAGTTAATTCTTGATATTTTTATTATTTTTCATCAGACACACATGTATCTAATTTGTATGTAGAGTTGCTAAAGGGAAAACCTCCCACATCAACATCTTTAGGAAAAGTATTCTCACTCAGATAGCTCAGCTGGAAAGACTGAAATCTAACTGAATACCTCAACTAGAATGAACATGTTCATTTAAATCAGATATGAATTAGTATCTGTGTGTTCCTTCTATAAAATCAAAAGTAAAGTAGATTATTACATTGCATAGGTGGAAACAAATTTGTTAAACATGAGGA
This sequence comes from Aegotheles bennettii, assembly GCA_013398125.1. Lineage (NCBI taxonomy): Eukaryota > Metazoa > Chordata > Aves > Caprimulgiformes > Aegothelidae > Aegotheles > Aegotheles bennettii. The sequence continues at coordinate 61,256 of VZRW01007969.1, forward strand.
GTTTTTAACATTGAGGATAAAAAAAATATAGGACTACAAAGCATATTTGTGCCAATTCTTAGTTAAATAAGACACCACCTAGAATCTACAGCTCACTGTTTTGAATATCCCTTCACGTTCTGTGAAACTGGTGGACATCAGCTACTAATCACATGTAAAAATCTGAACTTAGACACAGTTACATGACACATTTTGAAATTAGAAGTTTTACATCCTGATCATTTTAAAAATTGAATTAAAATTAATTGTACAAGCTATGTCTCTACAAAGATGTAGCATGCACATTAAAAAATGAAAAGCACTGACAAAACAGGTGAAAACATGTTTTAATGCAAGTATCTTGAAAACCGGTAAATGTTGAAGATCTTGCCAAATATTGAAGGTTTACAGGGCAGCTTTTTAAAACATAAAAGCCAAATCAACCAGCCATGCATGTTTCATATATATCTGGCTTCTACCATAGAAATCTTACAAAGTTTAGGATGTTTACTGCTAACAGACTATTTCCATAATAAATTACATATTCCTAAAGAAAGCAATGAATTTGAATGTTGCTGACTTCACAGACTCAAAAGTAACAAAATAAATCTGGATGAGTACTGTGATGCTATGAATGACACAGCAGACCTTTCTATGGTGCCATCCTTGCATTCTCAAGATTATTAAGAAGAACATAAACTGATATTCTTTTGTTGTTTTTTTGTTGTTTTTTTTATTATTATTATTACATACAGTGGACAGTAAGTAACCTGAAGGTATTCAAGACTTTTGTCAGGAAAACAGTAACAAAGAAAAAAAAATTATAGGTTGAAATTAAGCATGTTTTCTCTTTCTCTATCTAGGGTCAAAAATATGCTTTAGAGCCAATGTTCTTACTGTCACACCTTACTGCACAGAGCAGGCTCAGAGCACATAAACTAGACATATTTCAAATCAAACTAGTTTGGAATATTCACTCCAAGAATGGACCTAATGTCCTCCAGCTGCCAAGAGATGTCCAGTCCAGGAGACAGACTAGAGCCTGTCTGACGTAACCCTGCCCTACCAAAAATGTCTACACAACATGGGTTCTGGGTTCTTGGCACTAAATTTTTCGTACTACAAGTCCATTCTGATTTTGTTGCACAGGTTGGTAATATAGTCCTTAAGTTGTCTATCTTAATTAGCAAAACTACTTCAGGCTATGGGGTTTGAAATCCAACTACTAAGTTCAAGACACCACAGAGATCCTTACTAGTGTAACTCCCATGTGCAGCTGAAGCCTTTGACACTCATATTGCTGGTGAATTTGTTCCCAGAGATGGACATATACAAACCCACCAAGTCCTGATGACATGTGTTGACTATGTGTGTGGTAAAACAGCTTCAGCAGAAGAGAACTTAATCCCCAACAGTCAATTATTTGCTGAGTAGTATGCTCTACTTGTATGAGCAAAACCTCAGTTTAGGTTCCTGCTTCAGATCAGGGAGAGGGAGGATTAAAAAGTAGGACCTTCAGTACCTAGACTTATCTTTTGAGACACCCCACAAGCAATTTCTTCAGTATCAACTGTTATACTTGCTCTAGTCCATTCAGAAACTCAGGCAGAAAGGGCATGAGGCAGCTTGGCTGTAAATGTTTTTTCTTGGTATTGGTTGCTTGCATGCAGTACAGCTCTGACTGAGCTGGGAGAGTATAGTGGTGCCTACTTCAAAAACCAGAATATGTTGACTGAGACAACTTCAACAAAATAAAATATCCTACTTAGAATTTAGATAAGTCATGTGATTGTTTCAATATTTGCATTATTTACAACATTAATTTTCTAGCAGCATTTTTGCCATTATTCTTAATTGCTCTAATTAGATAGACAGAAAACGATAGATTTAAAAACCCCAACACTCTCCAGTGAAAGACAGGGAGAAAAGCAACTGTGATCTTCTCTGGCTTGCTCAATGACACAGCAAATCTGTTGTGCAAGTGAGAATAGAGATCATATTCTCTGAACCATAAGCCTACAAATTTAATCGAAAACTTATTTTTATTCTCTATTTAAGTATAATTATCATTGACTATGAAAAAACACTTTACCAAAATAGTCTGGGGAGTAACCTGTAAGGAAGAAAAGAAACTTGTAGTTAGTTTCTGAATTAATAAAAGGAAAAGTTTAATATATATGCTTGGAAAACATCTAGCACAGTTAAACAAGATTCATGTGAAATATATCCAACCGTCAAAAAATGAAGGCAATTAGCAGCAATTATAGAGCTTCTTTCCCAAAACTATGTATTGTAAATCCTTTTAATCAGGGAAAGCACCAATAACATCAAGCCATTCTGTGTCTGAACAGGAAGCCTAGTATGTAAGAACACTTTGCTCTTAATTAACTTTTGGATAGCACTTTCTGCAGATTTCTATCGACAGAGGTGCTGCATAGAGGAAACTATGTATTTTAGATTACTATTAAAGGATTAATTGTATTTTTAAGTGCAATATGGTAATGAGAAGTAATGGTTGTTTGCTGGAGGTATACTGTACTTAATAGGCTGGTGGATTAAACAGTCCCTGCATTAAAAAGAATTATTGTATTTGTCATAAATACCTTTGAGGATAAATTTGCTTTCAACTGCTGGAGGAATTCTTTGATACAAAACATGAAGGATTACACGAAGGTGACAGGAGAGGTAGTCTGCATCTGTCAGGTGTGCTCCTGATCACAGGCCAAGAAAACTTACAGAGTAACCTGGGGCACATTACATTTAGAAACCAAGCCCTGTTATCAAAAATCAAAGAATCCAGTGCAGTTGAATGTTTTGTATTTGGAAAGGAAAAGGGAAGAAGTAATGCATTTGGAATTTATTGTGTTTCTGTACTAGCTGCACTTTTTCTACTGGGCTCACTAAGCCCTCAGTTAGAGTGTAACTGTGTTTATAAAAATATCTGCTACTGTAATGTAAAAGTGAAGCTGCAAAAGTTAAATTCTCAGTTTTCTAACAAAAGCCCCAAGCCATGACTACAAAGGGCAATTTAAGGAGAAAATAAAATAAATAAAAACAAAAACAACAAAACAAAAAACAACCCAAGAAAACAACCTGAAGGAAGGACATAACCAGAGTGAATACTCTTTGTCTGCTGCTTCAGGACTGAGTAGTTTCATATGAATTATTTTTCATGGGAATTTTGGAATAATCTGTTCTGACCCCACCCACCCTTTCATGTTGGGGTATGTTTGGTAATTGTGCAAGGACATGGGTGGGGGGAAAATTGCTACCACTATTTTGGAGTAATTTAGTTTCTAGAGACTGAAGGCTTTAATTTTTAGCAAGTGTATAATCTAGAGTAAGCCTTTTCCTATAAAAGAAGTAGACTTGATGTACTTCCTTCCAGCTACACTGCAGGTACTGGAAGTTGACATTGCTGTAGAGCCAAGCAGGGAAACAGTAGAGTTAAAACAGGACTTAGAATCACACAGAATCACAGAATGTTAGGGATTGGAAGGGACCTCGAAAGATTATCTAGTCCAACCCCCCTGCCAGAGCAGGACAACCTAGAGTAGGTCTCATAGGAATGCAACTAGGTTTTGAATGTCACCAGAGAAGGAGACTACACAATCTCTCAGGGCAGCCTGTTCCAGTGCTCTGTCATCTTTAGCTTTGATTTGGTTGAATGGGGAGGACTGAACAAGAGGACAACCATATTATGTGGCATATAATGCAGTATAATGCCAAGGAGAGGGAGAAGGACATAAATAAACTTTAAAAGAAGGAAGAAAAACAGCTTTTTATTATAAATTGTGATTAAGATTGGAACCACAGAGAAGGAAATGTAAAAGAGCATAATGCAAAAGAAAAGATGTTTAGAAATTAGTAGAAGAATAAAAAAAATGTTATTCACAGTTATAGAAAACATATTCAAACAGACTTGTGAACAAAATTATCTAACTTAATTTAGGATTGAATACCAGTGTACCACTTGTTGTAATGTCAGTTTTCAAAATAACTTTATGGTGATCCTCTAGATGTTGAGAGAAGCCAAGACCTTCAATCTATTAAAGTGTTTTAGGGTGAAGAGAAATTAAGGAGGAATGCTACTGGAGAGCATAAGGATTTAGAAGAGCAATACTGATCCCACAACCTTCTCCCTGAAAGAAATCTCTCCTCAGTAGACAGTTTCTTTCCTGTTTCAAGAGATCCTTCAGCCTCCACTCTTTATGACAGATGCCTTCTTCAATAATAAAAATATAATAATAATAATAAAAAACTTAAGCTTCCCTTAAGTATGATTAGACCTGAAAAGCACCAAGAAAGTTACAGTCCTCTGTATTTGTTTATTTATTTGATGATACCTTAAGGTCCTTTTCATGTTGAAATTGGCTCGTCAAAGAAAACAAACCGTGAGGCCCAAACAAAAAGTTCAATAGCTTTTAATGAATGAAGCTACTCCATTTTTTTCAGAAGTTCTAGATCTGTGTTAGATGGAATGATAAAAGATCATGCAAATAATTTTTACTTCTCAGCTTCTCTCAGGATTTTTACTATGAAGTTGGAAAAAAAATTGAAGTGTAAAAGGTCCTACAGCTATTTCTTTTCACAATATACACATAAAATGCTACCGTGTTTCAAGATGTAATTTATGTATTATTGTTGTCTTGCATGGAAATTACTAAAACTGTGGTTTCATGAGGTATGATGTTGATTGAAAATTAGTGTTAAGTATATGAAGACCACAAGAACTAAACTAAAAAAAAATGTAATGAAAAAGCACCTAAAGTAATAAAAAGTTAGTCTAATATACGCTAAGAGTGAATAAGAGTTTATGATTGTATGCTTTAAAAATGTAGGAATCAGTAGAACATTAATACTGAAAGATCTAAGAAACAAAATTTGATTCATGAACAGTTTAGAAATAAACCATGTGCCAGGGTGTTAGCTGTGTTCCCAGGTCTGATTATCATTTGTCATCTGAAAGTGCTAGCAAAAGAAAGAAAGTCTAAGGTAATCAAAAGAAAAGGCCAAAATTATTTATATTGACATTCAAGGTCAGCTGCCAGTGCAAGTCAGTTTTTCCTACTCCTAAGCCAGTGAGTCAAATGAAATGAAGTGAGTCTGTTAAGATGGTTATTCCTGCACCCAATTAAAGACACTTCTGAGGTTCTTTCAACTTATCCCATTAAAACCTTAAGTAAACTGCCACCTAATTTTTTAATTATAATTATTTGTTTAAATGCTAGCTCATAGACAGTTAGGGTTCTGTATAGGAACTCACATGAAATACTGGATTAGCTTTGCAGAAAAGCATTGCATAAAAGTTAAATGGCTTTAGAAATTGTAGGAACTTTAAACAGTATGGTTTTCTGAATCAATTCAGCAAGCCATAAAATCCCAACTAGCTAGTTTTGAAAAGACTATGTCTGGCTTGTGATTTTTAGTGGCTTAAGAATGCAGCTAGTAGTAAATATGACTATACTGAAAATTTATTTGCAGGCTTTGAAATTAAACAATTTCAATGGTCTGCAAAGTTTGGGATGCTTTATTACCCTTTCAACACTAAAATATATTTACCTGTTTCAAATTCTTTATGTTCTCCCTAGTAATCACAATTCCTTCTCTGCATCAGATGGATAGATTCATAGTTCTAAGTTTTAGGACATTTGGACATTTGTTTTCTCCATTTTATTCTGTGGAGGACTTTTTAGAGGTTTTGCACTATCAGCAGAGAACACTTTCCCTTAGCTCATCTAGATATTCCTACCTCTTCTTCATTAGACATCAAACATTGCTAATTATTTAACTTCATTAGGATGGCTGACTGATTTAGAGAGAAACCCTAGAATAAGTCATAGTTCAGTCTAGGAAATTATTTACCTCTTCATCTTAGTTTTTCTAAACCTCTGTAGAGGCAAATTGATACAAAACATAGAGAGGAATGACCTTCCCACATAGGGACCTTTACCCATTTTGCATTTTAATTGGTTCACCCACCCAGCATCCCATAATATGTGGTTTAGAGACATTTTTGTTGATTGCCAGTTTGCCTGTATGGAAAACAGATGTCCATACTTAGCCTTCTGTAAAATGATCAAAAGAATCCTGAAGTCTCTGTTAGAGTTATTTTTAAAGACCTAGACACCTTCTTTTCTGTCGATTTGGTCTCAGAAATGATAGCTCACATCAGTAGATTTATGTTTAAGTTCCAAGCTCCTTTTGAACTCTTTGATTAATTCTTCTGATACTGTTAATGTGTTATTATTCATATAATCAGATTGCTCTAAAAACTCTTTCACCAGCTATTCATTCTGAGATTTCTTCAGTTTGTGTCCTGGGAAAAAAAAAAGAAGTCATAGAGATAGGAAATTCACTGAACTACATCTTACTGATGTCAATATGGATGACTTACTTAACTTTTATGCTGTAGTCCTAAAGAAAGTCAGAGCTCAGTCCAGGTGATTCTCCACCTCTTCAGTTCAACAGCCTTTAAGGACAGTAAAGTTGAGTCAATACTGATACAAGCGTAATCCTTGGAATTCTTTTTTATACTACTGGATTCCAGATCAGTGAAAACATATTTTTCCCATTAATTCTTCCATATAATTAGACATGCATGTCCTGGAACTCCAGTGAATAACATGAATCTGATTCAGACTATAGCCTGCAGCCTACATTCAGTTTAAAATGTATATATTTAGAATTGTGAAAAGATGAAGTGTGAATATTCAAAATGGTGAACGTTAAAACAAAAGATGCTGAGGTACTGGTGGTATTGTGTCTGCAAAAAAGGTGGGTTTTGTGCTTAAGGCAGTACAGCCATCTGCATGCTCACCAATCCTGATTCATTGTGCTTATGATCCAGACTCCAGTTTATCAATATTTTTTTCACCCACAATTGTATTTTACCAATGAAGGGGGGGAGGGAATTCAAAAACAAACAAACAGACAAGCAACCCCAACACTTGCTACTCTATTTTCAAAAGAAACTGCCCAAGAATTAAGCTTAAAAGGATTGTTTCTTTAATAATATCTACACACAATTTGTTTAAAAGGTGTGAATAATTAGGATGACAATGAAATATTTCTCTTCTAGACAAATTAAATGTTTTGTTTGAGCCAAAACATATATATTACTTCCCATCTTTATGTTCCCGTGAGAAAAATGAGAGAAAATCATTTCAGGTTGGTCCAAAATTGATTTTTTCCACAATTTTTCAGGTCAGCCGATGAAGTGAAAAATCAATTCTTCACACAGCTTTAACTCAAGCCCTTCTTGAATATAGAATTATTACTTTCCTCATGAGCATTTTCCATGGCATTCCTCACCACATAAATTAATTTATCTTAATTTGGCATAGATTAATTAATTTATCTTTACAATACTTTTGTAAAAGAACTGGGATTGCTATTTGATTTCACACAAGAGAAGTTGAGGTGTAGTTAGATTAGACAGCAAAAAGTGTACTTTTCAGTGTTCCCCACAGCTACAATCTGATTTAGCAGAGTAGTTAGCTCTTGCACAAGTTACAGAGCTCAGGGTATAGATTATCTAAATGGTCAAAACACACTTCCCAGAGACATCAGCTTCCACTCTGTTTCCATAGTGCCCTTGTGAACAAGATTGCAGGGTTTCACATTGGACACCAGAGGCAGGAATGCAGCTAGTTGTTAACTGTGAAAAATTTACTTTAAAGAACCATCACACAGGAACCACTTCAGAAGCACAACAGTTAGAAATACTATTAATAAAATAAAAGAACATATTTCCCTCTGACAGTAAAATGTTCATACAGTGTTGGATTCTGCCATGTTTCAATAAAAGTGAAGCTACAATGCTCTACTGTAGCACTCTGCTACAATCCATCAAAAGATGTTGCCAGAAATAAAAGACTACACAATGGCAAATAGAGAATGAGACCATGCATCTTTACATCTTGAAGACTATAAGGATATTTTGAAAACCTATCTGCACACAGATATGACCGTGACATTCTGATGGTATTGCAGGTTCAATGAAATGCCAAAAGTGCCCTATATTGTTCAACTCCATTCACATTTTTTAAATAATGCTGTAGCATATTACTTGAAATACAAAACAGCAAGTCACTTAAAATCGTATGGGCAAAAATCCTGTATCTTTGTATCACACCATTAAAGTGAAACTAAACTTTGTGATTTGTCTGCCTGAACATCTTCCTTAAGTCTCATTACAGGGCAAAGTAAAGTGATTTTCATTTCTGAGATGTGATTAAACTCATGTTCATGTGCTGACTGAGGTTTAGAATCTTTTATTGGGAAAAAATATAGACTTCAGAGTAGTCTAGTGCTACAGTACGACACTCTGTGAGACCATTAAATTTAATCCTTCCTTCAGACTCACTCCAGGGATGATTTCAATTAAATTTGTTCAAAATTTATCCGTTTCCTACATGTAGGCATAAATGATTCAAAGGCACTTACATATTCACTGAGCAGAATATATTGAAGGGTACATATTATTGTTACAACTCTTCACAATTTTTTCATAAATTTACCTAATAAGAACTTCCGTTATTCAAAACTTTTGTCCTTTGCATTAAATGCTCTTGGCATTCATTTGGAAATAAAATCTATTTTTCTATGAAAACTTTCAAAATATTCCTTAGCCATCAAAAAATGCCTTTTTTTTTTGCATGCTGGTGCAGCTATTTCCTAGAGGAAACATAATGGCATTTAGCTTACTAATGACTTGGAAAGTAATTTTCTGTCCTCTGCTATGGAACATGACATTGTTGATTCTGACATAGTTTTCAGGAGATGTGACAGAGTCTGTGCATAAAATTCATCATCATCATAATTTCTTTATTTTCTCAATTATTATCATGGGAGGTGTGCTTTTACACTAAACAAATGCACCAGTGGTGAGGAGACAAACAAGTAAAACAGCATAAACATCTCAGAGATAACATTAGATAAGAGGGTAAGCACTTAGTTCACAATAAATGTGTTTGCTCTTATCTATCTACAAGAACCTATTAGACATCTTTGTGCCCTGAAGAATTTATCTGCAGGATCCCACTGGGTAGTGTCTTTGCTTCTAAATGTGTATCTATACCTGAAAGTACTGCTTGTGTAATTATTATATACCTGTTTAGGGATGACAACTTCATGTATTTCATACTTACAAATTTTTCAAAGACCACGTGAAATCTACCTTTGGTTTGGTAGCCAAATGGGGAAAGCAGAAAGGAAACTAAGTAATCGTTATGTGCAATTTTCTGAGTAAATAGCCTCTGTGGACTAAGTTAATTAACAGTTTTAAAAGGAAGAGGAAAAAGACCATCAAGTTGCTAGAAGATACATATTCCTTACAAAATATATTTGGCAATCTTTAGATGTAGTCGGTTGCTAGCAAGCTGTAAAGATTAAACATTACATTGTACTCATCACCTGCTGGATTCTGCAACTCTTCCTCCTACAGAATAGCACTTACTCAATGGCTAACTAACCCACTTCAATAAGACTGCTTATTTAATAAACTATCATTCAGACTGAATAGGAGTGGCAGACTGGATTAGCATAGTAAGCATTTTCTTTGAATTACCTGCTATAATTCAACCATTTTATGCTTTTGTTCTGATTTCTTTTCATCTTTATAAACTCAGGGAGAACAGAGAGCCTTTCTTAAATTGTGCTGTATAGCTTTCTTTCAAATAAACTTAAACTGCATTTTAAAGATGACATTAGATGTCATCTTCTCCTTCATCACAAAATTTATGAGCCACAAACCACCGTACATGATCTGACTAGCTAAACCCAACTTCTTGGGGACACCTTCTCTACTCCCTCCACCAGGGAGCAGGGCAGGATAGTGACTTCAGATGCTTAAGTGGTTCCTCCTTAATGCTGCCAGGACAATCACAGAAAATTAGCCTGCATTCATCTATCAACCTACCTTGAAATTCACACTTACCCAAAGAAACCTGAAAGAGCAGCATTAATAGAAACAATAAAATTCACAGCAGCGTATACCAAGGTTAAGATGTAGAAATTGCCACTTTGCCCTGTTTTCTAGAAACTACTCAATTTACTGTATCATTTTACTTATTTCATGCAGTAATTCCTGCAGAAGACTAATAATGTTACTACTCAAGCTTTTAGTCTGCAGCAGATACAGCTACAATTGTTTCTTTTCATTAATTTGGTCTTGGCTGGCATTACAGAAAAAACACAGCTATCCATAATTTGCTTGTACAGTGACTATCACCAGGGAGTATTGGCCCATGACTTGAGCTTCTAAGAATGACGGTAATGAAGATGATTCCCAAAGGAAGGTCTGCTTGGCAACTTTCAGATCTAAGACAATAAATTTTTCTACCTTCTTTGGAGATAGAAACCATAAGGAAGACGGGTGGTGCAACTGCTGCACATTTTTTATATATAGTTGAGAAGTTCCTGGAAAAAGCTCAGAGAAATATTTCATGCCCTGATCATTACTTACATAAAATAAGCTAGTGCATTAAATAAATGCTTTTTGATCTTTACTTAAATTGCATTCTAAACCATCTGAAAATTATACCTTATGGGGTTTTTTATCTTTCTATTTTTTAATAGTTTGGATTAAAAAAGGTTTTAATATTTTTATTCTCTATTTTTTTAGACTAGTTACTCAAAATAAGGGTTCTGAGGCAGCTATTAATTTGCTCATTTAGACTCTTTATCTATTCATTATGACCCTAATTTCACAACTTATGACAGAAATACCTTGATAAAAACCAAGACTTCAGAACAAAAGTATTTAATCTGAAATTGAGGGGAAGCTTTGTCTGTGTAAAGTATGAAACTTCTGGCATCTTAACTTTTTAGCAAAATATTTTTTTTAAATGGACAGTAACATCAGAAAGTAGTTTAAATATTTGACAGAGAAAAATATTTCTAAGAATGTTCAGGCAAATGTTTTTCATTAATATTTTAAATAAAATTCTAACCATTTTAAACTTAGAAATTTCAAAGAAATCAAGTGTTTAAACCTATAAGAAGAATAATTTTATTTTCAGGTGATATTTGCCAAATGCATGAGGTTCAAAGGCCCACAGTGTAGTAGCATCTGAGAGGTGCTTTGTGTTGTCACAGGGTGTAAGACTTATATGAGAACCCTGTGTTAACTCTCCTGTGCTTGTGTGCACTGAAGCTAAACAAATTAGGTATTTCACAGGGTAGATTAGGAGAGCCCTTGATTTTAATACCTTAGTATATGAATTCTAATACTGGAACGCTTAAATAAGGTAAGCAGGAGAAATAAATCTTAAAGGGAAAAACAGTTGTCTCTGCAACCCCACAGGCTAACCTCTCTCCAATTTCAATATGTTAATTTACCCTTTTTTTCTGATAAGTAAGGAAAGTAATTCAAATGCTTTAGCAAGAAAATAATTCAACCTAATCAATGCAAGATGAAAAGTGGAAAAAAAATCCCCAAAACGCAGCCAATCCTATTTCATCCTGATGAATTTGTGTGGTGCCATAAATGTACATGGGTCTTCATAAAGCAATGAGAATAGGTCCTTGCCTTGAAGAGTTCACAGCTAATGATAGTGGTTTACATATCCACTTACTACTGGACATGCTGAGACACATCCTGTCATAGTATAACTCCATCAGTATCACTCTTACTTCCTAACAGCCCAATTTAAAGAATCCTATTTTAAGGTTAGTTTGATATATTGTGTGAGGAGAACTTGTGCAGTTCGCGAGAGTGGTTACATGAATGGTATTGAACATTCAGCATTAAATTAATATAATGTGCTGAAACATTGAAATCACATCAGTGATAATTCTCAGCTATATTTTATACATCTTTTTTCTTTCCCTATCTGCTATTTTTGTTAAAATTAAAAAAAACCCCAAATTTGTACTGAAAAAATTGAGAACATATTTTAGTCAGCACTGTATTTCCTACAAAAGCCTGTACTGCAAAAATTGTCATAAGTGGCACTGAAAATTTCTTTCTAAATGCAAACAATTATACTACTTGCTTTTCCCAGATTTTTCTTTTCCAAGGGGAAAAGAATATTTTTGTTTAAATGAACTTTACTGAAGTTTACTTAAATTTAATTTAACTACCTCATTTAATTATTTTCAAATATATGAATGTCACTAATTTTCCTTGAAGCAAGGGAAAGCATGTAACTCCCACTCTTAAGTTACTTCCATCTTAAATCTTTCAAAGGACTCTTGACACATAACAGACACTCGTACTGCCCCCTTCTATTGAAAATCACAGGATGCTGAAGAGAACACATTGCATGCAGCCTCACAAAATAATTGCTGCAAAGATGAATGGAATAAAACAGTGCTTGATGCAGACGCCAGAACACAGACCTTAAATGTTTAGTCAGAGAAAAGTGTAAAATGGGACAAGCAAATTAAATTATATATCTTTGCTATTATACTCATTTTCCTGTTGGAAAGAAAAATAATGTGTTTAATGCCTTTGCAGTCAGTCAACAAAATAACTTTAAAGTACTTCCCTTATTGAAATAAGAACTTAGTTAAATATGTAATTTGCTGTTATATCAGAAGTTATGAATTATCTGGAGAAGTTGAGAGATGGTAAAATAGGATAAGAGTGTAAGGCAGTCAGCAATAGATTTTGCTGACAGGGGAATTATTGGATTAAGTGGTGACAAACCAAAGGCTAGCTAGCCTTCTGGCTGAACTGCTCAGATGTTCTATAACTGGTTTTGGTAAAACTATTGGTTTGTTACTGAAACAGCTGATGATACAAATTGACAAAAGGTTGTCCACACAGAGGATGATCTGTCCATTAGTCTAGCACTTGCATTGATCTCTTCCCCTGCCTGGCAAATCCAGAAAATTGAAGAGTAATGGAAAAAGGATGAAATTAAGCTGCTCATAAGGCATGAACCTCCCCCCTGTTTAGGGCCTAATAAGAGCATTTGATACAGACAAAGGAGCTTTCAAGTTCTAAGCAAACAAGGAAGAAGATGACCAGTGCTTGTTTAGCCATCACATCACTCCAATCTACCAAAGTACTGTGGAGGGTAAAAAAAAAAAAAGGAAAAAAAAGTAGATGCATTCTGGGATAGGTGGACATTAATGTCTTTGTACATAGCACTATGGAGAACCCATTTGAAATGCTGTTATCTATTCACAGCGTGCACATCCAGAGCTGAATCCAAGTCAGAACACATAATGCACAATGATGAGGAGAATCAAGCCCTGTATTGTAGCAGGAAACCGAGAGAGCTGAGGCCGTTGTCCTAGCAAAGGAACAGACAGGGCGGAACAGACAAGGAAGTAGCTCAGAGAATTACTACCACCAAGTAGTAGAATTTAGGCAGGGAAAGACGGGAAAAAAAGTTGACCAAAGGTAATAACTGCTCATGAAAAAAATGTGGGCTGAAATTATCAGATGGCAGTTTTCAGTCAGAGACATGAGGTTCTAAAAAAGTCTTCCAGTTGTAGAGAAGATGTAAACAAATGCCAGTTACCTGTAAGACTCACAGACTGTAACTGTTTACTCTACTGCTGTAACCATGTTAGAAAAAGCTTCCCTCTGTGATGTTAGGGCTTGAAAGGCAAATTTTTCTGCCTCAAAGTTTAAACTTGTGTGACAAATGCTGTTAAAACTACCTGTATGAAAATTTCGTGTCCTGCCTTTGCAAATCTCCTTCTAAAACAGATGTTTCCCACATGAGAGTCCAGCTCCATGGTTGTACCATGGCATGGGTAACTTTCAGCCAAAGTTATGGTAGCATGTCACTATTCGTATACGATGCTACAAGAAAATCAATTCCCATTCCAAAGAAACTAGACATCTTTTCTTCTTGTCTCATCTAAATCTTCTGTGACAGTAGGTCTCAGAAATTTTACCTTCCTTCAGTACTTGAGAAGGCTGAAAGTTTGATGATCCTGCTGTAATTTGAATGTGGAGATTTCTGGCATTCAAGTTATAGTTCTTCAGAAGCACAGTTTTATAAAGAACAATATACATTTCAATTGCCTTAGGCACACTAAACACAACCTCAGCAACTCTTAAAAAAAATGTTAGTATAAAGTATCCATATAACTTCATTAGTGTGGCCAGCAGGAATGGGGAGGTGATTGTCCTGCTGTACTTTGCACTGGTGAGGCCACACCTCGAGTACTGTGTTCAATTTTGGGCCCCTCACTTCAAAAAAGACATTGAGGTGCTGGAGCGTGTCCAGAGAAGGGCAACAAAGCTGGTGAAGGGACTGGAAAACATGTCTTATGGGGAATGACTGAGGGAGCTGGGGTTGCTCAGTCTGGAGAAGAGGAGGCTCAGGGGGGACCTCATCACTCTCCACAACTACCTAAAAGGAGGTTGCAGTGAGACGGGGTCGATCTCTTCTGCTGTGCCCATAGTGAAAGGATGAGAGGAAATGGTTTTAAATTGCAGCAGGGGAGACTCAGATTAGACATTAGGAAAAATTTTTTCACTGTAAGGGTGATCAGGTATTGGAATAGGTTGCCCAGGGAGGTGGTGGAGTCACCACGCCTGGAGATGTTCAAGATGCTTCTGGATGTGGCACGGAGTGATACAGTTTAGTGGTGATGTAGGTAGGCAGCTGGACTGGATGATCTTGAAGGTCTCTTCCAACCTTAATGATTCTATGATTTTATGATTACAATAACAATTTTAGACTATGGGAGGTCAAAAAAGAGAGATATGTTGAGTCCAAAATTTTTTCAGTCTCACAGATGATCAGTGAGAGTCGAGAAGTCTTCATACTCCATTGATGATGCATCTGACATTACTATGTTACTGGTGATATCAAACATAGGCCCTTCTGCTTCTTTTTTCCTGTCAGTTCATTTAAGAGATTTGTGGTAAAGAAACGAATACTAAAAAAATGTATCTATGAATTAGTGAGATTTCCTTCCATGAATCTGTCCTTTGCCTCCTCTCTGTCTTACAGAAGTCAGTAAGTTTTGTGCAGCTGTTATTGTTCCACTCACACAGCCACCATCTTGATGTAATATTTCTGCAAGCTGAAAACAAACTCCTCCAGGGCTCCAATTCATGAATAAAGCCTTTACTGCTACTTGACCCAACAGGAGAAATGAAGACACTTGAAGTGAAGGCCTGAATACAGACTTTATGTGACTGCATGGAATTCCCAAGTAAGCATTAGTATGGCTAGGACTCAGGCTTCTGGGTAGACCATAGGTCCCTCTGTGGCTGAATGTTACTGGTTAGCCCAAAGAGGATGATGAATCATTACTGTCACTGTCTGAGTGACAAAGGCTGATCAAAACAGGCAACTATGTGTCTAGTACTACATGTTATGCTTCCTAATGTGCTGGAGGAGGGACTCACAGAATGTCCAGCCTTTAATCAGCAGTATGGCTACATACAACTCTGCATTATTAGAGCCTGGAATGCTTTCTCCTGCTTACAGTTACTATCACAGAGATGCTTTTATGGGGTTTTTCACAAGGTAATGCTCTGATATCTAAAGCCAGGGTAAATGTACACGCATTTGTCTACACTACCAGGTTGAGGTTTAAGTCTGGAGCTCTGTTTTCATTTAACTTAAGTAGTATTTCTTTGAATCATTGCCTAAACATGTATTACTAACTCCATTTATAGTTCTTACACTTTTACAAGAACAACAAACATGTTTTGTACTTTCTACCTTAAGATGCTCTGAGATATATGATTAATAGAAAAAGAAATTATCTATCTCTTCAGACACCCATAACACAGACCTTGTCACTTGATTTCTGTCAGTTACAGCAGCAACACTGACAAGAACGTGTGTTTTTCCATATAGAAATTGTGATTTTGTAATATAGAAACTCAAAATAAATTTAATTTAAAAATTATTCTCCTGTGTATTTGAATATAAAAATACATTTAAAATCCTTTCTTCCTTTCTGAATTATAAGTATGGTTTTTTTAAAAAAATAATTAAAATATAGTCTTCTAAATCACATTCCTTTTTTCTGTTCTTGTGATGTTTACTTAGGCTCATGCTTTCATCATAACCTTATCTGTCATAGTTCAGGTGGTTTTACTTGTCATTCAGACGTCTCCATTGTCCTGCTAGGATTTAGAACAACCGAAATAAATCACCATTGATAACATTTTTCATGCTGAAGTGTTCATTTTAAATATTTGTGGCAGTATCACACATTAATTCTATGTATAATTGCCATACAGATTACAAAATGGTTTCAGGAAGCCAAAGACTGTGGTCTATATTGACTCAAGTTATATCCAAGTGTCTGAGAACTCAGCTGAATCATTCTTAGTTTTGAAATTAAGGGGAATGTAATTGTTTTCTTATTAATTTCCTCTATCTAAAACTTATCACTCTGTGTTTTTAAATATATTGGGAAGTAACAAGGTGAGCAGCTCTACCAGCACAACAACTCTAAAGTCATTCTATCACTATTGGGAATGTTATTTTAACTCTCCATGACCTTTATAGCTTGTTTTTTTTTGTAGACATTAGCAAATCAAACTTTGTAAGGGATGTCATTATTTTGCAAAAGTGGAAAATAAAGCACAGTTAAGTTAAACAACTTATTTGAGTTCATCAGGATCCAGAATATAGCTTCACACCAGAACTGTGCTCTTACTAGAACACGTTTTCCCTCACAGTGATGAATGAAAGTGACCAGAGAAGAAGATGGGTGACAAATGTTTGCTTCATAGTTTGAAAGTACACAACTAGAAATTCTCTGTTCTGAACAGAAATGTTCAAATAATGCACCACCTCTTTATGAATGGCTAAATTACACACTCTAAGAGCTGGTGAGCTTTTAAGCATGGTGTAGGTTTTCCCAACTCTTATGGACACCAGGAATCCTGCCCCACTTGACACCTTATAGCATAATACAGAGCAACATCAGATGAGCAGCATGAAACAATTTGATTTTAAATTCTCTTATCTACCCAAACTGTCATAGAAAGATCAACACATTGTAAATAATTTTATAACACCAATGAGAAAAACACTCAAATGCAGCAAATATATTTATTGATGCTTTGCTATGGAAACAGATACACATTCCAAATTTCCATTTCCTAATAGTATGGGATTGGTAGGAGACAAAATCAAAAGTAACAAAAGATACTGGTTTCGTCCACACTGGTGAATTTCAGCCATGTGCAAGCCTAGTTCCGCTGGCTGGAAAGAAACTCAAGACCTCAACATAGCATAGGGTCTGCAAACATAAGGCCACTGTGATAACTGTGAAGACAGGATTAGCAATTTGTGCAAAACTTAGGGCTCATGTTATGTTTTCTCAAGATTTCCCTAAAATTGTGCTTTGATCATCAAGTGCAGCTCTTGGATAGTTTTCTGAGATGCTGTCAGTTCGCAATTACATGTGCAATCCTCCACCTCCAACAGCTTCTCAAAGAAATACAGAACTAAATTTACTCTATTGTACTTTGATTTTGTTAAATGTTCGGGGTTGGGGCTCTTTCCTGTCTAAAACCCCATCTACTCTTTTGAAAATGTACTCACAAAAAGGGTTTATCATGTTCAGCCTGATATTCTCCAGAAGCCTGTGGAGTGCTGCTATGAACGAGGACTGATTTGTGCCGCACAGTTGCAATGAAGCTGGTGCCTGTGTGGCATGTTCACATGAGAATTCTACCCGTGTGAGTGATTCCCTAAGACTGTCACAAGTAATACAGAGGGGTTCCAACCTTTTCTCACAGACACGTTTTGTCCCTCTGTCTAGCTTTCTCTTTACTTCTTTCTCCTTCCTCTATGTTTGGTTCTGATGGATGAAAGAAAAAATGTATTTCCAGGCAACTTGCTATATTTACAATCAAGTGACATGGCAGCCAGACCATTACTTATCAACTCTCCATTAAACTTTAATAGATTAATCATCAATTATTGAGGAATTAATGTTCAGATCCAGCTGTGCTGTCCCAGTTCAGTTCAGTTCACAAGTGCCAACAAAGATACTTTATGGCCTACGCTGCTGAGCATTCAGATTCTCAATCACCTCTTACTCACACATCTCAGCTTTATGAAGCAGAAAAAAGAGATATTTTTTTAAGGTGAGCATGCAGACAGAATGAGAGAGAAGCAGAAATCTGAGCTGAAGAATAATTGTCCAGTGCCTGGGAATATTCTGATAATTGAGTTTTGTGAATAAACATCTTTATTTAAAAATTAAAAAAACCCACCACTTGAAGAGTAGCATTTTAAACTAGGTATAATGTTAATCTGAAACATATTCTTCACAGATCCCATAACATGAACCAATGCACATCTGCCACTCAGTGGCAATAAAAAGTGACAGTGACTTATTAGCATACAGGAAAAGAAAAACTACCATCCTAAACCTAGCTGAGCTTTGTATCTAAAACCAAACTAACTGTTATAATAGCTGATACATGTTTTTAAAAGCTACTAAGAGTAGTAGGTGATTTATAAGTGGATTGATATTTTCCCCATTAGGAATGGGAACTGAAATTCTGCACTGTATATGCATTTTATCATCTATAAGTACTGAAGCACAGGTCAAGAGATAATGAGACTTAAACTAAAGAAATTGGTACTTGCACATACCTTACTTTGGATATGATTGTGCATATGCCATAAAGAAAGGCTCTGTCAAGCAATATTTCCCTTCTCCTACTCCTGGCAATATCAGTCTACCTGTCAATCCACCTACCTATTAGTATGCTGTTCAAGGTTGGAAAGACATACCAAAGCAGTGTTTCTCAGTCAGTCTTCACTGCCACAAGGAATAAACAGGAACAGAGAAACTTCATCACTAGTTCATTATAGTCACTTGTAAACAATTTAGAAACATAAGCAAACTTTGGGAGTAGGTAGGTAATTATGGAGATAAAAATTATATTAATCAGGGTACTGAAACTGTCATCTGCAAATCCTACAGTGACTGGGGTGTGAGGTTCTAAGGATGATTTGTATTAATTTCATTATCATTAGGAAAACACCAGCCATAGAAATGAAATTTCTTTTCCCAATAGTCCTCTAAAACCATTATTGTTGCAAAATCCAGCAGTTTGCTTCAGTCTGTTATGGTAACCATCACAGACATGTGAGACATAATTTAGCAAAAATCTACTGTCCTTCTAAAATGACAGGTTACTATGGTGTACAGACTCCATAAGCTGCATGCATTGGTCTCACGGATACACTTGCACAGAGTACAAACATCAATACATTATTTTTAGGAGAGGAGTTTTATATGCTGAACCTGCACACTGAAGACCAAGGTCTACTTCCCCAGTCACAGGGGAATATTTTATCAAATTGGGTTAATAATTGGTACACGATTATTTAATTATGGGTGGGATTGCTAGTTCATGTTGTTTACCATTTGGACAGAAGATGGCTTCACCAAGGCCATTAGCAAAAACACTAGAATGGTGTCGGGGGGTGGTGAATAATTTGCTAGTGCAGCAAATAACATTCTGATAAATAATGGATGACTGCATTCCTTGGAGGCCAAGAGAGGATGTGGAGCCAAGGGCTTAAATCTGAGAGGAGTCTGGTCACCATGTTTTTAGAACTTGGACTGTAATAAATAAACTTTTCCTTTCCTCTTACCTGAGAGCTTGCCTTGTGAGAACTGTGATTTCCAGTATCTGGCTGACATCAGGGCACACCTCTCCTTTAGTTATGGTGACAGGTAAAATTCAGGTGTTGCACTATTCTTGTCTGCTCCTGACCACAACTCCCAGAAGACATAAGATTTTGGGGTACTTATACCCTAGTCTTCATACATTGTCTTATTAGTGACTAATACAATGCACTAATGTGGAGGACTGATTGGCATACCAGTGACTACCGCTAGCCAGTGGGGTTTGGGCACATTCACTGTCCGTGCATGCAGTAAACCATGAGTGCGCTTGTACAATGTCCTCAGCCACACCCATCCCTTTAAACTAAAACACCCTGGAAGAGCATGGGTGGACTTCGCTTACAGCACAGCCCTCTGATGGATATTATGAGGGAAAATGAGTAATGTTTCCTTCTGTTCATTTGGCAGTGTATTAGAAGACTAATACAATCTATATTAACTTCAATAGGAGACAAATGTATAAAAGGACATACAGTAAGGTTGTTGGTTTGTATTTCTGACTGTCCTGATGCTTTGAACAATTATTTTAAAGAGAGTAGAAAAGCATGATGTTCAAAAGAAGGAGAGAATAGATCTGAACAGTCTCAGGATGAAGAAGACAAAGGGAAGTTTTGTGAATGTTGCAGATTTTAAGGTTTTTTTTTATTTTTTTCAATAATTCTTTTTTTCTCTTTCTTTTATACACACACATACATGACAACAATATATCTGACTTGAAATCATTTGATACATGTATTTGACATAAATTTGTTAGCAAGCCAAACACACAAGACAGTATAAGTCTGTAGCTATACCACCTTGGGCTTTGATCTTGTCAGATCTCATAAACTAAGCAAGATTGGGCCTGCTGTGTAATTGGGATGGAAGACCTCCAAGGAAAAACCAGCTGTTGTAGGAAGCAGTGTTGGTCACTCAGTAGGTGGTATTCTTCATTCTGGCTCTGTACTGAATCAATGCCGCACTAAGTTGCTGCTGGAGGTATTATCTGTGGAAGATACATAAATCTAAGATGCCGACCAAGTGGGCTAATTAGATATCCCCTGGCACATTTCATAAGAGCTAAAATTGTTAACTGCAGCATCCTGGACAAAGTCCAAACTAAGTAAATACATTATGCCAACTTACATATTCTCTACAGTTGCAACTGAATAAAGTATTTACATACTTTTAATTCACTGTATACTGTTTTGTATCATTTATGTACATTGTTAAACAACTGCCACGTTTTACTCTAGAGTTGATGACATTTCACTGTTGATTGAACTGATTCCTGCATGGCCTATAAAACACAGTCTCAGTGAAAAGCATCTTGTACAAGTAAATATTTATACAGAGCATTTTTACTGCTATACAACCTGTTTCTCAGAATATATAATATGCCTAATTAGGCCAAGCTCTTTTTATGAACAAAAAATAAAACTAAAAGGATGGTCTTATATTTCCATATCCTTACTAATTCATCACTTAGGTAAAATTTATCATGACTGTGTAAATTTGGACACATGGAGAATATTTTTCTTTAAAGTGAAATAAATTAAAAACAAAACAAAGCTTTCTAGGTCCTGTGAGCTGCAAATATCTTCAGAACAGACAGAACTGTACAACAGTTTGTACTGGGTATTCTTCAGCATATATGACTATTCTACACCAGTACAGAATTCACTGAGCTGTTAAATAAATTGCATTATTAAAATCTCAATGTTATGTGACATAATTATGATGAAGTTTGGAGTACCATCCTGAATATTTATTGCTCTAAGATTCGCAAAGTTAAAATTAAAACTCCATACTCATCTTTGGATTTTAGAACTCTGATAGCACTGTAAGTAAAACATCAGCAAGAAGCAAGATTAATGGCAATGCAATTTTCTCAGAAGAAAGAACCTCTGCTGTTAACATTCCAGTTTAATTATTTAACTGTCATTTTAAAAAATTAACAGATGATATAAAAAGCTATACATTGGATTACATTTGTATGATTTTGCCAAGACTGAAACCATATAATTCAACACAATTTTATTTGGCACTACTCATGTGAAAGGAAGAGTGTATTTAAATGTTCATTTTAATGACATCTTGTTTGAACATGTCATAATAATTAAAGATATAATAACTTTATCAGCAAAATTAGCTGTCAGAACACTATTTTATTGTTGATCCTAGAATATGATGAAATAACTGATGGAATATTTTTTGAGGGAGGAGGGAGTGTTGAAAAAATGTCAATGATATTTAATCATGTTGAGATCACAGATATTTTGGAGAAACATGGACCATACAAAGAAAAGTAGTAATTCCTATGCTGTTCTATAAACTGATATATTTCTGTGCTATTCTGTAAAACAATACATTCCTGTACTCTTCTATAAACCAATACATTATGGATGTTCTTGAAGGAAATATTGTTCACTTGGGTGGACAACCTCAAGATTCACACAGAAGTCTTTTTCACGAGGGAAATGGGGGGTTTGATTACAAAGTAATTCAGCAATTGTAGATTCTTAAAACAATTTTTATTAGCTGAAAATCTGGAATAAAATCTCTTACTGGCAATAAGAATATTTTAATGATAGCACTTCATCTCACGCAAGGCTTCAGGGAGATGTCTTAACTCATTTGTGAGCCAAATCCTAGAACTTCTTCTCTCATCTGAGCAGCCAAGCTCATCTTTTTCTTTTTCAACATGTACTTCAGTGTGTTCTAGCACATTTTATACTGAAAAGCATATACAAAAAGAGACAAAAAGAAGTCTCCCAACCCCCAGTGAATGCTCTAAATGTTCCTGGACCTATTCTTTTTCTTTCAAAACCTTTCAGGAGAAAAAGAATAAATCCACATATCCCTTTCTTTACTGTGGAAAGCCCACAATAGGTTGGAAGTAGACTAAAGCCTCCTTATCCACTTACATACAAAAACTAACCCATACATCAGTCTTTATTCACACTCTCATCCCTCTTGGCTGCTGCCCAAAAGAGTGGAAATCTACGTTAAACTAATTTCAAAATATAAGACTGAATTGAACCTGAATACCCCACCAACCAAAGGAAAATCACAATTTAAAAAGTTGAACAAAAGATGAGGTGAATACTCCTTTCCAGCTGTTTCCTAAAAAAAAATAAAATATAAATAATAACATCCACCTATTTTGTCATTATTTTTACCTAGCTTCAATTGTTCTTTTAAAAGTCAGAGAAAATATTATTTAGTCCCGGAAACAGAATTTAGATAAAAGTGGATATTAACATTAATTTGCCAATTATTTGTTAATTCATGTACTATTTAAAAATAGGCGGATTGAAACATTAAACACAGTTGTGGGAGGCAGGGAAGAAAAGGGGAAACCCAAAGTTGAGAAATTAAAATTCAGACCTCAAATAAGCATGAATTACTTCTCCTGATGTTAGTGGATGTTCTAAAATAAATTTAGCCACAGATTTCAGGTGCCTAAAGATAAAGTTCTAAATCCACATTTAGGCACATAAGTAATATTGGCTTGATTTCAAAAATATATGTAGAACTGTAGCTACCATTGTTTTTGAAATAACACTTCTGTCAAGTTATGTTTATTACGTTGTCTCAATGCAGAGTTGGAAGCTTGGATATATGAGTCTGAAAGTTATGGACATTAGTATTTAGTTTGGCTTTTGCCAGCAGTAGAGTGATACATTTGAATGTGTGGCCAAAAATTGTATTTAAGGTTCTTTTCTGATTATCATGCACACATGGTGAAGACAGACACAACAGTGATAAAACCAAAGACCTTGGTAGAAGCCAAATGTTGCTGAAGTCTCAGGGACACAGGTGCCTCATACTTTTGAAAGATAAATAGTTCAGGTGCTTAAATAAGCATTCTAGAGAGCAACTGTGGGCACTTAAAATAAAATCAAGAAGTTGTTTCTTAGTCAGTAGGGGCACATCTTACCTTGTTCTAACTGACCTGAGTGGCACGTTCATTGAGAAAGTAAAAAAAAAAAATAAAAAAATTGGAAGGAGACAGCAATGTTTCTCATTTCCTCAAAACTGTGTTTGTAGTAATGTTTCAAAAAAATTTCAATGGGAAGAAACAAATGCACTTCAGGAGATGATATGGTGAGAGTGAGGATTTCATTGTAAAATTATGTTCAACAGATCAAAAAGAGGAATGGATTCAATATCCTATTTTCTATCTCTACATATGTTATATTGAACTACTTAAATATAAAAACTTATCTTTTCCACATTTGACATAATTTTTCTTCATACAACAATTTTAAAACTTTAGGCTTAAGAATGCTAATGAATATTTTTTTAATTATTATTTTAGTGAAGCAAAGATATTGCCCTTATATAATTATGTCAATAACTACCTCTGGCTTTCATAATTTTCTTCAGTTGTACTCTAAGTAGGACTTTGTACTACAGCCATAGAAACAGGTACTAAAAGTAGTTGGTCATCTCTACATTGTTTGGTGAATCTGTAGTGAAAGTGAGATACAGTGATCTCCATTAGTATAAAATATAACATTTTGCCTGATTTTATATATACACACGTAAATATCCGTGCATACGAATAAGACAGATCCTAAGTTTATCAACAAATTTACATTCAACAATAAAAAAAAAAGAAAAAAGAAGGAGGAAAGAGATGATACCAGTCAGCAGACTTTAAACAACTACGCTAAATTTTCTGGGCTCTGAAAAAAAGAAGTCTATAAATGAAAATCCAGCTTCCTTTGAAAGGCAATTCAGGTGCCCTCAGGTCCTCACTATCTGAAGATGGAGCAAACTCATGTATCTTCATTTTATTTAAGTATGAAGTCAAGAGTTTAAGAGTTAGCTCAAAGATACATGTTGCACACCATACAGAGAAGAAGAGGAACATGAAATTGGTAACACAGAGAATAATAAAGCCTTAAATTCAACATTGTGTTTAGAAGACAAATAATACCAGGACAGAATAGTAGCAATAAAAGAGTGCTTATACAACTTTAAGGCTTTAAAAGCCTTGACAGCTGCTTCAGTTGCAGTAAATTCTTGTACAAAACTATACTTGTACAGGTTGGTTCCAGAATGATTTTGTTTTAAAGATTTCTAAGATTTTCATATATGGCTAGTGTAGACATACTTTCTAAATCTAGTAACATTCAGTTTTCATGTCTATAGGAAAAGAAATGTCAGGCACAATCCATTTGCAAAACTCTGATGAGCAACCAAATTGGTGCTTTTGCTAAGTCTAGATATGTTTTCTGTGCTTACTTTAAATTAATTACTTAAATTAATTACTTTAATTGATTTTTAAGATTTTATATCAACCCTGAACTAAGCTTAGGACCAAATTATTTTAATATAAACCAGAAATACTTACATAAGATGAATCTTGCAAATAAGGAATTTAATAGATACATGTTTGTTGGAATTGACCACAGAGTGAGGTTGCAGATTGCTTAAAATGGAAATGTACCTCTGTGGGATTGTTCTGGTTTCCTCATGCACGAAGACCAAGATATTGCACACAGTCTCATGCTGGTATTTCTTTAAGATACTACTTTTAAAGACTTAACCTCAAATCACTTGCAGTAAGTTGTCAGTAAACAGAACAAAAATGTTTTGATGTTTATGAAAAGCTACCCTGAACTCTCTGAAGTTATGCTTTTTTTCCACGTTGGTTTGGAAATGGTTCAAAAAGAGCCTTTCTTGTGGTATTTGACTCTTCAAATTCCATTTCCAGACACAAACCAGAAGTGGAGAAGATGTTTCAGAGCTTTAAAAATCATATAACTCAAAGGCAGTTCTAGAAATCAATGCTACCAGAGAAGGGAGTTATGTTATCCGAACTGACTTTTTTTCACTCTAGTTTCATTCTGTCTTCCAGCCTTAGTGACATGTAATTTTTCCCCTTTCACAAAAAGTTCTGAAGGAAAGGGATTTTAGCATTTTGGGTCTGACCTGACTATTGGGGCACAGTCTTCAGCTTCTTCGGTGCTGAGTTCTCAGCTGGAGGATTGGCAGTTACATACAGTTAAATGTTGGCTCATCTACTTATTTCATTTGGTTTGTTATGTAGTGTGGGCCCCCACTAGATTATATACTGCCTGTTTCTTGTGTATTGATTTTTTTGTTAAAGTGTTCAGGAAGTTGCATGACTTCATTTCTAGAGAAATGCTTCATGAAATCTTAATCTACATCTACTACATCAAAATAGCTGCTACATTGTCAAAAAAAGAACTCACATTTCAATTCTTACTATTCCAATTGATATTATGTTTTGGTTTACTTTATATTTTTTTTTAATGCTCATTTTCTTCTTTAATTCTTATGCTTACAAATTCATCAGTAAAGAGCAAGCTCACTAAGAAATCCTTCAGTATTTTAATATAGACTACAAACTCCTTGAAAATGCTCTGTCATTGTAAGGGCTGCATTCTTAAACTGGTTGAAGAGTTTATAAAGACACTGCATTTCACTAAAGTTGTTCACTCATTCAACACAGATTTCCATCCATCATGCAACATAAAATTCTGTCTATTAGCAGCAATTAATTAGCCTTCCCACTCACTCTTCTGATGCTCACATTTCAGGAATTATTTTTTACTTAAATATCAGACAGTGCTTAAAAGCCATCTGCACCAAGCAGAACACTGTTCTTTGTTATATACTTCTACAATGATAAAAACTATTCTCAATGTAAGTCGCAAAGGTAACCCTCAGTGCATTACTGAAAAATGTACAAAATATATTTTTCTTTTCCTCTTCAAAGCTGTTAAAAAAACAGTACAAAGGCCTCAATCAACATAAAATTAGAGTGATGGGAGGAACTGGTAGTCTCTCTATTCCCTTATTGTAGTTTGTAATGAGAGATAAACTTAGAATACTCCTTAGAGGGATTCAAGTCCCCCATGAGAAAAATGGGTTCCAAGTCTGGATCTCCTACAACTCCATCCATAAAAATATTGCACAATAGGAATGTCCTCTTCTTTCTGAGAAAGAGCTATTTAGGTACCTCTTAGTGACCTTTTGTCACTCCTCTCTGTAAGCATCAACAAAAGAGAGAAACCTTACTCCATGTTACAGTTAGATACTTGACACTAGAGAGGATAACTCAAATGATACTACTCACAAAGACCCTGAGCCAAGGGAATGCTAACGCCATTGGAGGGGTTCTCTGCATGGCAGCAGCTGAGTGGGACGAAACTCTAGAGCCAGTATTCCCTCAGCATACAGGAATTGTTACATTGACCAAGTTGGCCTCCCCAGGAGCTCTTGGACCAAAGGGTGATGGCCACAGCGTAGGTGGACACTCTTCATTACCCTACATGATGCAGGCACAGACCACATGCGATATGAAGGAAGTGCAGACTATGTTGTACTGGGGATGAGGCAGCAGGAAGCAAAGGGGATCGTGGAAATGGGGAACAACAAATGTAGTCTTGAAAAGATATTCAGATAGATGAAGGGATGGGGCAGGTTTGGCAGTAGGACAAGGGGTGTCTTACCAGTGATAGTAACAGCAGAACAAGGCAAAGAGCCATGTTTTTCCTTCCCCAATCCCCAAGTCAGCTCTCAGGTACATTTTGCAGAGGGTTCTCTAGCTGACAGTCAAGTTTCTCTAACACTTCAGTTGTTGTTCACCTTTTCAAAGTTAAGACTTAGTTGGGCAGCCCTAACACCTAGAATTTGTAGGAGTAGCATAAAAAACCCAAAAATTTAAAATTTGCAGAATTTTGATTAAATTCGGAATGAAACCAAAGTTACATGTATCAGGAATTTCCCATAGAACAAAACCTGCTTTTTCCAAACTGTCTCAGTGAATTGATATGCTCCCATAGTTTATTAAGTATCTAAAGAAAGTAAGATCTTCAAAAGTGTAGTGATGTTTATTTTATTTCACTATCAATCTTAGTTCTACCTTACATTCATGTTAAACTCCACCTAATAACTTGAAAATGCTCAAACATTGTTGCATGCACTTCTAACATGAAGGAACAGACTCTGCTCCAGATTTTCTGTTTTATAACAAAATGAAAATCCAAATTTTTATACTTTTCAATCTTTGATTGCATACATGTAGTTAATCCTGGAATAAAACGTGAATATTTCCTTTCTTGGTGACCAAAGTTGATGTTTCTAGTACCTTGATCTGCAGTGTACTGATGGATTCTTATTGACAAAATGTGATATATTTTTAAACTATACAGGACAGTGGTCTTATTGTACAGTTTTTGAGATACCAATGGACGCATGGAATTAGAACTTGTCCTTTAGAGTTACGCATAATATTACAGCCATTATTTATCCTGCTTTGTAAACAGTAAAAAATCCATTAGATTCAAGTGAAATAGCTATTTAAATGTGTATAAATGAAACAGTAACAAAGCCATCAAAAAAGAAACAGAATAGTTTTAGAAGAATATTGTTCACCAATTTCTCAAGATAATAGAGGAAAAGGAAAACTGCAGATATGAGGGAATGAGAAGTTAACTAACGGGGAAAGAAAGGAAGACAGAAAAATATGGTAATACTGTACAATCTGAATATATATAACAAAATATTAAACTGGTAACACTTTAAATGGAGGGCCTTAAATGCTGATTTATATATATAATTACTGAGCTTCCATAGGATCTTTTTTATGTTAATTGAATTTCCATTGATTATTAAAAGCCTGTTTATGTAAGGTAAGCAACTACATAGATGTTCTATTTCTATTACATAGTTGCTAAACCTCGGTAAACACATTTTTAGGAATGATTTGGTGTTTAATTACCATACAATAGCTCTCCTCTTAAAACTAAATTAAATCCCTATTTGAGGCACTTAATTTAAAGTGTTAACCAAACATGCATACCTGCAAGGTGGTAATTTCAGATTTGCGGTGGCAGTCAAGGTCTAGTAATTCTGCAATGCCGAAGGTTAGAAAGTCTGAAATCAGTTCTCAGTTAGATGATTTTTAACCTAATTTACCATGTACTCACACACAAACACAAGACAAAAAGCGATCACGCTGCTGTTATTTTTCATTCTTTAATTAAATTTGAAATATAATCTCTGAAGGAATCAACAAAATAGCACAAAAATATCTAAGCATTATTTGTTTTGCTGTTGTTATAATTCTAATGTGTTTATGAGGATTTAGCCAAAACTAGTGTTAACAGATTTCATTTACTGTTTGGACATTTTCATGTCAAGAAAATGAAAACTTCTTCAGCATGCCCAGTGGGATTTTCCTCCTATACTAAGCTTCCTTCTTTACCTTACAATACACACAAAGATTGCATCAGGTCTGTTGCTAATTTGCAGACTATCAAGTGTTAGAAGAGGAAGTAAGAGCTAGAGAAGAACAGCTCGATACCACTATGGACTTGAACTCAATACACATCAATCTATTTTAACTTCAGCATTAAATTTATTGTGTAAGCTTTGATCAAGCCAGATGCAGATCTAAATGCAAAAAGAAAAAGCTGAAGCCTCAAGGTAGGTCTGAGAGAAAACCTAGACCACCCCACAGTTTTGTTGCAAATTGCTGAGTTTCTATGCATGGCATCCTATGCAGTCAGCAGACTACCTGCCAAAAGGGACAAAATCTGCCAGAAGAGCATGCCTAGACCTGCCCAGTAAGTAACCAAATCAGTAGGGGAAAAATATCTACCAAGGCTTGCGAGGGGTGACCCTGTACCCCCTAGATGCCTCTCCTGTGGGAAAGGCTCTCTGGCATACCCAAAGGAGCAAGCAGGTGGAAGTGGCACTATCACATCCTTAGCAGCTCCTCCCAGGCCTCCATGTGGAGTACAGTTGAGCTATTTTCACAGACAAATGTAGCTTTCTGGAAGATTTATTTTCTTTCTAACACAGAACAGTGAAAAAACATTGAGAGTTTTTTAGAAGACAGAACTTCCATTTTCCAGTAAATTCCATTCGTATGTGACAAAATAAGCCCTACTTTGTTGAACAAACACATTAGATAGATAGGCAATCAACAAACAAACCCAAAACAAGACTGTCTAGAGCTTCCACATAACATAAATCCAGTCTCTTTCATATAATCATTGTCTTTTTAACCTGATCATCCTGCTCCATTGCCACTTCCACCCGTGTAGCTGGCTCAGGAGAGCAGCTCCCAGGGAGGCAGGATGCCTGGCAGGAGCCCACCAGAGCAGGTACTACTGAGTGCCAAGTGCTCCCAGGACTCCCAAGCTCACTAGTAGCTCATAGAGCAGGCATCTAAGGTGCTGGAGATTTCCCACCACCCCCTAAAGCCACAAGAGCTTCAGGGACCCCTTTGGGCAGGCTCCTAAATGTAATTATCCCCCTTTCTATTGCAAAGCACAATTAGGGGCGTTTTCAGCTTGAGCTGCTTGACTAATGCAGTGCTGGAGACTAAAACCCAAGTGAGACTTTCACTAGCCCTGGTAATCCACCTGCTCAACACTAGGGGCACAGGCCAAACCACTCAAGTGTTGATGGTCTCCTGAAGACTGAATTTACATGAGCAATGCCTTCTGGCATCTGTAATTAAAAGAGAAAAACAGATTTTTGCTATTGCTTTTAAATTACATGAAAGTAAGTTTGTGTCCTTGGCTGAAGAGATACTGATGAGCTGCATGTGGGCAAGGATATTTCAGAAGTGAAACTGAGCTTGTAAAGATAAAGCAGGGTAGAAGACTGTGCCTGACTGGTATTATCTAGGATGGGGCATAGCTCATAACACATTGGGGAGAATGTTTAGCAGAGGCCAAGAGGGAGGGAGTCCTGCATTTTGCAAGATTAAAATGTATATTGTGTATCTGCTTCTAAGACATTCCCAGTATTTTTTTATAAATAATGCATCAGGTTTACTCTGATTTGAGGCATGGTACTAGCCACAGTTGTGCTATTGAAAGAAAAACAGTAATCAAATTAATTTTCTAAAGTCTGGAACTGTGACAGCCTGAACAAGGCAGCAAAAAAGTATTACTTATTCATTCATTAATATTATTTTAATTTGCAGTGACATAAGTAGCAACATCTTTTCTAAAGCGGTAAAAGAAATATATCTAATCATTGAACCTTGACCTGTGAATATCATGATTTTTTAGGTGCCTGAAATCCCAAAACATCACCTGATTTATTTTGGAAAACCCGCAAGATGTGTTTTATGCACATGGCAAGTCTTTGGAGATGATGTTTTGCTGAGTATGCAATTAGATCTTAATCCAGGATTTAATTATAAAATAGTTCTGGGATCTGGCTCCTCCAAACTAGTTTTCTCAGCTACCTGACTTGGTTAATAAATAAATAAATAAAAATAACCCAAACATTTTAGTACATATGGTTTACAAAAGGAGTTTAAATACGTTTCAAACTGTTACATGCTTAGTGTAAATATGCATGTGTCTGTATATATATATATATAGGTATCTTTTTGCCACACTGTAGTTTGTTTTTTTGTTGGAGACAGCTACGTAAAAATATTAAGGATAAATGTGTTATTTCCTCATCATTTGTATTTTTTTAATCAGTGGCAATTATCTGGATTGGAAAAATAATTCCTATAACCATACAGACTAAGCAAAATTTTGTTTTAAACTGGAGACTGACATAGGTCTTCAATCATCAATCTGTATTTTCATAAAGATGGACATAATATTTGCAGTGATGCTGATACTGGCGGCTCTGGACTACCACCGGTACAAACCTTTTCCTTCCCATTCAAGAGACAGAGAACGCAATGAAAGAGATGCTAAAGTTATTGTGCAGAGTGGAAGACAAGCATAAAGATGTGTCTATAGAATGTGTCTATAGGCTTCATTGGACCTTTCATGTATGTCATCCTCTTTATATGTCAGTTGTCTTAACATGCAAATGTTACTAGGAAAAGAAAGAAAACTGTTTGCAATTAGCTTCTTTGCCTGTGCAGTACAGAACTGAAACAGAAACTTAAAAGTACTGGCAATTTTTATGTTGTACCATTCTTGTAAGTCTGTTACAGCTTTCACTTAAAAAATAAGAAAAAGGAGTTTTTATAGTGAGAAGAAATATTAGGGATAAAACTTGAGTTAATTATTTTTTCTTCTTTTTTTCTTTTTAAATCTTGACCAGTGTTAAATCTGGTGGAAATTTTTTCTTTTATCCTGGAAGATTACTTAGAACTGGGTCCTGCAAAAGCTGGAACAAATGAACATTGTTAGTCCACAGGGAAAAACAGATTTGTCCTGGCCAACAGTTTGATTCTTAGGAGCTGTGAAAACTTCTGCTCCTTATGTGTTTATGGTAGCAATAAAAGCCCATAGTTTTAGTAAGAAGTCACAGTAAAGTTTTCAAGTCATTGCATGCAGACCCAGTTCTTCCAGAACTATCCAAGCAAGAAAGCTTACTCAGCTGTTTCTGTGATACAAGGGTGGATGTCTCTGTGTTGCCATGGAGCCAAAACTGTGCTAGGCAGAAGGGGAGATAAGGCAGTAAGGACCAGAGTCCTAGTCTACACATGAGAAACACTGAGGTATTCAAGTACTGCAGCATGATGATGGGACTTACAGGAGGAAAACATATAGCAGGGAGTGGGAGACAGAGTGAGAGGACAGCCAGCAGAAGATGGTCCACACAGAAATCTATCCTCAACTTCTGTTGGCAGACTATTATGTTCTCAAATTAACCGGAGGGACAAAAGCGCAGGTCAGCTCCTTACATACAAGCGTGCAGCAAAGTTGGCAAAAACATTCAGCCTTTCAAAGGAGAGGGGTCTACAGACTGTTTTGAATACAGCAAACTGGGGAGGACAGGCTATAAAATGTGAGGCCAAAACAAGTCCCAACACTGCAAAACATATCACTGAAAATAAAAGAAGAAAAGGTGGAATTTCAGGCTCTTGATGCTGACAGAAGGGGTGGAGGGAGTTCACAAGGACCGGAGGCTTGAAACCTGAAAATGTGCTGAGCAGAACAGGACAAGAAAGCGGAACTTGGAAAAAAAGCATCATCTGATCTAACCATATGTCAAACTAAACAAAACTGATGTTCCTGTCCTCCCTTCAGGCCTGAAAGTTTTGTCTTTCTTGATTTAATTCTTCTCTTTCACCTTTTTTCCAGAAGGTTGCTCTTCTACTTTTTTGACTTAACAAAAGAATTTTAATGTAGTGACTTTATTTGGTTTTGAGTGAAAAACAAAAACAAAAACAAAACAAAAATGTAGGTCTCAAAGAATTCACCAGATTTTGGCGAACATACTAAGATCCCATGATATTCTTTTATCTAATGTATAAACATGTGAGAAAGTACCAGAGTCAGAATTTAAAATCTTTGCTATTATTTTCACTCACCTTTTGTGTGACTTTTCCTGTTGTGTCTTACAGGAAAAGGAAACAAGACCTTCTAAGCCATCTCAGCTAATAATTTCCTCTTTAAATCTTGCTTCTCTTCTTCAAAAGGTCCAGTCTTTTAATACAATCTAAAAAGCTATCAAAAGAAAAAAAAGTCTTTATAAAAGCTCTCTGCAGTTTGTAGGAATGGCAATAAGATTGACAAGAAAATGGAGGACTCAGTAATTTTTTTTTGTTAGCATTTTAATTAATTTACTTTTTTCTACTTCTGCATGTTTAGTGAAAGGCCCAAGAAACTTTAGAGTCAGTATTTGCAATGAAAATAAGCTAGGTTCTAGAACATTGAAACTCTTGCAACTAGTTCAACTCTTTAGTATAATGCAATCATGTTAACACCTTCATCCTTCTGAGCCAATTTGTTCTACCAAAATAAACAGACTTAACTATTAAACGTAACAAACAAATAGCTGCATGAGAGAGGAACCAGGAAAGGAAGAGTGTGTATTTCAGTGTGGAGTTCACTGCTTGCCAAGAAGTTTCTTTGTAAGGAGAAGACCTGGATGAAGGTGTCACCAGATTTTAACTTTAGAGACCTTTTACAGAAGCCTTAAATCAGAGTATATAAGTAGTTATAAAGTGACTATTACATATATTAATAAAGACATTGCTGAATAAGCAAACTAAAGCCACACAAATAGGTTTTAAAAACAGGGTCATCTTGCATTATTACTTTTTTAGAGAGTAAAATAACTGTTGTTCCACTTTGCAGAATTTATTATAAGTAGGTTCTGGAAATACCTATAAAACTATGCGTTATTAGCACTGGCATATTGTTTACAAAATACTTCATCTGTTATCACTCTGGATCAAATATAGAAAAAGATAAGCCTTTTATTTTACAAGTAATTAAAACATTTAAAAGGAAAAACATCTATTCTTGTGACTGTAGACAACATTTCATCCCAACTACAACTAAAATATCATTATTAATGCAAGGTACTTGAATTAATCTGATTTTTTCACCACAACCTTTCTGACTTTATGTGTTTAACTTTACTTGCCAGTTTGTCTCTGAAATGTAGCTTGGCATAATAGCCTTTCTTGACCGATGGAGTGAAATATACAGTTGAAATCCTGTGCTGCTGAGCCAAAGGGAGAAAAAAAATTCTTATGGCATGTTTTAGTTTGGTTTCAATCAACCAAACTGAATATTCAATGGCACAGGTAAATGAATTTCTTTCCTTCAAAAATATTCACCAATTTAAGATTTAATCAGAGTTGAAATCAAAGTTTATGTGATATATTAGCAGAATTGTAAATAAAATATTGCCTAACCCAAGAAAAATGAACAAGCCTTTTTTATGTTAAAGGTTTTGTAAATTAATCAGGTCACTGTGGACCTAATTAATCTGTATTATTGCTAATAGACATGACAGAGAAAATGGTCATTTTATTTTCTTAACTGAAATTCAAATTAGATAGCAATAAAGGTTATAGTGATAAAGCCAACTCCAATTCATAAAATAGTCAAATTATCCATTAGCTTATGTAACCTCACATCTAAGAAATGTTTTTAGGATAAAAACAGAATTACAAAATTCACTCTGTATTCTCAAACAAAATATTCTCAAACAAAATAGATTCAATAAAATACCTTCATCTTGTCAGATCCTTTGATAGCCTTTTTTTGTATCCAGATAGCTATGGATCCACCACACAAAACTCTCCAGACATCTTTAACTGGGGAGATATGGTTATGTTATTGTATTCTGAATCAGATAACAAACATTTGGCCCTGAGTGTGCCCCATCCAAGATGTACAACATCTCTGGCTTTCCCTCATCACTGAACTGGGTAAATTAGTGAATGAAGCAACACAAATAGAGATTCGCAGAAAGGCAGAAACCAACTTGCTATTTGAGTAACCAGGGCAAGACTAGAGTGATTTGTAGTCCTTACAAAAGCAGTAGCTTTTAAGGAGGAATTTAAATGAGGAGAAAATTGTGGATGTTAGCACATAGCACCAATGTTCTTGAAGGAAAAATGGATAATCAGGTGATCAAGGCATTTATTTGCAGAAAAATTGCCACTGATGAGACTACTTGAGTCAGTGCTCATGGTCATGAACAAAGGATTGCAAAATTTATCCTGAAATTTGTAAACACGCACCAAATAAAAAATATCAACAAAATCCCTGCCAAAAGAAACATGAAGAAGATAAAAATATTAATTAAAATGTTGCATTAAAATAACTAATTAATGATGTTATTAAAAGATAAATGTTATAATATAACATAATATATTATTTTGTGAATTATATACTAAGTGTAGTCATTACTCAATTTTAAACAGGCTATAATGCACAATGCTCCATTACAATGGGACTATTTGTAAAATTATTACTCAACTTCATTAAGTAAGAATTATATCATATATAAATCAGGCACATCATGAGAGTATTTACAAGTTTAAAATAACATTATTGACATATAATGTATCTATTGTAATACCATGGAAAATTACATACTAGGAATAAAAAAATCCAAACAGAACTTGAAAATACGTTAAATTTGCTATAATGAAATTTTTTACTGTGGATTATGATCTTCTTCAAAGCTAAATGCAAATCATTCAGTTAGCTTTTAAGATGATTGTACTTTGCAGTCACACCTTGTGGGCACAGTCTGTTAAGTTAATCATTACTTCAGAGTCAGTAAAGTGCAAAAAGTTGTCAGTGTTGTTTGATTCAAGGACAGAAATGTTTTACCTAAACACTTGTGTTTATATAGTTTAATGAAGTCTTTTGGCATGTGTAAATGTCAGATGGGAGCATTTTACTTTGGATGAAGACTTGGCTTTCCTTCTGTCAGGACACAGAAAGTAAATCACCAATGATGTACCACTTAAGAAAAACAGTTTCAGTGGAATGGGTGTGCAGGTCCTGCATTGATCCTACATTGTTGCCCAAATCCAGAATTCAAACCTTCAAAACTTTGTGGAGATGCCACCATCTCCAGAATTATTTTCAACATTCTCAGGTGTCTTTCAATACAAGACCCCAGTCTTGGCTTCACAAACCTGAATTTATGACTTGTATTGTACCCAGCAAGACAAATCAGGTCTGCATTCTCAATACACCTTCCTTGGGTCAAGTCTGCTATTAAAGTAACATGTAGTGAGAGTTCTCTGCACTTCATTCACAGCCTAATGAACTAATTGAAGAAGCAGAAGATGGAAAATCCAATTATCAGCTTTCTGAGGGCACATGAACATAAATTTACACCCTTTATTCACTTTAAAGCATTATATTCCAAGAGTTAGCATTTAAATATGTGGGTAGCAGAGGATGTTTAAACATTCTCCACCCTTTGCTGCTCTTCTATTTTGCATGGGATGCCTCAGTACTCAGCAGACTTACTAGTCAACTTGACTCTACAAGAGTTGGTGTATAGGGAGTTGCAGAGTCTAGAATCCCCTGTGCTAATGCATACTTAACATGAAATACTGAAATGCTCACTTACATGAAGATAGGAACATATTACTGCAGGCCCTGGTCCTAATATCCTCATGGGAAATAAAGTTTATTTCTGTATAACAAGCTTTCTGTAAAACCCAGCAAGCTAGTGTTACATCAGTAAGCAAAAGCACCTTGCTTTGTCTCAAAAAAATTTCAACTTTTTTTTTTCCACTGAAAAACGCCTGCTGAAATTTCCTGTGATTCAGTATTAATCCAAACCCAAAATGAATATCCAGAACACCTCAACTGAACTAATGCTATTATTTGCAAGGAATTCTTCTAGTATTCAAGGAACTAGTCAGGTGTGAAACATTGGGAAGATATGTTTCAAATGTTTGTGCTGGCAGTACCAGCTAATATGCAGAAGAGTACTGACAGCAATTAAGAATAGACAATAATTATGTCAGCCATTTTATATTAACAGATTTGAAAAAAACTGTACAATGTATATTAGGCAAAATCTACAGCTGTACTCAGATTCATTTTGTGTCTTCTCTATAATTTCAAACATATTAGGAAGTGCTGCAAAGTATTGGATTAACTCTGAGGTGTTAAAAGATATCTTCATACTAGAATTATTTTTGCATTTTGTCCAAGTGGAAAAAAGTAGTGTAGAATCCGTATGAGTTATTAGTAAACAATTCCTTCAAAAAGACTGCAACATAAAAAACTATTCATAGTTCTAACCTAAATGAATTAAATACTAATAAAAAAAAAATGTAGGATGAGAGTACTGGAATATCTTCCAGGTATTCTATAATTGAAATGGCCAGATAAGAATGAGTTCACGACAAAAATATTTTGTGACTTCAATGCAAGTCATCATTTATTCATTGCATATGTGAAACAAGTAATATTATCTCTCCCTGATCTTTCTAGAACTGTCTCTGTAGTAGCAGGGCTCATACAGTCCTAATCTAATGGCTCATACAGCCATGATCATAACTTGATGCAGAGCACATGCCATATTAGCCTTGGCTATTGAAGAGATTAAAATCCCTTTGATCAGTTTTTCCACTGGTGTGAAGATGGAATATGGATTTTAGTTCCAACTGTACATCTTGAAATTAAGTCTTTCCCTAGAATTTCTATGAATAAAGGATTAATTCAGGAAAGAAAGAGCTCTAACTGGACTTCCAGTTTAAAGGGTCATTAAAAATGAAGAGCCACCATGTGGAAGGCTAAATTACACATTATAAAAACTAAGTTTCTCTTGAGAATTTCTGAGAGGACATTCATGTTTGGCAATGTCAGTGCAGAATGTTTTGCAGAACTATTTAACAGAAAATGTAATATTCACTCACCCCCAGATTACATACAGATGTGTGACACCTCAGTTAACTGCTCAGCCAGTCCCCTACTTCCTTCTTAATGCAAAGATAAGATTTTATCTATTCATAAAGCATGCCAGGTTACCCAATAAAAACAAAATGAAAAATGAGGGATATTGAACTACTTTGGAGATTCCAGGGAGAAACTGAAATGAGCCAACACAGTCAGGGCAAGAGTATGAAACCCTCCTGCAAAAATCTCCTGCCTGAGGGATAAACAAACGGTCTTCAGAAAAATGTGGTAAATCTCTAATTCTCAAACTCATTTACAACATATCAGTGATGTGAAGGTATCTTGCCAAGGTCCATATGTAATGGTATGTATGCAAAGTTCCATATGTACTGAGTATCTTGGTATATACAAAGATACCAATGACCTTGGTATCTTGTCAAAGTCCTCCATTTTGTGAGGATAAGAGCCTATTGAATGGAAGTGCATTTCTCTATCAATTAATTACTTTATCCAAGAATTATCTCACATTAAATCATAGCTCTCAAAATAGAAGGTGTCATAATCACAAAGTGAATTTTGATGTTAATATGAGGCCTGTAAATGAATAATTCTAGTTTGTTCCAGGCATCCAAAAATAGCTTTTTAGGTAAATTTAAACTGATAATAAATACCTCCAATTGTTTCAAATAAAAGTCAAAACTGCCATGTGATATCCTTAAAGCTTGCAAAATACCCATTCTACAAGAAATCTGACAGAAACAAAATATCGAAATGGCAGAATCTTTTTCAAAGATTGTCTTGGATATACCAAATTTTACTAAGAACTATATTTAATAAATATTTTATTATTAAAAAATAGTACTTAACTGAAGAAAGTTTCCCAAGAAGCAACTTCATTCTGTTTTCAAGATTTTCATCTTAGTATTTGTCTTCATCATTTTTTTTTATTCATTGCAAAGACACTGAAGATTTACTCAGTTCCACAGTTTTTGTTCTTTTTGGCTAACTTGCAAATTGTTTGGAATAACAATTTGTTTGGAATGAGCAGGACTTCATCACAACATAGTTTCTTATATTTTAAAGCATCAGAGATTACAGATCTTACAGAGGACGGAACTACCCAACAATTTGATCTTCCAAGAACCAGGGCTTCCGTAAACAATTTCTTCTAATAAACATGCAGTCTCAATTTGATTTTAGATGGAGAGTAGGTACCTACCTATGAGTGTGTCAGATTTGAGCAATGTGTGTTAGCTACGAGAATACATGAAGGCATTTGGAGATATTTTCAGGTTAAAAATCTTATGTGTTGTGGAGCTTAGGACATGCAGAATTCACTGCTAGTTAGCAAAGGTTTAAATAAAAAAAAATACATTTTATTCTCATCTATTTGTTTTAAATCTTGCTGAGGCTTTACATTGACTTTTGTCTGAATTCAGATTTTATACTGGTATCCAGTCATCCTTATTTTAATATGCTAAACCATTTAAAATCTTTAAATCATTTCTTATAAGGTTTTCTTTAACAGTGGGATTTGGGTTTTTTTATTATTTTAAGGGTCTCTAAACATTCAGCCTTCTACAGAAATGTGGATTCCATCTATATATTCTGATATCATGACAATAACTCCAGAGGAGTCATTATTTTCTATTATTATTACTCTGTGTCAGTATCTAAATATCAGCTTACACTGATGATGTTCAAAATGGGCTGTTTTTCTGTTATGGACATGAAACCTTTTTTAACCTGTTCCTCTGCATGAAAACAGGTGTTTTGGCAGCAATTTCTTTTTATAATATCATAGATGTCTGAACTTATTTTTGGTGGTGTTAAAACACATTTTTGAATGGACCAGTGAGCTGAACATGTCCATTTATCATCCAGTAAACTGAATCTATTTGAATGACTGCATATGAGATACAATCTACCAGTTCATGTCGTATTTTTAATTCCAATTTAATTGCAGATGCAAAAATAAAATATTGGTGAGAATTAATCCCTGAGAAGCCCCAGTTGGTAAACGCCACTTTGACTTCCCTGCTGCCAAGTAATTTTTGGAATCCATTGTTCCATCTTATTGAACCATTTATTGGAGTTATACTATTTTTTTTCAGAATATCATGTGGTACTAACTCAAAAACTGTTCCTACTCCCACGTACATTCCATCTAAGCAGTCATCTCTTATCAAAAAAAATATTATATTATTACTGTTAAAATTACAACAAACCTACCTAAAATCATACATTATAAGACCTATTCATAGGCTATAGAAGGTCATTCAAGTTCTCACCAGACCATACTTGTCCAATTGTGGTGGTGCAGACACCCCGGTCACTGAGCTGCATTGCAATGTCAGCATCAACCAACACAGTTCTTGCTGTAGTTACAAGGGTGATGGGCCCAACATTGTTCTTGTTTCAATAGCAAGTGCAGTAGGCTTAGACAATCTGTCTCTTTCTGACCTTGCTTACTGGAGCAGTGAGTTGAAACAATTAGGTACCTTCTAGTTCTAGTGCAAATGCAGTGATCAGGCACTCCCTAACCGTACCCAGAACTCTGTTGTTTGTGAAACCCCTCCTGCCCATATCACAATCCCACTCTGAAAGTTCCCAAAGATGACCTAATCCGAATCGTGGCTGTCATAGATAAATACTGACCAAAGTTAGTCATCTTGTGACCCTATAAATATCAATCTTGAAATGATGACCTTTGGAGCTTTCTGGGATTGCAGCAAGCTGCTACCTGTGTCTTATGAAGAAAGTTGATCTATCTGATGGGAAAAAGATAGTCCACTACTTTTCATATATGTGGCAAAAAGATCAAATCATATTAATTTACTGTAATTTGATCTCACAGATGAATCAGCATTATATTCCATTGCAACTCCTTTTCATGTAGTGCAACAATCATTAAGGACTAAAACTTAACATCTTAACATAGGTTAATCTCTATATCTGTGTGTGAGTGAGCAATTTAGTTTACAAACTTTGTTAAATCTTTAATCAAACCACTGTACTTGATTGTAACAAATTGTTGATTATTGATTGATTAAATATTGCTAGAAGATCTTATCATACAATTTTGTGATTTGTTATAATAGTGTCAATAAACCTCAATTTGTTGTTATTCCAAATCACACCAGACCCATAATCACTTGCTAAAGCACTACACTGAAATTCCTACACTTAAACCCTTTAGTCATAAGCCGTTGACCAAGTCTGGGACTAGGAATGGATCTAGCTGCCCCCAGACTCCTCTCTGAGAAGGAGTTTAGAAAGCAAGAGAGTCCATTCTGAACCTTGTGACTCAATGGGAGGGCCTTCCTTGTTCTTTTTCCCCATCCCTGTGCAAATCACTCCAACCTGATCCTGACTCAATCTGCCCTATCCTTGTATAAATCATCTCATCTGATCCCCGTGTAAATCACTACAATCCAGTTCCAACCCCTACACATCCCTTCCACATAGTAAGTAATAAAGTGAACCTTGACATCAAATTCTGTTAAGTCACGCTTTCATAAAACTATATTAAATCACCTCTTCCTGATATCTTCATCAGTGATTATTTCAGTGACCTTAAGATCTTCTAATCCCCTCTGTGACACCAATTCAGTACTAGTATGAAAAATCAAATGAATTTAATTGTATTTTTTCAGTAGACTTCCATTTTAACAGTATAAACTTTTGGAAACACCCAATAAAAGGTAGAAATACAGAACAGAGGAGGGTAACATTAAAAACTTTACTAACAGTTCTGCCACAAATTTCCAGTTTTTACTATGTGCTTGTGATGCAATATAACAAATAATTAGTATGTTATAATATATTGATGAGTTTGGTGTCCTAAAATAGTATTTCTATGGGAGTTCTTTTGATTTGTTCAGTCTCAATAATAATGAACTATTACAGATGTATATTCTAGGTGATATTAAACCAAATCATCCCTATTACAAAGCCAGATTCTTCTTAAATTTATCAATGTTGTAATGTTTCCAAGCCGTAACACTAAACTGTTTGACAGTATAAATCAAAGTCCCTTTATCTTAAAATCCATCAGTACATTTCTTTGCTTAAAATTTATTGCCTTGGCAGTAGCAAATAAGTGGGGAAAGCCAGTTACCATAAAGA
The DNA here is from genome assembly GCA_013398125.1 of Aegotheles bennettii. NCBI lineage: Eukaryota > Metazoa > Chordata > Aves > Caprimulgiformes > Aegothelidae > Aegotheles > Aegotheles bennettii. Next base: position 103,030 of record VZRW01007969.1, read on the forward strand.
TTTAGATCACTAACATTTTTTTCAGGACAAACAGTACAGAAAGAAATACTCTGTGTCTGTGTGTGTGCGTATGTGTGTGTGAGAAAGAGAAATGCACTAAAACAGTTACTTCTAAAAATCAGTTTTCTTTTTATTCTATTTCATTTTACATATTACTTTGACTGTCTTTGCTTTAACATTAATACTGAATATCAACTTAAACGAACCTTTATTTCATTTTTAGAAGGACAATTCCAGTCATAATAATTCTTGTCAATTTCAGAAGAAGCTCAGCAAAGTACTAGCCTGGGGATCTAGAGAAGGATGGGAAAACAACACTGGGGGTGGAATAAAGATATATTTGCCTAGCCCATGACTGTAGTCTAGGGCTTTTTAATAATAAATCAAAATAAGTACAGAAATTCTCAATACTGGGTGATCGACAAGACAATTCTTGTATCCTAAACCTAGTGGTGAACTCATTCTTCTTATCTTACTTGGGAAAGAAATTCTTTGTAAGGGGTAAGGTTCATTGTTAGATGTTTCCCATCAACTTGTATGAGAAAAAAACAAACCCTCAGTCTCTATTTAATTAGTCGAGTCTGAATTATTTCTGATGTAGAAGAAAATGCAGACTTACAATGCAGACTTACAATGCAGACTTGCAATGTATGTTTGATATCTATAGAGGTAGTATACAGGCATTGATTTTAAGACTAATTAAGTGTTGCCACACCCATCATTTTAAGGCTAAGGTAATTTAGGACTTAAAGTTGGACAACAAACCTTTCATACTCCATTAAAATTTTCAGGATTTCAAAATAATTCAGTTCAACAAATCGAGTTTATGACCTTTGCATTTTTGTGGATAAAAAAAAAAAAAGAAGAAACTCAAGGTCTTACCTCCATCCCACCATACAGCAAACATTTCATTCATTTCCAAATCTTCAGGCACTGATTTCCTTGAATGAGTCTAGACCTGTGAAATTCATCTTTCATAACAAGTACCCTAAACACCAGACAGCTTATAATTCTGGAGTTAGGTTTAATCTGTAAGTGATAATTCATATTTGTTTTAACACTGCCTCTAGTAAATGTGGTCTTTTCACCTGCATCTATGGATGCCTACCAAATCGGTTGCCTCTGAGAACAGTGACACCCACCACACAAGGGAATATGGTCTCAGGGTGGCTTAGGCTAGTGATGGAACTTACTCTGATTTTAACATGCAAGCCCTCTGCACTCCAAAAATCCACTTCAGCACAAGGAAACCTTTCTTGACAGAACAAGTCTGTTCCCACAGATAGTTTCTTAGTGTTTTGCAAGAGATTACCAACCAAATCTATTTGGTAGCTGGTATCTAGAAGAATTTGTCAGCAAGCAACAGGAGTGGGATTGCTCCATGAGGGAATGAGACAGGAGCTGAGGTGACACTAGTGCAGGCAGGGCAGTGGCCTCACCCATGGGTGCCGTCCCCCAAGATCTGAGCACAGCAGGTAGAGCAAGGTGTTAGTAAAAGGGTCCAGAAACTGATGGCAGAGTTTGTTTCAACAATGGTGGAAGTAGTGGTGATGCTCATGTTTTCATTAAAAAATAGTGATGATAGCTGTGAGCAGATCAAAGATATTTTCTGTAATTCTGGAATGAAAATAACTTGTCATGTTTTAACCACCTGCTCAAATCTCAACTTTTAGAGGTTTGTAACATGGCATAGAAAAGTGCATATGTGTTCAGAGCTTGTAATATGTTTCTGCTTGACCTTCCATTTCTGTCCTATTGCAGCTGACAGTTTATCTAGTGATGTCTATTTATCTTGCAATCTAATTTAAACTACAGCTTGTAGTTTGCAACTATGATTCTGTAGGCAGAGAAAATCTTCCAGGCCAGTAAGCCAAACTGTGTGGGAACTGCCTACAAAATCTTGACTGTTGTTACCTTGATAGCCTAGTGAAGTGAGCACACATCTACCATAATGTAATCATTCATTATGAGTTCTACCATTGGAATGCTGTCTACAGAGATATATTTCAAGCAAATGTAAAAATACATGATGAAAGATGAACTCTACATCTTCTAGCATGTAGTAGGAGAATAGTTAGCTCATGGATAAAGACAACCAAATGAAAACACCTTCTGAATCCAGTTCCAGCTCAGAAGGATGTAAGTTTAACAGAGCAATCTTCTGTCTCACTCCTTGTCTTAAAAATTCCCTTATATCTACTTTCAGAACACTTGTATAATTAACAAGACTATTCCTACAATGACTCTATTCTGTAAATATTTTCTTTCTCTGGATCTGATTTAAAGTGGCTTCGTTAGACTAGACAAATTCTTATTGTCTTCAGGGGGGCTTGATCTGGTCTACCATGGTAATTTAATTTTTCTTTATTGTATTTTACTTCCTCAGTATGTTAAAAATTCTTTTTTCCAACCTCTTTGCTGACCATTGCCTTGCCTGCAAAGTTTTGTTGCTCATTAAAATTATTCTCATATTTACACATCTCTAAATCATTTTCACATGCAGTTTTTTGCCCTTTCTAGAGTAAAATCTAGTGGCATTTCAAATCCTTTTTGCAATATGTAAAAGAACTTCTTGAAAAGAGAACTGATTGTATAATAGTCTTTAAGACTTCATCAAAGCACTTCATCTGCTTCTGAGTTACAGCTTAAGGTGGCACTGGTTTTAACCATAACAAGCTTTGCAGTTAAGCAGACTACATCTTCAGGCTGCTTTTTAATCCCTGTATTTATGCCTTTTTACTAGAAAGAATTGCCATTAAACTAACTTCTGTTCATATGTATTTCACACTGCACAAATAACAGCATAACTTTCATATAAAACAGACTGAAAACTAAAATGAAACCTCTAAAACACAGAATTTCATACATACATTGAACAGTTTTACTGACATACCAGAAAATACATATTAACAATTACACTACAGTCAGTGACAAACATTTTATATAGGGTTCTTGTGATCTCTGGCACAGAAATGAAAGGAACAACATTAATCAAATGTAAGCATTCATCCCAGCAATATGTTTTGTATTACCCAGAGTATTCTCCCCATGACAATTATATCCAAGTAATTTTTTGCAATTTTGTACCTTAAGGTGGTGAAAGTTTAAAACTAATGTCTCCATATCTTTTTTCCCCCCTCTAAGGCCCCGATTTATTAACGACACAAACTGCAATACAAACATACATAACAAGGGTCTACCAAATCTTAGAGACTCTTTGCAATTGTACCCCAAAATTGCCTAGATTGCTCTGAGGATAGTTCATCAAGGTCATAATCAAATATAAGATATAACCTGATCTGTGACAATGGATACATGTGTTAAAAGGCTAAAATTTCAGAAGACTGAAAGGCTGCTATAAGGCTGCTATAAGATCTCCCTGGAGCCTTCTCTTCTCCAGGATGAACAACCCCAACTCTCTCAGCCTGTCTTCCTAGGAGAGGTGCTCCAGCCCCCTGATCATCATCGTGGCCCTCCTCTGGACTCGCTCCAACAGCTCCATCTCCTTCTCATGTTGGGGACCCCAGAACTGGACACAGTTCTCTGGGTAGGGTCTCACAAGAGCTGAGTAGAGGAGGAGAATCACCTCTCTTGACCTGCTGGTCACGCTTTTTTTGGTGCAGCCCAGGATATCGTTGGCTTTCTGGGCTGCAAGTGCAGACTGCTGGTTCATGTGGAGATTTTCATTAACCAACCAAGTCCTTCTCCTTGGGGCTGCTCTTGATTCATTCTCCACCAAGCCTGTATTTGTGCTTGGGATTGCCCCAACCCAGGTGCAGGAACTTGCACTTGGCCTTGTGGAACTTCATGTGATTTGCGTGGTCTCAGCTCTCAAGCCTTTCAAAGTCCCTCTGGGTGGCATCCCTTCCCTCCAGCATGTAGACCCCAGAGAAACACTACTTTATAAAAATGGGGGTTATGTTTCCCCTTTTTCAGTCAATGGGAACTTCACTGGACCCCCATGACATCTCAAATGTGACAGATAGTGTCTTAGCAACTTCATCTGTCAGTTCCCTCAGGACCTGTGGATGTATCTCATTAGGTCCCTTGGATTTATGCAACATTAGATTACTTAGGTGGTCTCAGATCTGATCTACCCCTACTGTGGGTGGTTCTTTTTCATTCTCCCAGTCCCTGCCTTTGTATTTTGTGACTTGGGCAGTGTGGTCTGAGCACTTGCCAGAGAAGACTGAGTCAAAAAAGTCATTGAGTACCTCAGCCTTCTCCATACCTTGGGTGATCAAGTCTTCCCTTTCTCTCTGGAAAGGGACCACATTTTCCCTAGCTTTCATTTTATCACTGATATAACTATAAAAGCTCTTCTTGTTGCCCTTGATGTCCCTGGACAGATTTAATTGTATCAGGGCTTTAGCTTTCCTGACCTGATCCCTGGCTGCTCAGACAATTTCTCTATATTTCTCCCAGACTCCCTACTGTTGCTTCCATGCTCTGTAGGCTTCCTGTCTGTGTTTGTGGTTGTCCAAGAGTTCCTTGTTCATCCATGCAGGCCTCCTGGCAATTTTGCCTGACTTCCTGTATGTTGGGATGCAACACTCCTGAGCTTGGAGGAGGTGATCTTCGAATATTAACCAGCTTTCTTGCATCCCTTTCCTCTCCAAGAGTTTTTCCCATGACACTCTACCAACCAGGTCCGAGAAGAGGCCAAAGTCTACTCTCCTGAAGTCCAGGGCAACAAGCTTACAGTATGCCCTCCTCATTGTCCTCATTGTCTGTAGCCAAGGCTTCCCTTGAGATTCATGTTCCCCACCAGCCCCTCCTTGTTGGTGAGAACAATAAAAGGCCTTCTACACTCATTCTTCCTTGTTGGGCAGCCTGTAGCAGACTCCCACTATAACATCCCCTCTCCTCCTTTTAATCTTGACCCATAAACTCTCAGTCATCTCTTCATCCATTCCCAGGTGAAGCTTCATGCACTCCAGCTGGTCATTGACATAGAGGGCAACACCCCCTCCTTGTCTCCCCTGCCTGACCTTCCTGAAGAGCCTGTAACCTTCCATTCCAACACTCCAGTCATGGGAGTCATCCCACCAGGTCTCTGTGATGTGAATAAGATCATAGCCTTGTAGGCACAAGCACATCTCTGACTCCTCCTGTTTACTCCCCATGCTGCGTGCATTTGTGTAGAGACATTTATATTGGGTCCCTGATGAAGGTGACTTACTGGCTGAGGTGGCTGGAATTCCTTTGACATATTTCCCAAGTGTTTCCCTGCTGGCTCCTACTACCTCAGGAGCCCCTGGCTCATCCCTGTAAGACTTTGAGTGTGCTGCAGAGGGTCCAGCACATCTTCAATTAACAGGCTGAGGGTTCCTTTTTTTTCTTTTTTTTGAACCCCACCTGCAAGTCCTTCAAGATTATCAGAAAGTAGGTGTTCAAGACCTTCACAACTCAGCTGCCTTACAGTCAGGTGCAGTTTCATGAGCAAGGAAAAAGGAGGACAATGACAAATATGGCCAGGTGGTTGCTTTGTGGCACAGCTGTGTTTGAAGCTGTGCTGTGCTGAACTGAGCACCCAATGTTCAAGTCTGTGCAAAGCCATTAGTGAGTTTGGAAAAACTTACCAGCTGTGGGCCTCAGCTTATAGCCATCTCGTACTGGAAGAGGGATGGGGGACTTCCAAAAGAGCTCACTTGTCCTTAGCTATACTTATAGCTATCCTACAGCTCTATTAACTATATCTAGAAACATATTCCCTTGAAAAATGTCAGTCTTGATTGTTTATCTATATACTTCTGAAAACAACTGCCTTAGGAGTATACCCCCAGTCTGACACTTGTATCTGAATCCTGTAATAATGCAAAAAGGTGCAGTGAAAGGTCTGCAAACTGGACAAGAAATACAGTTAATTACTCCTTTTGGGTCTCTGTAATACAGAAACAGTCTTGTGTCTTGTTTCCCTAAGTACTAACTCATGCATCTTGATGCAAATGGGTGTCATACACTTTTTCTACTTCAGTTTATGGGTGGTAAATAAGTTCTGAAACAACTGGGTCACTGAAGATATCAGTATATTCAAGTACTAGGATGTACTAGGATATTCTACTGCAAGTACCAAAATTTGAACACCCTCAGCTTGTCTCTCAAAGTGACCTACTATCATGATGACATATCAAAATCTTATCAGCAGAATGTTAAACGTATTCCTCCTCTCTATGCTATGGAAGCTACTCTTATTCCTGCATTACGTTTACCTCAGATGAGAGGGCAAACTAGAAATGCCAAGGTGTTATTTACCTAAATCCTTGACTCCTCTTAGTGTTGCCCTGTTTCATTTTTTACATCCCTACCACAGATTGTATGCAGGTAACACATCATAGCAAGATGATAAATTGATTCTTCAAACTCCGGAATGTTCTGTGGTTTTCTAGCAGAACATCACAGTCTCAAAGCCATTTTGAGGATTGCCTGTGACAGGAACATTCCTACACAGTGCTGCACAAGTGACAGACTTTTTCCCATCACATGCAGGCTTTCAAAATGGGAGGAAGGGGAAATCGCCTAAGCGTGCTGATGTCTGGATGATAAAAATCTCTGAATAGCATCTAGCTTAAAAGACCATTACATTGATTACAAAAGTTATACAAAGAAACAATACATCATATACCTCTGTATAAGATAAGTTCTTTTCAGATTAAATGTATAATGCAAAAGTAAAAAATAAATTATTCCCAGATTGATAATAAAAACAAGGATGACACACTATAGAGAATGTTATTCATTATAAGAGAATGCCATAAACTTCATATCTGGACATATTCTGTGGTTTAGTTCCTAAAGAAGGAAATAACCTGGCTTAAAAGGTTTGACATTTTTTCTTACAGTAATGTCCTATCTCCTTGCTAAATGAAACTCCTTAACTCTGAGAAGCAAGTCTTCAATTTATAAGAAGCAGCCAAAATCTTTTTCACCAGAATATTTGATTCAGTCTGTTCACGTGTTCTTTACAAAAACAAAAGTGAGAGCTCTGATAACGTACTGTTCAAACCACATTCAGCAACCTGAGAAAAGGAGTGTAGTGCTCCTCCCCTCATAACGTGGCTACAGCCTGTGGTGTAGGAGACCATGTCCTCCTACATCACAGGAAAATACTCCTATGTAACAGAGACTTCCCGCTGTTTTCTGGTCCTTGTATACTTGTCATAGAGCAATAACTTTCTTAATTCTTGCTAGGTCCCAATGAGGGTTCAATCCATTGACTGTTGAACTGGAGCAGTTCAGGAGAGACCTGCAGCTGGGTATCTTGTAGCTGGTGGTTAGAGCACTGTCCTGGAATACCTGAGCCTCTGCCTTGAAGATAAGGGAGCCCAAATGTGGGTGTTCTCCATGTCAAAGGGCTCACTGGCTGGCTTTGTAACTGGACTTACAGATAGACATATAGTCCTGAAATTAAACCAGTCATTCTGAAATTCATTGTGTATGTAATTTTGTTACTTCAATTAGATGACTATTCTGAGGAAAGATTGGTTTGTGTTTACCTAAAAATTATGTATGTATACTTGTTTGTTTCAGATTTCTGATTTTACTGACAAAGTCATAATGAGGGGAAACCGAAAGGATTTCAAGATTGGTGCTTGCTTACCATTAGCTGTCAGTGGCAAAGACAGACTTAAGTCCATGTGATTTTTTAATTTTTCAAAAACTCCTGAGTTAGTACAGCTTAGTAACACTCTATTTAAGTCTTAATATTACAGAGTTATAAACTATTTTGAACTACAACTATATAAATGGAAATATTCTATAAAATGTTGAATTTTAATTTCAGAGCTGTTTGTTGTTTAAAAATTAGACTACAGTAAATTCTCATGCTTTCTGTAATACGGTTTTCAAAGTTTAACTTGATCCGATTGCTAGTACTACAGCTAATTCCAAAGAAAAGTGTTCTTAGTCTGTTGCATTTCTATTTTTCACACATTAGCTTTGCAAAAGATGCAGGATATGCTGTAAAAAGTCACCTATCAAAAAAGAAATGAAGGAATGTTGCTGGCTTATATTAAAAGAGAAAAAACAAAACCCAACCCCCTTCACAATATGTTTCCTCACAGAAATCCAGTTTCACAGGTAAAGATTAGTACCTTCTTCTTTAGATTTTGATTAAAAGAGAATTTAACACTGCATTGTTTCATTTAGAGAGTGTGGAACAACAAAAGTGATGGCATGTCTTTCCCTATTCTGTGCCTTCTCACTTCCCCAAGCTTTCTGATGTCTTTCCAGTTTGGAGCTCCTGCTTAGATAAAACAGATGACTTTCTGGGCCTGCTTCTGCTAACAGCAGGCAGGAGCAACGGTGACTGATTGGTTGAAACATGAGGATTAATGGGTATTTATATTTCATTAAATTTTATGCTCACTGGAGAATAATGTATCACTCGCAGATATTGAAACATATGTCAACCCTATCCACTTACATATAATTCAATTTGACTTAAATGCATTGATCAAATTTTATTAAAGTCCAATATATCTTCCAAAAAGGCCCGCTAACACAATATTGCTGTTTCACATTCATCAGATAAAAGGAGGCAATTGTGTTGTAATTCCATTTATACCATTTTTCGGGAAAAGGGAGATTATTGTGAAGCGAATACTCATTACAAGGTGACTGGCACTGGCTGAAGGACTTGAGACTGAGATTATTAAGTGAATTCTCAAGTGGTGCCCTTTAGTTAAAATTACCCCAGGGTGGGTCATGCCTGTTTTCATCCCCAGTGGAAAAGAGAGATGAACATTGTTAATGGTATTACACAGGAAAGTTTGCCATACAAGATTTTGGAGTATGCTAAAATCTTTTTCTTTTGGTTTGTTTTTTTCCCTTAAATCTCAATTTATGAGTCATGCATAACTGTTTTTGGAAAACTAGTTTTCAGTATTTATTTCACTTTTTTTCTCTATCTCTCTCTCCTTTTTATTCAACTTCTGCTATTACCCTCACTGTAATGATAAAGAAAAATATAAAATGTTTATTTTTTCAGTCCTGCACAGAAAGGAAGGGTATTTTATATAAAAGCACCTTTTCAAAACAACCACAGCAATAATGGGATGTTTCTCAAGTGTTTGGGTTTAGCCTCTTGCTTGCAGTTTGTAGTGCACAGAATATAATTAAAAAGATGAGGTTTTAGTCCTCCTAGTGAAAAGAAATAAAGACTATTTAAAGCCATGATCCATCAGGGTCATTTAGACCTCACTCTCAAACTAAAAGGGTTTGGGGTGGTAGGGTTGATGTAGTAGGTCTCAGCAAGCTCTTTGTTTCTGAATCGTGTGTTATTAGGGACTAAGCTGCCTGCATTCCAATATACAACTGAGCATCTCAGCACAGGTCCTTCAAAGAAAAAGTCCACTTCTAGACTGGAAAACAAAGGGTATTAGCCAGGAAGGATGTTCAAGAGTTGAAATAAGGAAGTGGAAAAGTCTAGCTACTCTCAGGAACCTTAAAAAAATATGGTCATATCATGTGGGATCTACACACATCACCTGGACTAGTCTCCTGTCTCACAAGGATTGAAATCACTTTAAGGAACCTTACTTCTATAAAAGTATGATTTTTTTCTAATATGAATTATCCTGGAAAGATTTCCCCAAATAAAGAGAGTCTTATCCCTAACCAATGTTCCTTCCTTTCATCATATGTTTTATTTCCCATATGTCCTATTTTGTTCTGCATGCACTATCAGCCTTCTCTTGTGAAGACAAATAGAATTGCTGTATAGGTTGATTACAGTTTTTGTTCAAAATAATAAACAATTTCAAAATCAGTACTTTCACTCAACTTATTTTAGAAGATCAGAATATTTCTATAGATAAAGAATTATATTATAGAATCATAGAATCATAGAATCATTGAGGTTGGAAGAGACCTTCAAGATCATCCAGTCCAACCACCTACCTGCATCACCACTAAATGGTAATGGAGATTTCCTTAAATGAAGTAAAACTTTTGTGAATACTTCCCCAGTAGATTTGTTTTCTGATCAGCTCTAATAAAGTTACTGTCCTGGTTTCTACACATCAAGCAGAACTTTAGGATAATTTTTCTTCATTCTTGGGAAAAAAAGTGCATTTGTACAAACACGAGATTCATGTTAATATACTGAGGTGCATTAAGTACATTCTTCAACAGAAATTTCAGATAACATTTAAATGCTGATGATATCTTCCTGTTATTGAAACCCTTGTAAACCTATTAAAAATACTTCAGGCAAATCACCAGCCAGTGTCTTTTCTTGAGGCTGATGCTTCTCTTAAGACACTTGGTCCTACACTTTTGAATACGTGTATTTAGTGTATCCCTAAATGAACCAAAGGTCTTTTGTTCACTTGTGGAGGAAAGTGATTGCTCCTTTTTTTCAGTCCGTAGGATGTGCTGGTCTGGCCTTCTCCAGACTTGAAACCTTAAAATAATTTGTATATCTGAAAATAATTTCCCCTTTTTTAGATAGCAAATGAGACAATTTCTTGACAACTAGTCAGTTCCTTCATCTGTATACTTTTAGGTTGTTTATCATTGACTTCCAAGCATTAGGACTTTCAGAGGTACACTGGCAATGTTTCTGAGATTAACTCTTTTTACCCTGCCTAAATTAGCTGAACTCTTTTCAAAAACATCTCCTAGGATTTTACATAGACAATTGGTTTATGAAGGTTATACCAGCTCACATATTTGTGAACATACACATTATCTTTAGCATGTTTATTTTTTATATGCACTTCAGGAATAATGTGGCTTTACAAATGCAAGAGGAAACTACAAGTAAAATGCTTTCATTTCAAGTGATCCTGAAGGGAATTACTGATAAGGAATGCAATTCATCTCTTTATGCAATTGATAGAGATGTAGTCCATACTTCAATATTTTTATAGTCCAGAAACTTTTTGCCAGTGCAGCTCAGCAGATACTGCCAGATCAACATATTCTTATATGTAAATGTGGTTTAAAATATGTATGCAGTATTATTTTTATGGGCTCCAGAAGGTAATAAACCAGTGTGAGAGAATCTCCTACAACTGCATCTGCACTAATGCTTTTTCTGGACCACAGCTAGAAGTTGAAGCACAAAGTTCACCTTAAAATTCTTCTCACAGTTTGGAATTGTGGAACAGCTGAGGTGAGAAAGGTCTGTGCAAAGTCATATTGTCAACCTGCTACTCAAAGCAGTCAGCTGTGAGAACAGATCTGGTTTCTCAGGGCTTTAGCTAGTCTGCTCTTGATCATCCCCAAGAATGGGGATTCCGCGGCCTTTTTGGGCAACCTGCTTTACAGACTGCTGCAAGCAAGCAAGCAAGCATACCAGGTATATATTGATAATATGACATACCCTATTACAGTCAGATGTTGAAATAGAGGCTTAAGTGCAACTTTCAAGGCATATTGCTGCTACTTAGCCTCCTGTGCTTAATAGGAAAAGCACTCTGACACCCGTGCTCCTCTGAAAGTGTCAGCATCACATCATATTGTGATTTAGTTAAAAGATGCATGAGAAAAGCATATAAATGTGAGCTGCTTCTTCCCCTATTCCTGATAATTTAGTGCTAAAATATTTAAATTAAGAGGAGCCCCAGACACCTATTATATAGATATTCCTTTAAAGAAGGATGGTCACCTCTTCTGAGATTCCTATGTACCAGAAAGCCTATGCTGTTACTGAATACAGGATGAGGTGTCCTTTTGGCAGAAAAAATTACATTTGCCTCTTGCTATGTTCACCTCTCCAATTTCAGATTATCCTTGTAATACTTTATTTTGTTTGTCCTAAGTTTCCCATGGAAAAACAAAACAAAAAACCCCAAATAAATCCATTAAAACTCATTCACTCTATAAATAACTATTTTGAATCAACTGCCAAACTCGTGTGATACATCTTATAAGGAAGTTATTTACTTGTTAATCCTGATGCAGCATCGCTACTAAAGTCACCATACACAGAACAAAACAAGTAAAACATAAGATGTTAATGTTGCTTTATAGGATTTAAATAACATGAGTTTGAGATGAATTCACCTGTCATCAAACATGAAGCTATGAAGGCTTTAAGCAGATTAGGTCATGACTTATGAAGGACAAACTTTCCTATTTGTTTTTCTTTATAAATAAAGAAAAAACAACATTTCATGCATTTTTAACTCATACACAGACTCTTTCTCCAGTAAAATCAAGGCCATTCTGTGCAAAAATATAGATTTACTTTTAAAGTAGGAATATTTTAAATGTAAAGCTGTCATTTGTACTAGAATTTTATTATAAGTAAATCATATCCACCCTAACAGATTTTCAAATGTGTTCATTTTAATCTCCATTATCTTAAAAATGTTATTTGTATCTATAAAATGTATTTATTTTTATAAAGAAAATAATTGTTCTTAAAAAATATTCCATAAAAATTTGTACTCATCTAAATCTGTAGTCCCAGACTCCTTTAACTATTCTAGCTTTTCCTTGGAAAATGTGTGATGAAGACTGACAAAAATAGCGAAAGCTCCATCTTCCAAAAGGCATTAACAGTGTCACCGGCTGTGCATCACCAAAGTGAAGTGGAACTTCCAAAGATCTACTAGATGCAGTGAAGCAGGAGGATATTGTTCTGCTAGCTGCTGTAAAAAGTACAGTTGTTAGGTTCAGGGAATGTATCTTTCATGCTACAACTTTCCTCTATGAGCACACAGAGAGAGACATACTTTTTCTCCACTCAAGCCTTTCCAGGGTCACCTTTGTTGCTCGAGTAATCTGTTCATTCTTTCCCTTTTGTCTAACTCCTCCTCCAGCTGAAAACGTTGTCATTAGAGGCAATAGGATTTGCCAACAGAACTAGGTGGTTTCTCTTGTATAGTGCCCATTTTTCATGGTCATTCAAAACATTCAAACCCTACTGGATGCATTCCTCTGTGACCTGCTCTAGGTTGTCCTGCTCTGGCAGGGGGGTTGGACTAGATGATCTTTTGAGGTCCCTTCTAACTTCTAACATTCTGTGTGAGTTTGTGTGATTCTTTGTCATTATCCCAACAATGATTTGGACTAAAAGGTTACACTATGTGTTGCTGTTTACAATAAATGCATGAGATTTTAGTGGCATTTGAAGGCAATTCATCAGGCAAATTGTCTATTTATATGAACCCTTGTGCCCTGTCTTAATTTGCCCCATCTGAGAAACAGGGCTCATTTTTCCCAAGATCTTTCTACAGGGCACATTTTCAAAAATCAGTTTTAAATGTAACCATGTTACTGCAAATCTTAAGACTCTTGGTGAATGTTGTCTTTAGATACAGATCCCAGACAACACTCATCACTCAGCCCTCCTTGACTTATACTCCAGTTTTCTGTGACTTGACCAATCTACTCACAATGTCCTGTTTCCTACATATGCTTCTGTTGGTGGCCAGTCATATTCCTCTTATATCCACTTCCCTGTTCTTCACAGATATCTTTTTTCTCCAGCTTCTGTCTTAATTCTGGAAACTTCTGCTATTCTATTGCTTGTCTTCTGCTGTTCAAATCACTTGTCTGTTGTTAAGAAGGACACTTACAACACTGCATGCTCCAAATTTAACTCAGAATATAATTGGCCTCAAAGTCACAAGACCGTATATTTGTGTCAGTCCTTAGTTTTAATATTTTTTTAAAAATATCATTTTTATTCAACAAGGGTGTTGCATAATTTTTGGAGTCATACCAACTTATAGTGAAGACAGAAAAGAGAAAATACTTGTTCAGACACAGTCATGCATGCACACCTCCATGTTGTGATACAGCTAAGGACCACTAGCTGGCCATGTGCTTTTGCATTGGTTCTGTAGCAGCACAATTCCAACCAAATTGTCCCTCATTTGCCAGTAGAAAATCCCAGAACGCCCTCCAGTATCACTGAAGTCACCAGATCACTTAGTGCAGTCTCAGACGGTTTTCAGGCATTCAAGCATGATGACTTCTATCTTTGTTGATATGCATAGAGATTGTTTACTCAGATACAGAAATGATCATCCAGTTGTGATCTGGAGACTGTTTACTACTCTTTCATCAATCCATAAAATTACAGGTAGAAGCTGCTTTTTCTTGACAGGAGGAGTCTGTTTCTGAGAGTGCTCTCAAGGGCTGATCTGTAAGGAAGAAATCCAGTAGCCCACGAAGAGCTGGCAGATGGCAGCAAGGGGTGGAAAACAGAGCTGACTTTTAGACTGGTGCCACCACGCACCTTGTCTCCTTTCCATTCCCAGGTTTTTACCTTTGCTGATAGACTATACGAATGTTTCACAATATTGCTTCTCAAGCTGTTACAGGTACAAACTATCTGGATATTTAGATATTACAGTATCTAATAGGATACTATCAATCTTTTATAGTAAAAGAATACATAAATTATAAACAAATATGTCCTTTGGTCTAGTGGAACAGCATAATGATCAAAGACACACAATAGAAATGTATTTGCTTCTACAGTAAGCTTTATTCCCCCAGCGCTCAGTCTGTAGTGATGGACAGGCAGTGAGCTGTCAGTTTTCGTTCTGTCTGTCACACTACACTTACCTCCTGTTGTTTTAAGTAATCAATATGGGGGCTGAAATCACCTACCACTACCTCTGCTACCTACTATTTTGTCCACTCATAAATTATGAATCCCTGCACAACATCAAGTCTACAATTTCGATTGCATTTGCTAATCATTGATCAATAATTCAAAAGCCTCTTCTTCTTCAAGGGTCCCTAGTTTCCTGGAACATATGGCATAAGGCTGACAATGTTCGCGAAACTATTCCCTTATCACAAAAAGGAGCCAGGGAAAACAAGTTGCTTAAAGTTGTTTCTTTCTTTCTTCTTTTTTTTTTTTCCAAGGGGCTGACTTTGTACTTTTTTTATTATTATTTCCTCAGTTTGTTACAGTTAATGATTGCACAAACACAGTGCGTTTTTTACGCAGCACCTTCCAGGATTATTTTGAGCTTCATACCTTGAGAAGACATGCCATTTATCAGCCAATCTGCGTAGTTCAGTTTTACAATGATAATGATTGCTGTGCTTACTTTTACTGGGGTTGGATTATATTTTCCTTCTAGATAAATCTTATTTTTTATATTTATGTTATGCTGTTTATTCTCTATAAAAGATCATGAAAATGTGAAAAGAAATAATTTTTATTATGTGTTCCTATAAATACATAAAAGTGAACACAATGACCAATAGTGTCTTTCACAAGTGAATCTAAAGTCCTTAGCCATTACAAGAGAACCACAGAATGCTTGCTGTGGTGTTTCTTTCTCTAAGATCAGTTTATTAGCTATTTTACAGCTAGAGTAGGACCATGAATAATAAATATTGTCATACAGAACGGTTCTGATTACTTCTCCATGGAAACCTTTTAAATGGCCAGATTCTGAAAACACCTATGTACAAAAATTCACTTCATGAATAATCTCTCCATCTTAAAGAAGAGCATTTAGGCATGCTGGTATATTTGATTATTTTCATGACTAACATAAAAAAACCCTTATAATTCTCAAATTTTTCCAGTCCATGTAATAATTAAGTAACTAAAAAAAAGTAATCTGGGTCTTGGGATTTTAAATGCTTTAAAAAATTATAACTCATAATAAAGCTGCTAATATGATCACTGTGTATGCTTATCTTGAGATTAAGTGATGTACTTCTATGGCTTTTACTTACATAAATCAGTTTTTCCAAGTGGAATGTAACTGTGAACAGCAGCCACATACAGAGTTAGTATTAGACTGTCCACCTTTTTATTCTGATTGTGTTAGATACTTACTAGACATTTGAAGGCAGTACACTGCAAAGTGGTTTACAAGAAACATGTCATTAAAAACTCGTGGTAAACCTTGTAGCTCTTCCTGCTAAAAGAAATAAAAATTGTGCTTTCTCCAAAATTTAATCCTAATTAGAAATGTAACCAGCTTTTGAGACTAATGTCCCTGACATTCTGGTTTAAGACTTCTTTTTTTTCAGGTTATTTAATTGTCCAAATTATAGTCCTTCACTAAATTTTCATACACAAACAGGATCAGAATAAAGATCAGTTTTATCTATAACTGTTACATATCATACTCAGGATGCACAGAATTTGTGTCACATTATCTCACTTAATGTATCTCACTGAGTTAAAAAGTTAGTCAAAGTAGCTCCTAGATGGCAGTATGTTTTTATTTCTGTTTTAGGTGTCTTTTGGCCATTCTAAAAATATTAAGAAATCATCCCTGCCCTACAAAGTATACACACGTGTTTTTATCATGAGTGAGCACATGAGCTTGTCAGAGGAACACTGGGGAGGAGAACAGGAAGAATGACAATGAAATGATTTAGGTGCATAGGTTAAGAACTTTCCTAATCCAATCACTTTGAAAGTGACCATGTGTCTTGAATAGATCAAAATATTGGAGGGAAATAATGTTTAACAGACATCCTGTTATGATGTATATATATCAAATAATTACTTTAGATAATGGAGATTTGGAAATAATGCTGATGTTGACAATAATTCTCAAAATCACCAGAGATTTAATAACACAAGTAGTCTTCTGTTTACCCTTGTCACTTAGGATATGGATCTTTCATAAGAAAGAAAAGGTCGTTTCTTTTTCATGTAAAACTAAATTATTTTGAAATCTGAAGATGTCAACAATATTTTGACAAAGATGTTTCTAGCAGTCTAAAATTATTTTCTGAAAATGGAGAATTAGTAACACTCAAGTTGTGAATCAGACCTCATATATATAAAGTTTGAAATCTCTTTTAAATAACTTTTCTTTCAAGTGCAAACTTTAATCTTTGCCATATTTCACCTCCTACAAGCCCTCTTTTCAGCAGTTGTTCCTCTGCCAGCTCCTTTATTTGGATAAATCATGCCAAAATCAGTTTTGTGCAATACTAATTTTGTATTTCTGGCAGTAACCTCTATACTTTTAGAACATATTTTAGCCTTTGATATTGGTGGTGGAATGGGCCTGCCACAGAGCACAGCTGGAACATTGGCCGGCATATAGCAAAGATACGGCTGCTTGTCAGAATTGAGTATAAAAACCTGTTCTTGTTCTGTCTTGTTTGTTTCTTAACACAAGGAAGATTTTTATTGTGAAGGGAAGTGAGCACCGACACAGGTTGTCCCAGCAGGTTGTGGAGTGTCAACCCTTAAGAGATATTCAAAATCTGCCTGGACAAGGTCCTGAGAAACTAGCAGTAGGTGGCCCTGCTAGAGCAGGGGGTTGGACTAGATGACCTCCAAAGGTCCCTTCACATACCAGCCATTCCATAATTCTAAATCTGTGTACTTTCTCTCTCCTCAAAGATGATAAAATGCTATTATTGGAGTTATCAATTAGAGCTGTTTCAGAACCAAATTTCCGACACTCTTTGATAACAGCAGACATTTATTCAGATATGTGATCTTGAATTCCAAAAGTTGTAACTGATTTTCTGACAGTAAGTGCATCATCTAGTAAAGTAATATTTTTTTAATTATAAGCAGGCATTTTCTGAGTTCATTACAAGATATGTTGCAGCTGAATAACACTTCTGATATAACTGGTGTCAGTGATCATATTGATCATAGAAAGTGGGCAAAATGATCAGGAACTCACCTAACAAGCATTTTTGGGTTTTTTAGTCTCTTTTTCTTTTTTCTCATGGAGAAAAATGTTGCAACAGCTGTCATGTGGAAGTACAGGCAGAAAAGCTAAGCATGAAATACAAGTTGAAATTACATTATAGAAAGGAAGAGCCTCATGTACTAATTTAAGCCAGTGTTCAATTGATGGGAGCTAATGAACTACAAAAGCTCTGACACCTTTTGTAGCAGACAACCCAGAGTAAACTAATCAACATTAAGTCAATATAATCTAACCCTTCGTTGTTCATTGATCTTTTTTTACAGGCTACACACTGTCTGGCCATCTGAATGGGTCAGAAATATATATCATGAAGAGGACAAAGCTGTTACCACAAAGAAGGACTAAATTTAAATTGGCCTGCTGAATTAAAATTACCTGCTGAAACTATTCATTCTGCTTTTATAAAACGCCTGTATTTTTCATCATGGCCTGATAAAGAGAGATTGACTGGTTCATCCATGCCTGTCTAACTTATATGAATTCCAATTGGAGCTGTGCAATGAAATCTCTAAAAAGCTGGAATGAACAAAGGCTAAGTTTCCTCTTAAAAGGAACTTTACACCAAGACTAAAATCTCACTGCTTCACTCACAAAGTTTGAGAGGATTATGAAGATTTGATTTTAATCTATGAATCTCTCAAATGTTTTGAGCCAACATTGGAGATACCTGGCATTTCCCATAGAAGCACTGCATTTTCCCGTGTTTGTGGTTATGCATGGGGGGATGTCACTAGACAGAAAAATATGTTACATCCCTTTTAAAACAATAAAGGCCTCTGTAGAAGAGCATAAAGGTCATATTCCCTCCTAAGTGTGTGGCAGACAGAAATATGCAGAACTTTCTTTGTGGACATGGGAAGTAGATATTTCTTCTGGTTGTATGTGAGAGAAGGAAGATGTGCAATGAAATGATGCCATGTTACCCGGAGTCAAGATCAAATGCCTCTTTATGTTTGTAGAAATAAAAACAAAATCTTGCTTTAAAGTATAAAATGACATTTGGAACCACTGGTAAAGATACTGTTTAATAAAATCTGCTTTTGAAAAAATTACTTTTGTACTTATAGACATATACCATAAAAATTTAAAAATGTAAAAATAATAATAATAATTTACTCACAAAGCTTTTCTATAGTTCTCGCTACTACTACAACTTTCTCCTATCATATTTGTTCTTTCTGGCTGGAAATATCAAAGGAGCTTGAAGGTGCCAGGGACCTGATGTAAGTGGAATTTGACAGCCAATACCCCTATGATTATTCCAGCTCTCAGCAAGAAGATTCTTGAAATGAAAAGACTTACCAAGATGCATCCAGAATTGCATCCTGGTCGCTTTGTTCACAGGAGTTGTCTCAGTGCAGCTAAGGACAGCTTGTGAGAGTATATCAAGCTAGCCTTGGTCTGCAAAGAAGAAAAAAATAATATTGCTGTGCTAGAAAAGAAATAAAAATATTTTTTATGTCTATTTGGAGAGGTGGTTTACTAGCCCTCATACATAAAGAGAAACAATAGACTTCAGTGTATTCCAACTTTTGATTGTCTTTTTTTACTAGGGTATTTACAATACTTTTTAGGACTCTTCAAGATCAGATAATGTTAGAATTTATATTAAAAATTTAACTTTTATTGTGGAATTTGAAATTGTATCTGTGCTTGTTATGACAAAACTGGGAGGGGGTAGCTGAGGAGGAAAGTGTTCACATAAAGGAAACCTTCCAAATGCCCACAGAAGACGATGTTATTGAGCCGTGAAACTACTAGAACACAAGGAAAAAAAAACATGATGTAACTTCTATCCCACCTTTTTAGTTTATTCAAATGAAGGACCCTCAAACGGTTTAGTTAGGAATTAGGCTAATTGGGTTTGGTGTAAGGTTGATGTACTTCCTGCTGGAAAGTTTCCCATATTTCCTTGGTATAAGCAGCGGCTGGACTCCCATGTCACCCTGTTAGCCCAGACTTTAATTAGTTCTGGCATTCGCCTCATAATGATAAATGCTGAGATGATGAATGGAAATGCAAATGAGTGTGAAGTGGCTCAGCCATCAGAGCTGAATATCATTAATACCTTCCTACTGTTAAATCGATCAATGTCATCCCAGGATCCCTCTGTTCAGCGGGTGCAGATGGCTGTCCGCCAGAATGTATTCCATTATATTGGCAGTGAAAACTTTGTGGGTTTTTCCTCCCCATATGCTTTTATTCATCTTTTGCTGAATATTTGTTTGGCAACTAGAACTCTAATATATTTCCAGCTGAGATGATAACTATTTAGGGTCAATAAGCGAGTAGCTAATTTAGAGCAAAATAAATATGAATATGGATCTCTTCTCACTCAGGAGAGGATTATCAAGTGCAGATTCCATAAATTGGAGAGGAGTAAAAATTTTCACTATGTAAAATTTAATATGGTAGCAATGAAACAAAAAAAAATAGAATTCAAAGATGTTTACTCATTTCTGAGGTATGTTACAGCTTTGTATTTTATAAGTTTCTGGGGTTGGCAACATGTCCACAGAACTGTTTTGTAAGAATCAAAGGGTTGGAAAATGCTCAACATGAAGTTTGATATCTAAACATTCTCTGGGAAAATGAAGCATAAACCTTGAAAACATTGGGAATAATTGTTTCATCAGTTAGGTTGCATTTTTGTGTAGTGAGTGTGGGGGTCATCCACAGAGATGTGCATTAGCCTGGTGGGGCTATTCTTCATAAGGAAGCTTCCCAGTCATGCAGACACAGATGTTTTTTGAGGAACTGTTTCTGCACACCTAAACATAGGATCTAATTCTAATGCTTCCTTTGGGTATCCTTCTCTGCATAACACAGAGGGAGCATGAGGAATAATTTGTGAGTAACTTCTCCATGCAGTTTGCAACTTTCTGACAACCTTAGACAGGAATGAGCCAAGTGTTTTATTATGTTAATTGAAGAAGAAGTAAGTTTCATCCAGATAAAGTGCAAGTAACCACCTTTTATGAAATTGTCAAGAGGCTACTGAGAGGCTAAATTCACGGCAAGTGTGTCAGACAAGAGTCTATTTCCTTATAGTTTGTGTTTAGTCATGTGCCAAACCATATCATTTTCACACTGTAATCTGTGTAATCAAATCTCTATTTGTCTATGAATCTGCTCATCTGTGGCTTTGGAAAGGCTAAGGAAAAACATTCAGTGGTGTGTACACCCTGTACACCATAATACCTAAGTGAAAAGTCTACTGGTCGTTCCATCGCCTCTTTTTCTCATAAATATCATAGTATATCTCCTATTTCCCATCATAAACACTCTCATTCCATCCTCTCAGTAGGCTGGAAACTCTCCAGTGGACTGAGAACTTGCTGGAACTGGTCCAAGCATAAATCAGTCATTATCGGGTTCTATTCTTTATATAAATGAAATTGTCTCTTCTTTTTTCTAAATGTCTATATTCCAAAAAGTAATTTCTATAAACCACCTCTGCATTTACCCACTGTATTTGTTTAACAATGGGTTTATTCTATGATCCTAGGTTGAATGTTTTCTTGTATTAGTCTGATAGAAATTGAAAAATAAAATCTGACAAAATATTCTGTGACTTTAGAATCTATTAGAGCTTTGGCAATGACCATTTTCAATAACATTGGGAATACAAGGATATAAATTAGACATTTTAATTGTGATATTATATCACTTTGATAGGATGTCTAAGGTAAAGCCAAAACAAATTCTAATACCAAAATAACTTATTTCTGTGTTATTTTTGCTAGGTTTTAATTTTTTAAAATTTGTAGTAATACCTCATGCAACAAAGCTGCTACACTGGCTTATGAAATGAATGTGACCTTTAATGATCTTTTTGCTTACAGTCAACATTTTCATGAAGCCTGAGATAAAAAGTTAAAAATACTGTTCACTTTGATTTAAAAAATAATAAAACCATTTTGTGGAAAAAAGTGCTAATGTTTCATATGCATACAATATACAACTACAAGTAGATTCCAGGAATTACATGAATCAAAAGCTTGAGAGTTAGCTGTGTTTCTCTTAGGAGCACAGGCACACATTTTTATGTTATTCAGTTCTTGTTTATACTGTTAACAAAGCCATTTTATAATAGTGATTCCCGGCTATTTTTTTTTAATTAGTTCCATTCTTGTTACATATTAATTTTCTATAGTACTAGGTGTGTATATAGTACTGTAAAGAGCAGTGGGGGGAAAAAAGGGGCGGGGGAAGGATTGTGCCCAAAAGGCACTCAATGTGAAGTGAGATCAAATGAGATCTGAAGTGCAGAGATTAATGTGGAAGTCTGTAATAGATATTTTGTCAGAAGGTCATCAGCAAAGACTATATCATTAATGTGACTTCAGAAGGGTTTGGGATTCCAATGCACCCTCAAAACACCACAGTCACATACCGTCTTCCAGGCTTCTGGTTTTACCTGTTCAAAAACACTTACCAAATATTCCTTAAAATAGCTTTCATACAGTTTGAGATGAAAGTGGTCCACATACAGCAGAACTGTGCTGACTTTGCTTGCCTTATTCCCTTTTCTCATGCAATGAGAATCTATGATTATTTAGAGCTTGTTTTTTTGAACAGATTCCCTCTCTCTATTTGTTTGATTCTCCATTTCAACTGACAGCTCATCTTGAAATGCATCTTTCAGTCCCAATTAGATATTTTCAATTATCTCTTCTGCTGTTACTGTACAACTACTAATGGATTTCTGTAATAATATTATACTACTTAATACATATGTCTTCATTATCTATCTTTATATGTGGTAGCTAATTTTTACAGAGCATTTCCCAACCCAGTCAAATCAGGTGGAGATTTTGCCATTAGCTCCAGTGAAAACTAGTTTCTGCAATTTTCTTTTTAATTGCCCTCCATACTCCAAGACTATTACATTGTTTGTACCCTGTAGCTTGCACTTTATACCCAGTGGAAGTATGTGCAAAGGGAGATATTATGCAGAATGCATAAAGATGGAAGATCCCGTTCCTGAGAAAACACGTGTCTATTACACATCAAGCTGATAGCATTATCCTAGGTTGCACTAGTTTTCATTATAAAAAGCTGCTTTCAGTTATTTATGGCTTTAAGATATCTGAACCATCATGTGCATGTCTACTGCTGCACACACAGCTTTTGCTTGCACATGTATGGGTAAAACTTTACATATAAACTCAGAAATACAATGTCATAAAACCAAGCCATCAGGGTGACTGAAAATAGGGACAGACACTAGAAGCTTGATCAAAGAGGAAGACTGTGGAGAATGAAAACACAGTATGAAAAGCAGGATTAGGACTGCAGTGAAGGACAGTGAAGTAAGGCATAAGGTTTGCTAAAGTCTGAGGAAGTTAGAGACAGAAGAGTTCTGGCTGGTTGGGATAGAGGAGAAGGAAGATTCCCATCAGATGCTGGCAAAGAATCAGGGCTCATAGGGTCTCAGCAATGTCTTGAAGGTCAAAAACAGTTCTGCAAAAGCCCTTGGCAAAGTATGGCACTTATCTACCTCTGAGAACATCCCTACGCAAAGGACAAAACCTTGCTACTGCTGTCACAGTTAGTGGCCATATGAAATATGAGATATAATAGAGATTTGTGCAGTGGTCTAAAAGGTTTTAGTTCAGCTAATGACAGATACAAGATCTAAGTCTTAATTCATTACAGAGATCTAGGAATTATGTCCAAAATATGTGAAACTGAAAAAAAACAGGCAAAAGCAGAACCTATGCAAAGTCAAGGTCTCAGTGCATGAGCAACCTTACCTGAACCCCACCACTTTGTGTGATACAGAGTAGTTAGTAGATCAGAGGAGATTACAGGAAGTTTTGGAGCAGCCTTGGAGAACTGGATTAAACCTTGCCACTTGTCATACCGGTCCTTAATGAGGCTAATCTAGTCATTTCAACCAAGCTTTTTGTAGGTGGTTACTAATTATATACTGTTTGTTTTATGAGTCTCTGATTTGCAAAAATGCCAGATACTCACATTTACATTGGTAAGAGCTGTGCTCTGAGTTAGTGGGAGCTAGAGAATAGCAAGCACATACATAGAAACCAAGTAATATGCACGCAAACAGACAAAAAAAAAAACAAAACACGAAATCAGAGCATGAGTGTAGCCCAGATGGACTACCAAGCTGCCATCAACATTAAAAGGGATGATTTTTTTCATAGCTTCCTGATGCTGTTTTTTGCTGACTAGTTTGAATATCCGCTCTGAAGTTCCACTGGCTGGGAAAGAGCTACAGACTTCAGTCTCCAGTGTCCAGAGCAAAGCTCAAATTCATGCCCTTAGATTAATGTCTGAGTGGGCTTCCAACATGTCTCTGAGAATGAAGAGGCAGTACACTTCTAGCATTTATGTTTCAGCATCTCAGCTTTTCCTGTTAAAGAAAAAAAACCAAGACAAACCCCAAAAATAACAGATATAACCACACATATTTTGCACAGCTTTTTTGATACTGTTTACTACACACTTTTGTATTACAGTGATGACCAGGATACATCGTCACAAAATTACCATTTTTCTCATGTGGGCAAGGTTTATACAACACTCAGTAAACATGTCATAAGCCTTCATTAACAAGGGTGAAAAGAAACGTTGAGGAGCTGCTGCTTTTGGTAACATCCATCCATCCCAAGAGTTGGATCACAGAAAACCAGAATGTGATCATGTAATTAAAAACTGCATCACACCCTGCAAAACAGACAACCACATCACCAGATTTTTAATATCTGAAAGCTTGACAACAAACTTAGTGTTCTTCTAATTGTGGCTTTCAGTACATTATGGAGACTGGAGGGAGGAGACAATGAGCAGTATTCTGTTTTCAAGCACTGTTGATAATATGAAAGAAGATTAAATGTTCAAACAACAAAAGCTACTCTACAGGGATCAATTTGTTAATGTCAGATTTACCGATTTATACTAGTATAAATCCAGCATGCCTACACTGAGATCAAAATACTCTTAATTTACATAGGTGTCATTTGTAGTTCAGTTTTGTCCTTAATCTTGCACTTCTCTTTAGTCACTGTAATTTTATGAAAGTGTGTCATAACTCAGAGGGAAATTCTCAGGAATAGAATGTCATGCACTGGAACTGTGCTTGTATATACACTGGAAGATTTTAAATACATATGAAGAATTAATTAATCTGAAACTGACTGAGAATTCTGGCAGCATAATTAAAATAAAAGACAACTGTGAAGGAAGCCTGAAGAAAAGCAGGATAAGGAGAAGGATGGGTTAATGCAATATTTCATGGGCATGGTAAGGTGAAGTAGTTGAATTAACAAGAAACAAAAAAACCTAATTGTAAACAAAATGATGAATACCTATTGCATTCTTATGGTTACAGACAGATATCTAAGCTGACTGTTTTCCTGAATCAACTTTACTCAACACTTGTGAGCATGTGATTAATTTAACCAGAGTACACAGTGTATTTTTCTTTCAGTCTAAACAGAAAATAAAAATGTTGACCTCTGGTATTGTGAAAGAAAGACAATCAGCTAACCTAATAGGCCCTTTATTTGCTAATCAAACCTCTCATTAACAATTAATTGGATCAAAAGTTCGCTGGCCATTATTGCTGTGTCAGTTCGACTCTCTGGGCCTCAGAGGATGAAACTAAATGAGCTGGTCAGGTTATAAATAATTTCCAGTGGCTACTCCTCTTACCTCAGGCTGTTCATGTAGAGGTCAATGTCCTGCCTACTGCAGGTGGAAAAGACTGTTGCTGTGACAAGCAAGACACATTCTTCCTTTTATAAGACTCTCATTTAAGCTTAGTAATTTAAACCTTTGTAAAAAGCCACAGTATAAAAAGCAGCTCTGTACTGCAGTGTTTCTGCATGTACTTGTTTATCATGACCGAATCAAAGCAGCATTTCAGATTGCTTAAAGCCCTTTAAAAATGAAAGAAGCCAGAAGTTGCTTTAATCAGGAAATCTGCTTCTTAAAGAAACCCTGCAGAGACACCTTTATGGCAATATAATTATTTGTTTCTATTCTTAACCTAATAATACAGGTAGTGACTGACAGAGTTCAAATACTGCTCATCAAATAACATGAAAGGGCCTGTCAGAAATGAATGAAGATACAAATGAGAATAAAGTGAACAGGGTTTGGTCTAAAGTATGTGCAATGTCACATTTAACAGTTGGTTTCTCTTTTTTCATTAAGAAAAATAAAAAAAAATCCCCTTTCTGGATTCCCTTTAGACAAAAAGTTACAAACAGGTATGTCAACTCTTAACATGCACACATTACAAGTCAATTTTAGAAAGGAGGGCAACATGGTCTGGGTAGGACTATTTGTTCATTATAATTTGAAATAAAAGAGCAAAGTAGAGAAAGAGATGACATCCATCCAGGGCCATTTGGAAGGTCAGCTAGTGAAAAAGAGTGACATATAACATGCACAGATGGTGGCAGGAGGGAGGAAAGAATATGGAAAAATAAAGATGTGGAAATACAGTGGCGTGCAAGAATTTATGGGTTTCCAGATAGGATGGGAAAGTTGCAGTAATGTTGGTTATCTTATATTGGTTAATCAAAGAGAAGAGTTATAGTATATATGAAAAAAAAAGTGAGCTGCTTGAGAGAATCACAGAATCACAGAATATTAGGAGTTGGAAGGGACCTCGAAGGATCATCTAGTCCAACCCCCCCCTGACAGAGCAGGACAACCTAGAGCAGGTCACACAGGAAGACATCCAGTTGGGTTTTGAATGTTTCCAGAGGAGGAGACTCCACAACCTCTCTGGGCAGTCTGTCCCAGTGCTCTGTCACTCTCACAGTGAAAAAGTTCTTCCTTATGTTCACCCGGAACCTCCTATGTTCCAACTTGCACCCCTTCCCCCTTGTCCTATCACTGGACATCACTGAGAAGAGCCTGTCTCCATCCTCCTGACCCTCTCCCATTACAAATTTATAAACATGAATGAGGTCACCCCTCAGTCTCATTTCTTCTCCAAGATAGAGACCCAGGTCCCTCAGCCTCTCCTCATATGGGAGAGGCTGCCTTAATCCCTTAATCCTTAATGTTCCACTCCCTTCATCATCTTTGTGGCTCTGCACTGGACTCTTTCAAGCAGTTCCTTGTCCTTCTTGAACTGAGGGGCCCAGAACTGGACACAGGACTCCAGATGCGGCCTCATCAAGGCAGAATAGAGGGGGAGGAGAACCTCTCTGGACCTACTAACCACACCCTGTCTAATGCACCCCAGGATGCCATTGACCTTCTGGGCCACAAGGGCACATTGCTGGCTCATGGCCATCCTTCTGTTCACCAGGCCCCCCAGGTCCCTTTCCCCTTCTCTGCTCTCCAGCAGGTCACACCCCAACCTATACTGATCCATGGGGTTGTTCTTTCCCAGATGCAAGACTCCACACATGCCCTCCTGAATTTTCTCCACACCCAACTCTCCAGCCTGTCCAGATCTTGCTGAATGGCAGCACAACCCTCTGGTGTGTCAGCTACCCCTCCCAGTCTGGTGTCATCAGCAAACTTGCTGAGGGTACACTCTGTTCCCTCATCCAGGTCGTTGATGAAAATATTGAATGGTACGGGTCCTAGTACTGGCCCCTGAGAGACTCCACTAGTCATGGCCCTTCAACTAGATTCCATCCCCAGAATGAAGAAGAGTCTTAAGAAGTGACAAATGGTTTTAATAGGATCTTATGTATACAATAAGGTTATCCAGACCAAATGAGGAGCTGAATATATACAGAAACTGAACAGTTCCTCACAAAAGCAATACCTAATGGCTCAGGCTGTCACCTAAAATAGAGAAAAAATCTGACAAAAAAAGGGTGGGACAGGAAAAGACAACAGAAGAGATATTGTCGTTCACCAATTATGTGTAACAGTAACTCCAGATGCTGCAAAAAGCTATGTGTACATTGTTTTTTTCAGGCAAATGAAATTAACTCCTAACAGGCCAGAAGGCATGTAGATGAGGTTAGGTCAGCATGACATTAACATATTTATACAGATTTGACAAGGCTTGGGAACTAAAGCCGAGCTCTTGTCTGCTTGGGACATGGACAGAGGGAGGTCGAAAAAGATTGATAGCTCTGAATAGCCAAGACTTGGAAACGTCTAGTGCATAATAGTGTTCTTAGGGGTCTCCAGAAACTAGAGATTGTGGTTCTGGATACAGCTACTGCTATTGCATGCTTTCACTACTGTAACAGGTTATGTCCATGGTAAACATCCAATTCACAACCCTTGCGTTGAGGAAAAAAAAACAACAAACAAATAAAGCTCTCTGTGCCTTCACACACATGAATGCTTAGTTCCTGGCTGAGCTACATAACACTACTTGTAACCACCTTTAACAAAATAAAGTGGTACAGAGAGAGGTGGGTGACTCAGTACCTTGAGAATGGGATCCTGGACCTGGAGAAGAGCCAGGAGAAGGAAACACTGACCCCAGAATCACCCCTCCTTATGAATTTTGCAGTTTAGTGAAAGAAGCACTGGTCAGGCAGGATTTGGCTAACTCTGACAGGATTAAATATACATGATTCCATTTCAATGACAGGCTTCTTGTTGTCAGGCATATGTATCAAGTGTGATGTAGTTGTATTTGGAGATATTTTATCCATTTAGTAATACATACTAATATATATATACATATTTCCCTCCTGATTACTTATTTTCGATACATTAGCAAAAATGTTTCCCAAAGGGCTGAAAAGGGGGCCTGGGAACTGGATAAGACCATTTTCCATGCTTAAATTTTTCATATTAAAATGCATTGAGATTTGCTATACACTTGCTCAAGATGTATTGCCCCAAGCAAAACAGTGTTTTATAGATGGACATGCAATTTTGTTGCTTTCAGACAAGGGTCACATTTGTTTTAGTGGCTTTGGGATGTGCAAGATGACAAGTATAAATAAGCATTGTATATATGAAAAAAAAATCAGAATTGAAGTCTTTTTTGTACATATACACTCATATACACATACACAAACCTCTTTGTGTTGAAACAGAGCATGAAGAACAAAATTCAGATAAAAAGAAATATTAGATTGTTATTTTTATTATACAAGACTGCATCTTAGATACCCTGGGTGAATCCAGCCAGATTCTTTTCACTGACAAAGCACAATATTCTTAATCTAAATCGTGCCAACTGTAATCCCTAACCTTCCTACTCTCCTACAAAGAAGAGACATATGTTTCAGTTGGAACATAGCTGAAATGTGTGCAAGAGGAAGTTAGATCACTTCTGTCTTCCTAATTTTAAATGACACCAGTATTTGAAGCATACTTCATTAAATATTCCTGAACACGTTCTATCTCTACAACTGATTTTCATCAAGACATGCAGGAAAACTCATGTGAAAATGTTTCTCTTTGAATAGATAATGTAAAATTGCTAATCACGCATTAATCTCATGTATTGATTTTACATTATTCCTGAGGGGGAAAGAAAAGTGATTCCAATGATTCCGTTAGTTTGATAAACATTTTAGCTAAGGTTTTTCTATGATTACTGTAAAACCAACTTAATTCACATTAAACTCCCATTTTATCTCCATACAAAAAATCTGTTTCAATGATATATGAGTACATTTGCTTCAGCATGAAAATTACTTATTTGTGGTTTGTAGAAAACCCTTTCCAAACTTGAGTGACTGGGGTTTTTGGTACAGGAAGACACTGGTGAAAGGAGGTGGTGGTAAACTAGTGAGAATTTATCCAGGGTAAACATCCTAACTGCAGAATGAGTTAAGATTATGTAACATTATCCTTAAAGTCATATTGGTTATGTTAATAGGAAAGCAGAGGAAATACAGGTATGTATTGATAAGTCGCATAACCATTTGTTTAACCTTGAGTTTTCTGCTCAGAAATGTTGGGAGAAATTGCAAGGAAAAATAAGAGACAGTAGATGAAAAATGAAAATTTTTTTGCTTCTGAGAGCTGAAACAAAACAATGATTTCTTTATGTTTTGAAAATAAATGAAAATTTGAATTAATGGTTCAAAACCGTTGGATAACATCTTCTAATCTACTTACTAAAAATAAAAAGAAAATTAACATTTACAGATTTTTAGATCACTATCTGGAAAATAAGTAATTTCCTCTCCATGAAAGGGAGTTAAAATAAATTCTCCTGTTTATGAGTTGCTACCTGAGCTGTGTTTAGGTAGATAGTGTGATTATTGGGAAGGTAAAAATAAAATCAGAACTAGTTTCCAACAGGAGTTAGGGCAAGTGCAGCTGCACTGTCTAAACTTTATCTAATGTCTCTTCTGGCAAAGTTAGTATTTGGAAATTTTGTTGACTTGCCCCTTTTTTCTTGGAAATACACATTGCTCTGGTGATCAAGTGGAATGATACAAGTTTTGCTACAGTAGCTCTACATTGCCTGAGGATACTTTCAACCCAAGTTACCCACTTTTAAAACAGTACTGCATTGGTGGTGTGAGAAAAGAAACAATGTCACTGGGCTAGAATTCGTGTGGTTTGTTGCCACTTCTACAATAACACACTGTAGTGCTTGGCTTTAATACATTCAGGGATACTTCCTCATATTATGTAAATTAGTGAAGTTTTAACAAAATTAAACTATCTATCTTCATTTAGAGATCTAGACATCATTTTGCAAGGTTAATACCAGGTTTCTCTTTTCCTAAACATTTTCCAAGGTAGGTGAAAATTTTGGGTATCTTAAATGCTAAGAAACTATAACTTGATGCTGAAATACTTGTTGCAACCTTGATGATAGCATTAACATTGATGTAAATGCTATTAATTGAAACATTTATAAAACAGGAAAGGTAATTAGAACTTTAAAAATAGAGTTTCACTAAGTTTCTGTGGTTTTGTTTTCATTTATGTTCATTCAGTCTTGACAAGAATAGACACCTAATAGGAAAACCTATGTAAAAATGCATTTGTATTTCCTCTGAAACACAGATTTCACAAGGTATGCTCCAATTTCAGCACACACTAGTGATGTAGATAGGTATGTTCAATAGAAGGCTCTTCTCTCAATCACCATAAATGTATTTCAACTTAGCGGTATGTCTTTCTTTCTGTCCTGTTAATAGTAAAGAGACAATGGCTTCCTCTAAGGAAATATTTGCACTATAGAAGCAATCTACTAATTCATAAGGTCTATATTAAAAACAAATAAGAAATCCTACCAAATCACTCAGACTACATAATGAGAGGTGAAATGCAAGAAACTTCTCTGTCCCGTTTGGCCCTGTCATTCTAGAAACCTGTAACATCTCCTGATTAGTCATTCACTAGCTGCAGAATGGAGAGGTGAGGCAGAACTGTAATTTAAGAGGAGTGCTTTGTAATTAATTCATATCTATGTTTTATCTTCATGTTTGTATTTTTTTCTCTTTCAAACAGCAACAGAATTAAGTGTTAGAAGTAGAAGTAAGTCTGAAGACAAGAAATGTTTCATCTGTTTAATTTGAGGGTCACTTTAAGATATCTTTTCATCTATCTTCTGCCTTAGAACTGATTTTTTCTTTATTGTCTTCTCTTGTGCAGGAGTTAGAGAAGGAGGGGAAGAGACAAAGCAGGATTTCTAGGTGTTTTTCAGTGCACATCAAGTAAAATCTTCTTGACACCATTGGACAGCTAAAGCATTAGTAAATCCTGTTCAAAAGGAAAAAAAATAAACACATTTACAAAATGCCTGATCACATTATTGGTAAATGTTTTGGAACTCATTTCTAAGCAAAAAAATTTGGGGTGCCCACGACTGAAGGCTTCCTTAAGGCATATACAAAGATCAGTCTTGGATACCCACCCAGGCAGACTGTGCCAAAGTCATATCTGGCAGTCCTTGCAGTCGAGATTACAGTTAAATGTGAACTGATTCACATTACATTCTATTTTCCAGTTCTGACAGATAGAAACAGATACTAAAGATGAGTCCAGATCCCTCTGCATGTTGATCCATCTCACTCATCATACTCTATACACTGCATTCAAACTGGACAGCTATTTTACAGACATCATTTTGGGAAACCTTTTATGCTAGGAAGGAAATAAAAAAATACAATAAAATTTTTAAAAAGTATGCTTAAGAAGATACCACCAATATCTGTGCTCTGTTCTTGACCTAGTGCAAAGGACAAGATGTAGATCTGCAGTTCCTCACAGGACAGATTATTCAGACCAAGCTGAAGGAAAGTCAGGTTAGTGCTATGGATACTTTGATTGGACATGGCCTTTGGGAGGTTTCTATAACAAAATATCGAGTGTAACCATCTCTGCTGAGGGCCTTGAAACACAGTTCTGGTTGAGAGGTTATGCTGCCTGAATGTTGTTTTTGTATTTTTCACGTGGGGACCATTTCAGAAGGATGGTTCAGAGACCTACCATGTGGAAACAAATGCAGCCAGAGCTCCACCACTGATGGGCACTACAGGATGAAGCAGAATGAACGGAGCCTGAAATTTGTGACAATTTCCAGTATGTTACTTGAATTCAGGACACTGCTTTTTGAATTTCTTATTTCATCCTGACCCTAAATGAAGGATTGCTAGGGCTTGTCAGAGTCTACAAGATAGAGCAAGAAAAGCAGGATCGGTGTGTTGAAAATTTTTTTTATTCTGAAGAGGTTCTGTTAAAAAGCAACAGATAGACACGAGGTCTTTGAAAATCCAGAAACCAGAAATAACTGTTGTGTAGAGAAAAGGGGATGAAGATTAAAAACATGAGTTTTTTCATGTTGGTTTCTTAAGAAGGTAAAGTTTATGTGTGACTGTTACAATCTGTTTGCCTTCCCCCACTATCTATTTTACCCACTGAGAAACATGGAAGTATCTCAGAGATACTGTGTTCAGATAAATTCATGAAAATCAGTCACTAAACATGTGGAAAGACTCAAAGAAAGATGCTGCTGAGAAAAGTCTGAAGCCTGAGCTCAGCACTACTTCTTGTTCTTTGGCCAGTCAGCATCCAGTACACCTGCAGTTTGGCACCAGCCAGGGTATGCACAGATTCTTTTGCAGCTAGTGGCTACCATCATGGAGACAGACGTGGGGTTTCAGTGCAGAGACTGAGGAGGGATGGGAGGGAATCAGAGCCATCTCAGGGAGTCATGATAGGAAGTGTGGGACACAGATCTGTGAAAGTAAGGTTTTGCTACTTCTGCGGTTCGAGAAACTCAATATGCATGCAAAATCTGCAGAAAGAATTTTATGGCAACGGTACTGATAATGACCATTAAAAAGCTTGCACAATTTTCCCACTATGATGGGGGGAAAGACTCTTTCCACTCTGAAAGAATTGCACTTCTCTCAATAATTGGATGCAATAGATTATAAAGGACTGTTTTAATTACTTAAAATTACACTCTTTAAAAACATGTTATGTAAATGCTGTTAATTTCACTTTGAAAGTCAAAAGGAAAGTAGAAGTATATATTCGAATGTGAGGGTGGTGCTATTCATTATCTCAATTTTAATAACACTCTCTTGACGCTCTCAGGGATTATTTACTATTAGGGGTGAGAAATTCACAAATAAGGAAGTGGCTGACAAATATTTTGTTCACAAACAATGCTTTCTAATAGTGGCAGTAGTAATCATGTTAAGTGTTTCAAATCCAGAGACTCAAGAAAACTAACACGAGAGAGCTTTTCAGCCTGTGAATCAGGAAGAGGAAGGAGCAACCAAGAAAGATTACAATCAGTATATCAAAGAGGGCAAAACCTGGCTGGAGAGATCTAGGTTGTTTAATCAAATGGCATTGAATTTTCAAAGCCAGACTAAATGATAACAATGGAGGTAAGAGAGGACATGCTGCTTGTAGTTGTTCTCTAATCTGAATGTTGCACCAGCTGTGTGGATATGAACAGTACCACGGTAATATATTCGTGCATAAGACTTCCATTGTTGCAAAGACTGCTCAGAAATTATAACTGAAATGAACTTTTAAAAAGTGAAAATTGAAACTGAAGACCTCCATTGCAGAATAATACAGATTTTTATTTTCCTTGTTTGTTTGCTTGTGTTTGCTTTAAAGGAGAACTGAAGAATGAAAAAGAAATAATTTCACATCAAGATGGCATTTATACTTACGGAGTTTTTAAGGTCAGCTGAACTCTCCCAAACAAATTAGAAAGTTATTTTTAATTCTTCACATTTTTAGATATGCCTTTTCTATAATATGGAAACTTTAAAAATTAAAATGTTTTCTTGAAGTGGGAAAAAAAGCCATATTCTATTAAAATATTTTGACTTCTGTCTTATTTCCTTAACCAAAAATACCTAGTATTTTCACTGCAAATCATGAGCATTTCAATGTCCACCAAACTGCACTTTTTAACAATTAATCTGCTTAGGGATATTCAAACACTTTGGTATACTATAACACAATGTTGCCCTGTCAGATTAACCCATTACTCTTAGGTTATGATGATGTTTCTAAAATTTTGTCTGTCCATAACCAGATGTCTTATGATTTATATCTATCCACAAGAGTATTTGCAGTACGAGATAAATGGAATATTAGTGATCCATATATGGCTAATATAAAAATAAATAATGCAGATAAGAAAACAGAAAGTTATGCAGGTTCTGCAATACATGTGATTATTGAAAAAATGTGCTGTTTACTGTAAAAATTTTTGAAAATTTAAATTATGAGAAACATGTCATACTGGAGAATTTTAATCAAGAGGAGATAAAGTTTTTTGGAAGCAAGCAGAAAATACAAGGCTGGATGTTTGTTGCCATCATTAGGTATAATAAAAGGAAATGATCTTTTATTAACAGATGGATGTTGATTAACAAGGTAGTGCTGGAGATGGAACACAATATACCATATGTTAGAGCCATTGGCCACACTAAAAAATACATATATAATCTTGACACATCGGTGTGGTTAAAGGTAACAAAAAAACCTCAAAATTCCAAGTAAGATTATAAAAAACCCCACTTTTTCAACTTTCATCGACCCACTGTGCAATTGATTACATAATGGTTTGAAGAGACCACCCATAAACGGAACTTTGAAAAACTTTGAACCTAAAACAATTTTTTTTTTGCCTCATTGTGAGGATGTATGGATGATTTAAGGTTGCTTATTGTATTGAAATTTCTTTTGGATAGTATTTTATGCTCGAGAGTTTCAAAATTGCTTCAAAATGTTGACTTAAAATGTCAATTTTTAAAAAAATTAATCTTTACACATGATTCAGACCATTCAACACTAACTCACATAAAACACAAACCAGAATTAAACTACACAAGGCACACACACTAAATAGTGAAATATATACAAAAACATTAGTATCATACTCCATATGCTGCTTTTTTTTTCAGCTGCTTAGCTTTGAGTTTATTTGGCAGGAAAGGGAAAAGTGGTGCTTCTTCCGAAGCTAATCATAAACATCACAATCTGAAAACAAGGAGAAAAAACAAATGAGAGACACATAAGTAGAAGACTGTGAGTCAGGAAGTCCAGTTTTTCAAGTTGAGAAGACCCCATATTTCTTCAGAACTAGCTTCAGAACTATCTGCCACTTTTTTATTTTGAATGACCAAGCATCCATGAATGACTATGTCCAGCATTGACCCAGCTCCATGCCCTTTGAAACAAGAGACATTGTGTGTGAACCAGGCCTTGCATCTGGAGGTACAGCTACTCTTCCCTGAGTTGCAAGACCTAGGGGCACATACCCATATTGCAGAGACTTGATAGGGGACTTGTTTTCAGGGAAGAAAGTAGGAGGGATCAGGCCACAGCCTCACAGAATAATTCTGGCAGACAATGTACGACCCATAGGTCACTGACAGGCCTGGTCTAAACCACTGAAGAGAATACTGTCTATAGTAATTTCTCAAGGGATGAGCAGTATAGGTGAAACTCAACCAGTCAAAACTAGTCCTCCAAGTATCATTAGTAAAGCAGATATGAACAGCAACTATTAGTCAGGTAAGGGTCAACACTGACAAACCCAAATCTTCCAGTTTCTCTCAAGGTGTTCCCAAGTCAACATCAGCTAAGCATTGCCTTGATATTGCTTCATTTATACTGATCTTGCTCTTGATCTGTTACTGTATGCTATGTGTTGTGATATCAGATTCAATCATGTGGAGCACTGCAATCACGAGTCCAGATTTCAAAGGGATGATATCCTCTTCTCTATTGATCATAGAGATGTGTCATTTTTTAACATGACTAATTTTTTACAATACTTATGGGTATCTGTTTGCTGGCAGTTAAAACTTGTCCGGTACAAGGAGAGAGGCTGGAATATCCTCATGTTTCTGAGGATTTGTTTGCTGAGTTGCCTTATATAAATCTGGCAAGTGGTTTGACCTGGTTCTGTCATAGTTACCTCCTGATACATGTAAGAGTGCTCTAAACAGACTTTCTGAAGCAGACTTAATTATTGTGTGTTGTATCAGGAAGCAGTCTAACTCCTGAGGAATTCACTGACCAAAAAGCTGAGAAAATCCACCAGGCAATCAAAGCATCTTACATTGTTATCAAGTACTTGATTTTTCAGTCTCCAGTCCACTGCAGAAGCTCACTAAGGGAAGTCCCACCGCTTCTCAGAAGTGGCTTTAAGTTTCTCCAGTCTGCTGTAGGATGTTGTTTTCTAAGCATTTATGTAGTAGTTTAATAAAGTAGAAGAAAATGTGTGGCTACTCTTGCTGTTGCTGAAGGGTATAGTGACAAACTGGCCTAATCAGAGGTTCATACACGTCTGAGACCAGATGTACGTTTCACCTTCACAGCTAACTCCCAGTGCCTTGGTCACTCCAACAAACAGCTCTGGCACTGCCTTTTTGGCAAAGAGAAACTAAATCAGCATCATTCACCTTGGAACAGCCGTAAACTCCTTGAATCTGATGTGGTTTTTTTTCCCTGGACTGAAGGGAGCAGGTCCACTGGCAGTAGGACACAGACTGTGATCAATAACAGTATGCCATTCCTTCCCTGTACCTTCAGCTGTGATACAGTCGGTGCCGGGAACAGGGTGACCTTGTAAACCGTCCATTTGTTCGCTGTCTCACACTGCAGTCCTGACACAGAATTGTGTTAGATGTCCTGCAGAGGCTTCTTCAAGCCTAGTATTTCTAAGGTTACTGTTTTCAGTTGATTTAACAACTCATCACTGATGAAGAGGGTGATTCACATTCGTCCTTCTCCCTTGCTCCCTAATACAAGCTTCTGCATCATAACTTATGTGTTTGCCAGGTTTATTTGTTAACCGATTTGACACATTAAATTCCAGAAAACAAACTCAACAAAAAATGGAGTGGTTTTTTGCCATTTTTAGTGGACTAAGTCATCACAGACAGGTACAGTGAGCACAGGCAGAATTTAGGTCCACACAGGTAGCTAGAAGAGAGTAAAGTGAGAAGAGAATGGAGGGAAAGGACAAAGGAAGGAGAAGACAGGAAAGGAGGAAGGGTAAAGAAATACTTAGCTCATTTAAATGACAGGAGGTAATTAGAAACATTCAGCTGCCCCTTACCTTCCTGTGCAGGTCATACCTGAAGCAGATCTCAACTCCAGCATTGCCACTAGTCCTTTCAAGTGGACAGCAGACCTAGAGACACTGGTTCACCACTGCTGATCTAGAACAGTAGTGGGACAGACAGAAGTCAAACAGAATCTCCATATCCAGTGAAATCCAGTATCTTGGAGCAGTCCTCATCCTGGCTCAAGGGGAAAAGTAACACAAATATTTTTCATGGATCTCATAGAAGCAAGATCCTTCCTTCTGCATGTCCTCACACAGGGTACTTGAATTGCTACCGCAGCTGTCTGTCCTCCCTCTCCCATCCACATGGAGGAGACCAGAGACAGAACATGGATGAAACAGTCAAGAATGGCTATGCTAGAAATGTTGTGTCAGAAAGCAAGGAAGAAGGCAATGTGGCACAAGTGAACCTCAAATCACTGGGTGTTCATGTTGGGGGAAAGAAGTTGTATTTCTGCTGTCTATACCTCCTTCCATGATGACATGATGGCATTTCCAAAGCAGTATGGAAACACAGTGTGGAGTGAAAAGTCATAGTGAGGGCTCCACAGTATGGCCTTGTGGAGCAGGTCCCATGGGACCCGTGGGTAGCCTCTGTGAGCCATGACAGCCTGAAGCCTGTTGCCAAGGGTGGATACTTCCATGGCATAATGCCTGGGAGAGTCTCAAGAGTGTTCCTAGAGAAAATAGATGGATATTGAACTTAGCAGTGAAGGCATCACTGGGAAACACTCTGGCTAGTCACATATCCTCTGTCGATCCAGTGAGATAAGCCACTTAGATCTTGCCTTTTCTTCCAGATATCTTCCTCTCAGTGTCTGCAACTTTCCTGTTGTCCATTAAACAGCCAATTTCATTGTACATTTAAAGAGTTCAACTGCAACTACATAAACACTGCATGGTACTAGAACTGGGCAGTACTACAGAGAAAATGTCTTGAAATTGAGAAATCAGGGAAAAGTGGGGAGGTATATGGAGAATCTAAAGACTGTTGAAAAAGCTCGTCTTCAGAAACATGTGTAAACGACTAGGATAGAAGAAAGTGATTTCTTCATGAAAGCAAGGAAGCCACAAAGAAAAATATTATGCATATATGTTAATTATGTCTTCTTCTGATACTGTTGAGTTTTAGTTTCTGGTAACCAGAATAGTTACCAGACAATGCCACTGAAGTCAGAAGTAATTAAGTCCCAGCACTATGTGTTCTACAGAAAAGAGTAACAAGGTAAAGTAACTTTTGAAGGATATATATGGCTATCAAGTTAAGCATGAAGCAGTAAATAGATTATGTCCATTAAATCCCTAATTTGAGACCAGACCTTAGAAGACTTCAAAAAGCTAGAAATGAGAGCAGCCCACAAGGGGATTTCAATTTGTATTTGGAAGAACTGGAAGAACAGATAAAAACAGCTAAGTAAGTCTAAAGACCAGGTAACAAGTTCTGGTGAAAAGATGGTAAAGGTAAAGAAAACACGGAGTGGGCTTTCAAATTTCATACAAAGACAAAGTGTATGTTGCAATGAATTTCCAAAATACAAGTAGAATTACTTTGTCAAAACACAAAAAATACAGCATATAAACACAAGCTTTTGGACACTACCACTGTATTTGTAAGAAATAAATTCTTTCTTAAAACATTCCAACAATGATAAAATGTACCTATTGAGAAATAAAGCACATTCATTCTTAACAAAGGACATGACACCACTAATTTTTCTCACAGAAATTAAATTGTCCAGAACTAAGAGGATTTCAGCAGAGAAGATTTCATCTACTGTAAAAAAAAAAGGAAGCACCAACATTAATGAAGAGGACTTGTTTATGGGAACTATTTGAGAGAAACCATGTCTGTTGACTGGAATAATACATTAAACAGAAATGAAACATGTATTAAATATAAATTGGACATGGGTACACAAATGAATCTGAGACTATAGCAAATGTTTTGAAGAGAAAAATCTAGTGAAATAAAGGATAGACAGAAAATCTTATCTCCCGTTCTGGGAAGATAATCCCCAATAAGGGTATACATGAACTATCTATAAAGATAAAACAAAAAATCCTGACAGGTTAATTATTGGAATTATGTGAGAAAAAGGATATCTATACTGAAATGAAAACATAACAAATTGAAAGTTCCAGTAAAAGCACTGATATTTTAGAAGAACAATGGAACATGAAAACGGAAATGGAAAGAAAAAACATACAAAAAGAAAACAGATGTTTAGAAACGACAAAAGAACATCTAAATCATAATAAACATCCAAATGCCATAAAGAAAATTATAAGTGGTATAATACAGATACAGTTAATACTGTAGGAATTTTAAAATAAATGGATAACAGAAAGAAATACGTTATGACATATGAAATGAAAAAAGAATGTGCACTGAAGTCTGGTGACACGCATATAAATATGCATAGATTATTTTCTCATACAAGAAAAATGTATATATTGATTACTGAAATTATCCAGAAAGGGCACTATTAGAAATTATGCCTATAAAGTATACAATCAAACATGCAAAATTGATATTTACTAGACATTGTACAATGATGATGGCAGACAATGACCCATAATGTAATAATGAGACATTAAAAATTATATTACAGAAAACAGTGTTATAATTGAGAAAAAAATCTACAATATCACCAACCAGATGAAGAGAAAGCATCCACATAAGTAATAAAAAATGAAGTCTGACGAAGTGGAAATTTCAGGAATTATTTAACTCTAATCTGAAGCTGTATAAGAAGCCAAAAGCCTCCAATTAACCTGCCAGAGCTATGCTAATCCACCTTGTCAGTGCTGGGGTGCTAACCACCTGCCAAAGAACCTGGCACTAAATACTATGTAGAGTCATCCTGAATCAACCTTCTTCACAGACATTGCACACATTTAAGATGCCTTCACCTGTACCAGTCAAGTAATAATGTACTAATATTTCCAAAGTTTAAAGATCTCACCTCGGGTGACACCTGTAATTGACTTTAGACTGTGAATCCAACTTCTACCCTCTCCGTCTCATGAAACATAGACCTGAACAACCAGAGACACCCACATCCAAAACAGCCAGCACTTAATTCAAAGAACAAAAGGATTTTACTTCACACATGTTGCAAGAAATACATGAGAGATGTATTCATTGTTTATCATCAACCCCTCTGTTCCTGACTAGATTTATAGAGGAGCTAGGAAAAAAACATCTGCAAGGTCACCTGAGTGATGCAGAGACTGTATATTTGAGACTATGTAGACTGAGGTCATCTCACTGAGTAGAAGCAGCTTTAGTGTCTTATTAGAGGATTGCCGCCTGTCAGTGCATAGGTGTAAGATATCCACTCTCATCATCTGGAGCAATCAGCTTCACCAGCAGGAGATAATGGGGGCTTTCCTTGCAGAGGTGCTGGAGGGAAGCTGACCGAATTAGAAGGATTTACATCCTTCCTGGCAGGATATATCCAAAACAGTTATGGGAAAACAGTCCTCCATGACTCTGTCCCTCATTTATCAATCCTACATTCTTTCTCTACATCTATTTGGTATCTGCTTGTAGCATCAAGAAATGCTCAGACAACACAGGTCCCAGAGGAGGTAGTATTTGCATGATGCAAACTTTGCTTTCCCCTTCAATTCCTAGGATGGCCTAGTGTTTGGAGAAAATCAGGTCATGAATGAAGAACAGCTTACTGAAGCTGAACCTAAATGAAATATATACAATGTTGATGGTCAGGGAAAAATCACTTTGAGAATTGGTGTTTATCCACAGTTGCTTTGGCCAAATATATGTAATTTACTCTTTCTCAGTTCATTTTGTAACTTTGCCCATGCTCAGTTCCATGTTACCATACTTCTATTGGCAGTATGTACAGAAGCATTACATACCTGTACATAACATTTTCTGTAGCCAACAGAATGACTTTCATAAAAGTATGGACCAGCATAAATGGATCTTTTATCCCCAGTGCAAGGTGCAGTTAAGGGAAATCCCTTAACTTGTACTGGAGATCACAAGTACCAAGGCATGGATATCTTTCCAAAGAAAACTGAAACAAATAAAAATCCAGACAAAAAAATCCCCATTACACACCGTATGTCACAGAAGGAGCAAACCAAACATGAGGGATTTTAGTCATATGCTAGAAAGTTCTCAGTATAACAGCATCAGTGGAATAGAATCAGACACTAGAAAACCACTGCAAACTGCAAAATAATTTTGATTTCATGTAAATTAAATACCTTCTTTCCACATCCAGTCAATCCTTCAGTAGAATGAATGACAGAAAGAACTATTATATTGCAATACAGTAAAGAATCAGGACCTTATCCCTACTCCTCAAAACAATAAGTATCCATATTTCCGTACATATCTCAAAACTGCAAAAAGGTGTAAGAATAGCAGAGAAGTTTGTATTTCTTTCTATGCATACATAAAAATTGATTTTATTTCTATGTGGCTTAATAAATTTGTATAGTAAAATGTTTATATGCCTTTTTATTGCTTAATGTTTTATGTTCCAGATTATTTGGTCAGTGGTTGATTAGCACAATTACATACAGAGCTACTAAATCAGCTGTTTAGTAAGGTTTGAGAAGTTTATTAGTCTCTTCAGTATTAAAATATTTGCCTAAATATAAAGCTATGATGATGTCCAACATTTAAGTAGCAAGTAAGGTATGCAGTCTTTCTAGATAAGCAATATAGTAGCTCAGTAATCCATTGATACACATATATCATTGCTAAATGAACAGTATAGAAAAGAAGTAGCAAATTAGATTTTTGTATTTAAGAATAAATACTTTGTAGTGTTAAATTGACTTATCTTTGCTGAACAAAAATTAGCAACCAGCATAAAGAAATGCAGTAAGAATTTCCTGATATATTGTATAATATTCTCCTTATTCTCTGACACAGAACAGTAGCTAACCATATCTTTAGCCTTGGAGTATATTATTTCTATTAATGCAATAAAAATATCTATAATGTTTTGTTCTCTCTTTTTCATGTATTCCCTGTAATGCACCACTGGTGGGCAGCAGCCAAGTGCAGTGTGGGTGAGAGGAATTGAAAGATCAAAATTAAACTTTACTTATTAGTACAAAAACTTATGTAAACCAGAGAGCTCACGTTGTAGGGTAAGGGTGTTCTTGCTCTCAAATGTTCTGCTTCAAAAACTCATCATACTGCGTTCTAAATATCGGGCTGGCCAATGAAACAATTCAGAAATCAGTATCATAAACATCAGATAAAGACATTGAAGCAATAAAATGCAGAATAAAATAGCAGTGATTTTAGTCACTTCAGATGGCACAGTGCCTTCCATTTTTAAAGGTATTTTCACAAAAAATGTAGGTATCATGCATTGACAGTAAATTATTGCAACAGTAGTCTGAACTTGCTGTCAAGTCTTAAAATTTTAGAGGTGCAGGAGAAATCAGAAAAGGAAAAACATTTTCATTCTGTATGAATTCAAGGAAAAATGATGAGAGACAAAATGCACTGGCATACCAGGCGTTGCTCTCAAAAAAGGTGAGGAAAACTCCCCTCATTTGGCTGTTCAAGTGGTGTGCAATTTGTCCTGCATATTTAAATTGAAATCTCCCTGGAACCCCAATAGATTTTACTTGCTCAGTACAGGGGTTCTGTACTTGAAAGGGACTGCGAGATGCCACAACAATGTCCAAAGCCAACAGTAGCAACTACATAATCTACGTCACACTATAAGTAATTATTATTTAATATTATAAGTAATTCTTTTAACCCATAGTTACTGCCTTTATTGTTGCTACTGATTTGGATAGAATAGTACTTGGAAGGAAAGAAGCTTTCTTCCTCTCATCCTCTTGCATTCTCGCTCTTCAGTTTAGTCACTGAAGCTGATGTTCACATACTGCATTTGTCAGCTTCTCCTACTACAGCCTATTTTAGCAAAAAATAAAAGCCTTCCTGAACCACGTGCAGAAGTGTATCATAGACATCATGTACTATATGACTACCTTTTAAACCTAAGCAACTCTTTCTGTGAATATGCTGACTGACTATTTTTCATTTAACAGAAGAAAAATTCATCTCTACAATCTATCAGTGTGACTATCACTATCAATGCTTTTAAAACACACTCATTTCTCAAATTTAAACTAAAATTTCTTATTATTGTGTGATGATAGTTCCTTCTGCAGCTATTTCATTATGCAATTCTCTTTCACTCTCAATCTTCCATCCTTAGATGATGCGCAATGGGGACAGCCCTCCCCACTATATGTTTCAGATTAAGGTATTCCTGATGTCTTCTCCTCTGTTGCAGTAGCTGTGAATGGAATTTCCTCCTTTTGTCTAACTCACATGAAGGTACATTCTCAGGTCTCAGTAATTTTGCTTGAAGCAATCCAAGATTTATGAAGGCTGTCTACTTAGGATTGAGTTTGGTTGATTGCAAGGTTGCTAGCATCAGTTGAAGCTTTTGAGGCATTTGTAAAGTCTCTCTCCTGTGTCTCTGGACAAGTGGGAATTAATGCATCACTTTCTCTAGCTGTCTGGATATTTAACAGTGTAGCTAACTTCTGATTTCATGAAGCTTAGAGGAAGTTAGTCACATTTGGTTAAAATCAGCAGAAGAATTACAAATTTGGGGAGATAGAGGAGAGATAAGTAGGTAAACAGGCACATATCAAATCGCCCAGGAAAGTCATAAAGCATGAAAACATGCATGTACCAAGAAAATTTCATGGTGGAGTGATGAATGCCTCCACTATGGAAACTCAAGAGATGGGAAGGTCCTGCTAAACACACCTTCTGGAGACTATTCCTTCTTGGCTCTCCCTCTGGTAACCACAAAGCTAGATCCAATTCCAGGTCATAGAATCATAGAATAGCCTAAGTTGGAAGGGACCTCAAAGGTCATCTAGTCCA
Source organism: Aegotheles bennettii (assembly GCA_013398125.1). Classification (NCBI taxonomy): domain Eukaryota; kingdom Metazoa; phylum Chordata; class Aves; order Caprimulgiformes; family Aegothelidae; genus Aegotheles; species Aegotheles bennettii. The sequence continues at coordinate 147,053 of VZRW01007969.1, forward strand.
AATCCCCTGCCACATGCAGGGACATACTCCACTAGATAAAGTTGCTCAGCGACCCATCCAACTTGGCCTTGAACATTTCCAGGGGCAAGGCATCCACCACTTCTCTGGGCTACCTGTTCCAATGTCCAGTTCATGCACTCATACAGGGAGGTTTTCTTGGTTTTGAGAACAGTTGAAAGAATCCAAATAATGTCTTATTCCATTGGGAGAGCTCCTGGCTTTGTAGTACTTTAAAAATCATAGGAGAGTATACAGTGAGCAAACCCCTGAGTCAATGCACTAGATTTAGTGGTTATAGTGAAGGAAGATGGCCCAATTTTCCTATATTTCTTTGGCCACAGCTGCTCTAAACAGCTTCTGATGTGCCCAGTAAAATACACCACTGGGTATGCTCTCTTGGTAGCAGCATTAGCCTCAGTATGTTGAGTGATTGTGCCAAACTGCCAACATTTTCCTGCAGCGCACAAGTGAGAATAATTTCACTAACTACCTCTGCCAAAAACTGCAAATAAAATTTCATGGGGAAAAGATTTCTCTTAACCCCTGGAGGATTTCTGCTAAATCCAGTATCAGTCTTCCTGTGAAAATAATGAAGGAATGAAAACTGCTTGAGGAAAAATTAAAACCAGAGCATCATTTCAAGAAGAAAGAACAGTAAATTTAAAGTATAGGTGTTATTGTTATTCTCTCCCATGAATAATTTTAGAAGACTACATGCTTGAAGCAGACAGACATGAATACTTTTTGTGGGAGCAATTTACAGACTTTCCCACCAGCTGCTCCCCATTTTCAGTTCATAACACACATGCCAGTTATTCAGGTTCTCCTTACCAACATGGGATTATTATATCTCTTACACAGCCATGGAGCTTTGGCCCAATTGTATTTTCCTCTTCTGGATTTCTCAAGGTGGGACATTTCTATGTCACTTTTTACAAAAGGGTAAGGTACAGCTGACGCGAGCATGTGTTCCCTTGCTCCCCCTATTTGTCTTAATGACAGTGTGGGTTATGACCTGTTTATTCACAATGAATAGTTATACCATTTTAGCCCTCCATATTAGCATGTTCTTGTCTGGTATAAGTTGTGTCCAACTCTGGTCTGACATTTAGAATGGCATTCAGGTACAGATAAAGAAAGAAAAAAAAACCATAATAATTTAAAAACAATGACAAAAACCCAAATGAAACCAACTCCACCTAAACTGAAATATATACAAGTAATAAGGAATATTATGAAATGAAACAAACAAAAAAAAAATGCATGCAGAGGAAAATAAAAACCCAAGCCAGTGTCCATCTCTCCTGAGTAGTAGCTTTCACACTTCCAGGTTTTCTCTGCATCTGTAGCTGACACATCAGTTAGAATCAAAACCTCGAGGCCACCTCAGGAGACCTGGAGTGTCTGAGTTTCTCCAGGAAAAAGAATGTGCCCACCCAAGGCGGACAGTACACAGTGGCATGGCCTGTGAGCTCCCGTCATCCTCTCCACATCATCTCAGCAGAGAAGCTGGTTGCATTACACCTACACCGGGGCAGAAAGAGGGACCTGCTGACTCATGTGCATGGGTCCAAACAGTACTCAAAGCTGAAAGAAACTCGTTAGAGAGGAGTTGCTGCTACCCTAGCTTGTCCCTGCTATATGTCTGAGATGTTGCTTCCAGAGTTTATAATCAACATAATACTTGTACTATAGGATTCAATACCTGCTTAGCAATATCACAAATTTTTGTTACTAAAAATTTTGGTTATATCCACTACAAATAAACTATTGGACCTTTACACTATTTTTTGCCCTGTGTCATCATTAGATAAAATAGATACATTAAATATGATTTCCCACAAATAAAGATAAAAAATACAATAGTTAATGTTGATCTATAGTGGGTCAAAAGTTAACCATGAGTAACTATGTCAAAATCAAGAGATTATGAGAGTTACTACTAGTGTAACAGTGATTCCTTTTTTTAAGAGATCTCTCTTAGTTGAATAGGGTTGTTAAAATCACCTTTATATTGCAGGAATGAATTCACACTACAATTACTAATTCTCCATTAAAATGAATCTATACCCTTCAATTTGAATGTAAAAAGACAGCTACCTCAATTTCATTATAAATACAGACAAACTACATCTCAAATTGTTACATGGGGTGCAGTTTCCTCTTTTATATAGCTTAGTACATATTTGCCATTTCAATTTTCAGGGACTTTTGTAGTATAGAGCTAAATCAAAGCAAATAACATGATTTAATCTTTTGACTGACCAGAAAGAAATGTTTTAATAAAATAATTACTATCATAGACTCAAAATAATAATAATAATGTTTTAAAAAACCCTACAGGAATAGTAGTTCATAATTGTATAGCAGTATGGTATTCTTAATTCTAAAGATATCAAAACCACCCTTACAAACAACATGTAAATAATGGTGAAATGAAACTACTTTTACATTTCAGGATGAAATTTCAGGATGGACACCACTTGTAATGACAACAGAGAAGGGAAAAGTTTGAGAAAAAAAAGCAGCAAGTAGGGAAAAAATCACTCACACAGTGAGGATAAATGTACAAATGTATTTCAGAAAAGTTAATGACCAAGTGATAACTTCCTCATACTCCTCTGAAAAAAAAAAAACAAAAAAAACAAACAAAAAAACCCAATCAAACAAAAAAAAAAAACCATGATAAAAATGACAAGATAACAAAAAGAAATTAAAGAGTAATAAAGATTAATGCAAAGATTTGGGTTAAAATGAGAAAGTTTTATGCTTAGCAATGTACATATAAAACCCTGAAGAACTTTCGCTGTTAACAGACAGAACAAATGTTGGATACAATTGATACAAGTGAAATTTAAAACATGATGGTATCCAGCTGGAGTTTTGCGAATATTGGATGAAAATGAGACACATTATTCACAGTAAAAGAAGATATGCTGTACAAATCTGTATTTGCTGCTGTCTTCATACATCACAGGGCTACTATCACAGAGCTTTATTGGGTCTCAGAAATCAGCATCCTTTAAGCAGTACAGTTCAATGACCCTTCAAGGCCTGGGTGCACCTCTGACCTAGTTTCTGAAGTGCAATATTCTTTATTTACTATTTATTATCATCTTAGTTACCTAATGTTGCTTTTGCTCCTGGGCTGAAATCCCTCAGAAACGTAGTAAGAGATGCAATTATCTTCCAGTATTAGGAATCAAGACTCCATATATGCAATAAAACTGTATTTTTACTAAATAAAAGCATGGCATATAGAAGATATTCTTGGAGAGAGGTGCAAGTACATTCCCTTATTTATTTGAGTTTTAATATATTTAGGAAGAACATTTTTTAAAAAAATAGGATGCTATTAACTGGCCATAGAGTGCATTAATACATACTTCAAAACTGAAGCAAATAAGCATAATCAAGTTGTGTTTCATGCTATTACTGAAACTATGACTTATAATACTTTGTGTACACTGATTAAGATTCAATATATATTCTTATAAGTTTAGCTACACAATTCTCCTACAGAATGATTGTTTCTAATGATGCTGGCATAAAACTTCTCTCTTGTTTGTCCTGTGTGAACATTGTCTTTTACTGTAACTGGCCCTTCTTTTCCAGTGTTTCTCTCCATCTCTTGATATTTTTATGCAAAACAATCATAACCCTACTCTGCTTTCATTCTACTAAACTACAAGCTTCAAGTTTACTTTGGCTTCTGTTATAGTTCAGGTCCTACATTTCCCTGATCATCCCTAAATATGTTTTAATGAGAAATTTTTTTCTCTTGAACATGGCCATCCAGAAGTATACACAGAGTTCAAGAGGAGGGTCTATCTGTACTCTTATATTTGCCTTTTCATGAAGGAAAAGTGATGGAGGGAACCTCTCAAGACACACTGCAGGGCACCATTCACAAGTGCACATCATACTTGCAAGTTATTAATGTGATCAACTATTACACTCATATATTCCTTCCCTGTTATTTCCAACTGGTGAATTATAACCTTATAGAAATTCTTGGTACTAGTACTCTGAAAGCATTACTTTACTTTCTGTATTATTATGCAATGTTTCTGTGGTATTTTTCTTTCTATTTCCATTGCTTCCAGTCTTAAGGTATTTAAGATTTTCCTGTATACCAGTTTAATTCTTCATCATGTTGACAGCATATTTTATCATTTTAGCATATTTTGTTTCATAATAAAAGCATTCTGTAAGATCTGTGCTTAAAGAAACTCCCTCCAGCTTCAAAGGTCCTTCTCTTTTTATTCTCTGGTTCTACTATGGCTAGTCAATCTCAAGTCTTCTCAAAGACTTACTTCTTCGCAATGTCAGTATAAAGTTCTGGTGCCTCTCCTTCCATTTTGCCATCTTTTTGTCCCTTAAATAGGTGGTTTTGTCTTGCCAGTTCTTCAGGAAGCCTCCTTTAACTTCAGGGCTCAAAATTGTCCCATCTGTGTTAGGTTGGTGACCTGATAATATTTTTAAGAGTGTCATATTTCTCTTTGAAATTTCTAAGTTTCTTAAAAGAATCAGCCTCTGGGCCTGATGGTTGTGAAGCAAAAATGAACTGAATACAGAAGTATCTGTCTGAGTCTGAAATCTTGAAACAAAAGCTTTAGGATCTTGTGTTACCTTCTCCTTTGAGTCTAGTACTACTATTTCAAGTATCTTTCTATGACGATTGAAATGTCAATGCAAAATTGCCTCTGATGAAATTACAGAGAAGGAAGAAAATAGATTGTGTTATGAAGGGCTTCTATGATGTAGGGTGCTCAGCCTGGTGCTGCTTGTGGATGATGCTCAGAAGAATGTCAACACCTGTTTTGTTTCCTGATCCCCAAGAACAAGCGAGAGGAAGGAAAAGCCAAGGTGTATATATGCATGTATGTTTTTTCCCCAGATCAGCATTTTACGAGTGACATTCAGACTCAGAAAGCAGTCATTAATGAAACATATTTTATCACTTTTCTTCACAGTGAGTTTGGAAAATATTCTCCTGTGCAAATTTCACAGGGCTCTGATCCCAGAGACCTTAAACATCTGTGTACTGTAACCATATCCTGAATCGTATTTGCTGGGTGGGAGCAAGCCTCAGGAGCCTAGCAAATTACACACCAACATATTTCTAACATCACTAACTAGTGACACTTAAAATAGCTAGAAATTAGTTTGTGGGCAAAGCCTGGGAAGGTACCATTGCATCACCGCCTCATCTCAGACTCCAGCCCTCATGAACACACGGCCTGCAGAACAGCTTTGGCTTTCTTTCCCAGAATAGCACTGTGAGTCAGAACTGCTTTTCCCATAGGAGAGATAGACAGTGTGCTGTGAACAGAAAAAAACTTTTATCCTCTTCCGTGTTTTTAGGGTTTTTTTGTTGTTGACTTGTTGGGGTTTTTTAAATGAAAAAAAAAATAAGGTAAAGTACTCACGTACTTGCCTAATTCATTGAGTTTTGTTTTGTATCAACATTTCTTTATGGATGAAAGATCAAGATTAAGAAATTGTGCATGTAGTTAAATTTGGCATCAGCTGATGGAATCCCACTTAGCTGTGAATGTATGTTTTTTCCATTTCATTTGGCCAATGAATGCCAGCTGTATAAAACACAGTGGACCAAACTGAAATTATGACATCATGAGTACAAAATACAGAATTGCTACCACATATAACTTCATTTAGGTACAGTGCCATTTCTAGCAACTGAACTTTTAAAAATACACAATATCTTCAGATAAAATAAACTGAAATTTTCTCATCTTTAATGCAAATATTCTATCCTGATGTTGTAAAATTTTACAGTAAGCCTCTTCCCGCCCAATGATACCTTTCTCTCTAAACATGTAATTTTTAACTCACTTAACACCTAATTAAATAATATTGCCTAGCTTGACAAAAAACTAATACCAAGAATATCTTGAAAGAGATTTCTTATGATAATGAGGTCTGAAAGTGATTGATTTAGAAATGTACATAAACATTTCCAGTCTATCATGAGCTATCATATTACTGTATACATATTAAGAAAATTATATAGAATTTGCATTACAAGTGCAATCATGTGTATCCTAGCTGTTACATGTTGAGTTCTTGTAGAGTGTGAGAGAAGAGATACTACAACTTTTTTCTTGTAAATATCTGTCTAGACATTTATCTGTACTCCTACTAACACTTTTGTTACACTATATTAAACTAAATCAGTGAAACATCTGAACTGGAATAATTCCACTCCCTCATCAAGTCAGAATTCCACATTAATACAGAAAAGATATATCTGCCCTTTTTCAGAGATTATATTTTGATTACAATTTACAAGACTACTTTGAACACAGCGATGATGCTGTGATGATAAAATATCATACAGTTGAATGAATCACAAAGTTAAAAAAATTGTTGCAACACTGAATGCTGTGTACTTTTTGCATCTCAATACTATTATTTTTCAAGCTACATATGAAGGAAACACCTCAGCTGGGAATGAATTTATTCTCTAGTTTCAGTCTCAGCTAGAGCCTTATACGACCTAATGAGCTAAGTCTCACCTACACTAACAAAGAGAGAAAAACTGTATTTGCAGACCTGCAGAACAAAAGAATCTGTGCTGAAGACACAACCTCCATGTCATGTCCTACAGACATTTTGGGTTCATTTCTTCAGATAAGCTCTATGGCTATTGAACAACGCAGTGAGCATTAGTGGTTGCAGCTCATGAGGTACACTACTGGAATGCGTCTTCTGGTTTAATTTCATCCAACATTCAGTTCATGTGTTTTGAGATATATACAGAAGCATGGTAAGTGGTTATGATGTCAAGATTCACTTCAGGGCCACAGTAAAACTTCAGTTTGACATAACTTAAGTCATAAAAATCCTTAAGGAAAAGCAAAGATGAATGTAAATCAGCCATTCAAAAAAGATGTGTATACTTTTCTCATTGTATCACAAGTAAGCTAAGACATAGTTTGCAGGAAATCAAGAATAAAATGTTGTTTATCTACTTAAAATCAAATACGTATAAAATATATATTATTCAAATACTTGTAATGATTACATGATTGACTATTTTTGACTGAAGTATCTGAGATTTGAGGCTGTGTTCTTCAAAAGTACTTTTTAGGATTCAAATAAATATTTGCTCCTTAAACAGAAAGAAAAATGAATTATTTTGAAGACATTATATTAAATATTCTAATGTTAAACATATAGATAGACTTACTCCTGAAAAATAGCCAGACGTTAGGAAAATTGAGCAAACAGAATCCTTTCCTTATTCCTGCTCAGTATTTCTGGAGTCTACACTAAAGAAAAAATATACTGTTAAGAGTTGTTAACTGAATATTTAAACCAGGCAACAATGACCAGGTAAATGGTAGCTTTAATATATATGTGTTAAGCAAAATAAATCTTACAGTTACACAGGTATAATTTGAATCACAGAATAACAAAGCTACAGAAGCCTTGGTGGGGAGAAGCCTCTGTGAGTCCTCAGCACTGCCTCTCACTTCAAACGTGACTAACAGAGCAGGCCAACTGTATGTTTGTACAGCTAAGTCTTGCAGAATTCTTAACAGGGACCCTATACAGGGAGTTGCTCAGGATGCCCTGTCCCAATCCTGCACTAGTCTCCCAGTGCATAAGGACTGCAATTTTTCCTGTGTCCCCCTCCACACCACCCCAATACCATCCTATGGGTGGTGTGATGCCACCTCTGCCAGTGCTCTGCAGGGCTTGCTCTGACTGCTTTTGCTTATCTGTACAATATCTTCAACTGTATTGATTACACCTTAGTCCTCCACCTCACTCTCTTTATCATTCCTGGTACTGCATTGCCTACTGCATTGTTGCTTACCTAAAGCTGGTGTTCTGTCTCTTACCTGAAAGGTAATGAGGGAAACCCATTTCATTTTCATCACCTTTTATTTAGATCATGAGTTTTATGCAGCTGGATCTACTACTGCAGTTACTGAATCGTAGCCAGGGTTCTGGGAGACAGATTGAGGAGGGCTCCTCAAGCAATTAATTAACTTTACTATTTAAAAAAAAATAAAAAATAAAATAAATTTAACTTCAGTTTATCTAGTTTCAACTTCTAGTGACAGTGACTTGTTACACATTTTTCACACAGGTTAAAGAATTGAAAATCTTTCCTGCCTTCATGTCCCAAGGTTAGCTCCCATCTCCATCTTTGGAAGAACACAGAAGATTGAGATTTTACTACTCCCTGCATTTAAGAAATATTCCCCGGTCTCGAGTCCTTCTCCAGGTACAGGATCTGTCCTTTGCCAAAGAAACTATATTCTCTAACATTCCTCTCATTATCCTGTTGTTGAAAGCAAAGTTGAAAGCAAAGTTAGTGGTGGCCGACACACCTACGGCTAGTCTCAACACCCAAGGGGCACTAGATTAACAAAAAGCCTTTGTAAATACTTTAAAGAAAGGTTTACAAAATACATTCCTGTTAGGAAAACAAAGGTGGCTCCTCCTTACTTCAGCATTACAGGCATGTTTTCTATCACATGACTGGCAAGTATTGGTTTCTGGGCTGAATTGTGTACTAGAGAAAGGCTTGGCTGCAGAACATTTAGGAATCACAGGGGCCTTTTGGCTTTACATCTACAAATTACAAAAGTACATACAATCAACTGTGAAAAACATTCCATTTCTGTGATACAAATGAAATAGCAAGAAGGAAAATAATGTAACTTCTTCCTTTCCCACAAAAACTATAAGGCTTAATGCCAAAAGACTGTGAGGATTTTATTGCTTAAATAATAACTGGCTGCAGGCATCTGGACTCTGCAACATGTTTATTCTGATGCTAAGCCAACAACTTTTTTCTGAAAATCTAGGAGAAACTCATCTCTCTCCTGACAAAGCAGTTAACTGCCCTCTGCCTAGAATGGTCATAAAATGGTAATTTAGACAAGGATATGAGAAAGCAGAAGAACAGAGCCCTGTGGGCTTTTACATCACACCAATGTGGACAATCCAGCCTCTTCCCTAAACCAAGCAGCCTCCTCCCTAAGTGTCACTTAGGCTTGATTTGTTCCAACACAGGCATGAGGTTTGTGGGTTTATTCCTCACTGCAGCCTTACTAACATGTTTGCAGTCTCAAGAAAATGTTTGCATTTCCATTCTTAACATCCAAGTATGAGGTTTAAAAACAATTTTTAAAATGAAAACTTAAACATCATCCAAGATTCTGGAGGCTGTGTCTTTGGTGTAAGTTTTTGCCTTAACCTAGCCAAACTCCAGAATAAAACAGAATACTTCCACAAAGAATGATGCCAATCAAGCAGTTACCACTGGCATCTTGTGAAGAATGTCTGCTCATATTTTAAGCAGGCACACAGTCTCACCCACAAAACCTGTTCTGTATGTCAGGTCACTTCAGCTTCTCAAGCAGGTGGACCTCAGTTTGTAGATGGAATTTGGCACTGTGCTCTTACCTATTTTCTTTCAATAGAAATCCCACGGGAAGGAAAATCTGATCCAGGAGAAAACAGGCATACAGAGACCTTATTATTAATACACTTTTCTGAATAGAATTCCACATTAACCAGGCTGGCAATATTCAAAGTTAAGCACACACCCTTTCAGGTCAGGTTGTGTTTGACTGCTTCTGGCTTTGGATGCTAGTTACAATCAACCTTTAACTTCTGTTTGAGCAGAAAACCTCTTTTAGCCCACAAGGTACTCATCAAAGTGAATGACCTGGAGATCTCTACAGACTGAAGTGGTTTCACTGGTTGAAACTTAAAGCCACTCTCTGGTCATACTGTTGTTTCTGAAAAGCTAAGCAGTGATTTCCCTGTCTTAAAGTGCTCTTGCCATGAAGAACCAGGCCTTTGAAGTCATAGCTCAGACACATCCACTATCCTACGCTGTCAGCTACATATCTATCTATCTGTATGCTGGGTTACAGTAACAGGACTATAACCAGTAGGACAAGGTAAGTTATTTTTCCTCTTTACTCAGCAATCATTTGTGCCATCTAGAATACTGAATCCAGTTTTGGGCTCAGAAAATAAAAATGTTGATCAAATGAAACAGATATAGTATGGGGACCACCAAAATGGTCAGAGGTTGGAGTACCTGTCCTTTGAGGAAAGGCTGTGTCAATAGGGTTTGTTCAGTTTGTGAAAGAGGCAGCTTTGAGGGGACTCAATAACAACTACAACTCCAGTACTTATGAGGAGCTTTTTGAGGAGATAAAGACAGACTCTTCTCAATGGTGCATGGTGGGAGGATGAGAGCCAAAAGCATAAGTTAAAACAGGAGAGGTTTGATCAAGCAAAGGCTGTACAAGATTAATCCATGAGCATTTCAATGTTTTCATGACTAGATAAAGCCCCGAGAAACCCAGTCTGACCTCATAGATGACCCTACTTTGAGCAGAAGGTTGGAATAGAGCCCTCCTGAGGTCCTTTCCTACCTGCATTATCCTGTGAGACTACCATCCTGTGTTGACTCAGTTGTAGCTTTTCACAGCTTCATCTTAATACCACTTATCTGGACATGTATGGAATAATTACACATGAAACTGTAATCTGATCTATAATGGTTACAGTTATATTGTACACAGAAGATATCTTCATCAGACTAAATTTTGTTTCTGAAAAAAAGAATATCAGGTGTTAAAGATGGCAGATTCTATACCCTATTTAGTATACAGATTTTATTTCAGCTTTTACCAACTTTTCTAGTACCAGACATAACTGAATTCCTGGTTTATATGTCAAGAATTACATAGGAAACTCAAACATCACCACAGATGGTGGGTGTGATTTTATGACCATTTGTAATGTGATAGTTTGTGGGTCACTCCACAATAAATGGGCATCTGGAATGGCCATTAAGGTTTGTCAAAATTATTACACATCCTCAAATGATGGTGAGGATGGGTAGGTTAGAACTTAACCTCAGTAATAAGATCCATCCATAACTGGCGGATACTGTAACAATACCCCAGCTGTGCCAAACCGAGGGCGAGGTTCCTCTACAGAGCCAAAAGAAAACAAGCTTGCTGAGGACCTGCTCTCAGAGGAGGAAGTCCTGAATCAGTCGAGATGTGAAGAAAACTGAGTAGCCTTAGCAGAATAAAGGAAGTCTTTCCACAGGTAAAAAATGGCTAAGAGACATGACAGAGAAAGTAGGAATATATGGCCAGTTTTCAATATAGAGTGAAATAATTTGTGGAGTTCAAAATGGCCAGTACCAGGATTCTGCTAGTAAATCTGTTCAGAATTGGCCTACAGCAGAGGATAAGCCCTGAAGTAACTAGTGGTTTGCTGATGACTGCTGTCTCATGGGAAGCAGCTGGCATTAGCCCTTCTCTCCCTCCCGGCCACTGTCAGAGGACAGGATCCTGGCACTAATCCTCTGATCTTCATCCAGTAAGTAAGTCTCTTTTGATATATATCATGTAAAGGTACAAATCAGGAGACAAAAACAATTTTAAATTAATGCAGACCCAGACCAGAAGAACAGTAAAATGGAAAAGATGGTCAGGCAGGTATGTTTTTGCACAATAGTATTTTGTTGCATGCTTCTTTGCAGTATTGGCAACCTTTCTACTTCACCTATTCAAAATGGCTTCTGCTGGCAGTAAGTACAGAATAATAGAACCCAAGAGCACCGCAACCTTTAAAAAAAACACCTCATTAAAAAAAAAACCCAAACAACAAAAACAAGTCCTCAAAGAAGCAGAATTGTAAGTCAAAGTCCATCTAGCTAACAGAGAGAGATTACAGAAGACAGTTGCTTACTGTGAAGACTGGACAGGCGTCTCCATCCTCTGCTATATTTAGGACAACAAAGAGAGAAAAGAGGTAGGGTGGTAGCAGTAGCTAGGAGGTTGTAAGCAGCATGCTAAGGGGTGAAAAGTATCATCAAATTGGTGCTGAGACACAAGAAAAGAATTTCTATCAATGTTGTTATACCATTTCGTTGAATGTCTTAAGTGAAGCAATCCAAACCTCCCTTAGATCAATACTATGTCCTCACAGTGCTCAGTTTTAGTGTTTTCGAGCACAATGAGGTCACCAAGAAGGTGTGAATTTTTCAGGCTCTGAACAAACACAGCTATGCCATGAGAACTCTTAGTGCAAACCTGACCCAAGAGATTTCACAAGCGATGGACAGTTTTTTATATCAGCAGCCACTCTAGCTTGATTATTGCTTTTCTATACATGTGGGGGGGAAAAGGTCACCAGCTTATTGTATGTTATTAGTGCTAAATATCAACAATAAAAAAGCAACACCTTATTTGTTAATATGATATCTTTTGTACACCTGTCACAATACTGGGAAACTGAAGGGCTTAGTCTTTGATATTACATATTTACGAGCCTTACAGATCAAACTCAAATGGTATTTCAACTGTACTTTACCTAGAGCAAGAAATGTCTAGGCAGATAGCCCAGAGCATATTTAAAGCTGCCCTGCAGTCAGAGAGACACATGAAGTGAGTATACAATGTCAAAGTACTGTAAAAATAAATCAGCTAGAATATAATTGGCTTGGATCATAGGTCTACAGGGCTAAGGCACCCGAGCCATTGGTAAATTACACAGCCATTTTTACTTGACTTCCTGTTTCTTCAACTCTGAAGTGATAATTCTGTTAAAGATGATAAAGACTGTTGAGGAGATTTTATTTAATACAGATGGACATGTTAATGCAAAGTGATCTACCCATCCCTCCAATTAGCCTACTAGGTGCAGCTTGATATAAAGCAGAGACTGGAGCCCTGAGGACATAAACCAAGACAGGGAGAGCAACATAGCTCAGCATGTTTTCAGGAAATCCAATTATATGTCTGAAGCTTTGAATTCAAAAGTGGATTCAGAAAGTCCTAAAGCAATTATGATTTGCACTGAAAGAGACTGGCTAAAGCCAGCAGCTAAACATTTGTATTGTTTTTGGCTTGTGTGCTCCATTTATACAGTAAGACCCTTTAGCACAATCACTTCAGCATGTAACTGAAATGAGTTTAGCTTTCAATAGGATTCTTCTTTCAAATAAGTTGATAAGGAACACAACAGTTTTCTTATTTTTAGTACAAACAGAGGGGTTCAGAAAAAATTCTGGATTTCAAAAACATTTTAAAACTTTTATGAGCTTTAAAGACAGTGTTGCGTTAAATATCTTACAAAAGATGATAATGCTAAAACATTTGCCTGAGTGTGTACCCTTCAGTTGGTGTACTATCTCTCTTTATATGCTAGCAGGTATGTGCTATGCCAGTATGATCTGAGGCTGGAAACATACAAAAAAGATATGTAAATACTTTTTGCTGATATGTTTGCTACTTACTTTAGTGAAAATAAAACCAACAAAATTTTTGTAATGGTATTCTCTTCATATATTAATATTGTTATCACCACCAAGTGCTTTGTATTTCTGAAAATCTACCTAGTAATTTGGATACTTATATATGCATATTTATGTATGTTACATAGATAGTCCATATATATTACAACCTTAAACCACTTTATTAATGGTAGCAAGAGATGCCTGAAATCATTCTAAAGGAGTTGAGATATGAAAAATTATCTTTTGAGATTTTAGATGTTGGTCTCTTGAATAGACACTGACCCTGAACATATTTAAGTAAAATTAATTTATTTACACCTTATGTGTGCAGGAATTTATTTTTTCACTTTAGTGATGAACACTGTGTCTGTTATTTGTTTTCAAAACTCACAAAATGAAGTGCTGTGAGGCATCTGTATCACTAGGAATATATTTATTTTTATATATATATTTAATGTATATATTCCTAAAAAGTCAGTTGTAGGCTAATTTTTTTCAGTTTCAGAGCCTCTTTACAGATTATAGTGGAAGATAAATGTGCATTTTTAATTGCATTCTTCTAATTTTAAATCGTTTATGTGGGTCTTCTTGAAAATAAAAAATCTATTCTGTAAAAAAACACCCTCCTGAGCTGTAGTTGCTAGATACAAGTTTTCTTTTTTAAATAGCAGTAAAAATATCTCATAAGAAATGCTGGCCCAAAACTGCGATTCCAAGTTCACTGGAAGTTTCTGTTTAATTTAGTTTTGATCTTACCTGTAATGGCTGTTTCCAATGTTCGTAGCCCAGGCAGACTCTGCAGGAATCCAGGCAGGGTTCTCTTTGAACTCTGCCTTGAGTTTGCTAAAACCTCATTGAGCCCAAGATGTTTTAAATGAAAGACTTCAGACTGGATGAAGTAGCCTTTTTTGACAAAACTTTGTTTCCTTTGATAATTTCTGAACACTTCTATTTACAACATGCTTTGATTAAATACAGACTGTTATAATGAAATGACAGACATTTCATAATTATTCCCTTCCAAAGACTTTTGGATGCCAGCGTCATCATAATTCACAAATGGGTCAGTCTACTTCTCTTTGACTCGGCATTTTCAGTCACTTAATAGAAACCAATGTCTACCCAAGTATAACCTCAACATACCTTAATAGACCTCTAAAACAAGATGACAAAGATAAACTTGTGACTAATTTCCAGGATTAGTTATTAGAAAAATGGACTTCTGCTCAATTTTGCTGCAAATACTGTGTCACAATTTTTGTCCCGCCACATAAAACCTCTGAGAATGCCTATATTATCTTTTGTAATGTGTCCTAAGGCTGCTTTCTGCATTAGATTTCCAATCCCCAGCAATAATAATCCTCTTCTAGCATTCCATCAATATCTTTGTCTTTCTTGTGTATTACTTAGGCCTGTTGTTCATTGATAGGAATTTTGTTTTTTGTCACCATTTAATATCTGACACATAACCATCCCAATGTGACAGAATGGTTGCCTGGTCCCACCCCAAGTTGTTTTGATCTTTACAGGGAAATAACAATGCCATCAATCCTCTGCCGTATATGTGAGTAGCTAGCAGCCAACAAAACAGGAACTGTGTTGGAAAGTGCTCCAAGCACACCACCCCTCTGATTTAGCATCTCTGGGCAGCTGACCAGACTGGCTGAAGGATGGGATGATCCTGCTGCTAGTTAATTGTGCATAAGTAAATTTAGAATCAGACCGTCAAGCTGCATAACTGCAATTAAGAACACCATCTCCATATCTAGCAGTACCCATATGGGTTTTCTGATTTACTAAACACTCTTGATAGTTACTTTACTTTCTGAAGTGTTTGCAGGAGGCAAACATATATGACAAGAGTTATACTTTAATATGTATATACCTATACAGATGTACACAGGCGTAAGTGTAAAAATTTGTATGTAAAGCTTTTGTGATGTTTTTACGGTGTACAGAAACCAATAATTCTATGACTATTTAAACATTTGAGAAATTCTTCACCCACTCTGCATGTTTGCTCTCTATGAGTTGGACCATCTAGTTCTTACCGTAAACCTCTTTGTCTCCCTCTGGTGGGTACCTATAGAAAATTGGGTCTGAACCTCACTTGTTAAGGAGGTGCCACATCCTTAACACAAGTAGAACTCACAAATAGAAAAAATGCTAGGTTCAGTTCTTATGGATAATCCTGGTATCATAAGCAAGGCCAATTTTCTTGCATATCATTCGCAGTGGAAAAAAAAAAAAAAACAACAAAAAACCCAAAACAAAACCAAACAACACTTCCATTTTTAAGTAAGGAAAAAACACAGATTTTTTTAAAAAATGTAAACAATAAATAAGTAATAAATGTACAGAATACACACACAGACAACACAATACATTATGCATTATGTTAACTTAGCTTGTACCAAAAGGTGTATTTTGTTCTCAATGTGGATC
The DNA here is from genome assembly GCA_013398125.1 of Aegotheles bennettii. Classification (NCBI taxonomy): domain Eukaryota; kingdom Metazoa; phylum Chordata; class Aves; order Caprimulgiformes; family Aegothelidae; genus Aegotheles; species Aegotheles bennettii. The sequence continues at coordinate 162,816 of VZRW01007969.1, forward strand.
TTTGTTCTGTCCTTTAAAACTTTAAATATATTCACACACACACATACATGTATCCACACAAGATTTTTATTGGAAAACAATTTCACAAAGTCCAAATATATCCCAAAATCCCTACAAATATTTACACATCAGAAAGATACTTCATATCTGCTTTAAAAGTGAAATATTCCTAGCCCTTCAGAAGAGTAAAGTATTTATTGTCAGACTCTGACATTAGAGGAGCTGAAGAGTCACCAGTGTAGAAATTAGTCTTTCGCGGTTGGGACCATGAGTACAGCTTGTTTTGGAGAAACCTGTGATCAATATCCCTATTTTGATTGCATTTTTTTATAAGGTTGCACCTTAATAGTATACAAGATGATGAAATTGTTACTTTTTCTGACAAGACAATGCAAACAGTGAGTGTAGTGTAGAAATATGTTGCTTAATTCTCTGATGGAATTTAAGACAGAGCTGACCTATGAAGTCCTAAGTGGCTTGGTTTGGGCTAAGTGACTCTCTGTATATTACATTACACTAGATATGTTCTTTGAAGACATTCGAGCTAGAATTCTCTTTGAAAAACAGGACAAATAAGCATTACTAGGGTGTTCTCCATGAATAGTCTTCTTAATGTGCAGATTTGCTTCGTTATGTATTACCATGGCTTTGTATTACGTCTTTATAGATCTCTGGAGTTCACTGCAAAACTAAGTTGTTTGCTTTTTTCATAAACCTTTCTACGAGAAGCATAACCTTAACAGTAAAAAAAGTTTTAGGATTTATGGTACAATGGTGCTTTGGTAAGACCAGTCTGTGTTGTAAAGCATTCTTTCACTGCAGTTTTTAAGAAATTAAGGCATGAAAGGCACTTTTAGAAACCAAATTGTCCTTCAGCATTTGAAGAATGAAAACAAATTTTATCTTGAATACATTCTTTTGCTCTTTTTATTATTCTGAATATTAAGTGCATACTTTGGGTAACACTATTGTAAAATTATCTATGAATTATTTTGAAAAAATCTCTTGTCGAAATTTTGTCCATGTGAGGAAGGTGTTGGACTGACTCCTTTGTGACCATCTGGACAGAACAGAACAAGTGTATATTCACAGCTATGCATAAATCCACTCTTTAAGTTAAAATGAAGTTAAAGCTTTACAAACCATGGTTTAATGTTTGCCTCACATTAGTATTACAGTATTAACAAAACCTACATTTCATGCACTTCCATCATCTGCACATATAGAAATGATGTCAAGATGTAAGATTTTTATCATTTTCAACATTTAAAGGGTAAGCCATAGAAAAGAACTCGTAGCTTTGTAATGCTGAGACGAGCTGCTGGGGAGGGGGCAGGCCAACACCTGCTTTGCAGAGCCTTGTGGAGAAGCTTGTGTGAAAGTCTGTGCCCTGTGATTCTTTTTGGTTTCCCTTCTTCAATCACTGCCATTGCTCACTGCTTCCCTTCCCTCTACCTCCACCCCCTAGTGCCTTGAAGCTCACCTTGAGTTTTAATTTCCCTGTGTCACTTTTATCTTCATGTATTCAAATTTAAAAGCTGTTTATTCTTTCTTTTTCTTGAAAGCTACCTTTGTCAGTGTAAGGATTATTGTCAAGTAAGATTACACCAGAGGAAAAAATGCCAAGGCAGTTTGTGCATAAAGAAGACTATTTGATTAAAATACTATTATATTTCTCCTAGCTTTCTGCTTAGTTGTGTCTACTGGATGTGGCTCTGAAGGGACCTATTCCAATCTCCACCACCTTGGGAATTGCTCGGAGAGGCACATTGAGCAAGAATGATAAGGAGTCCATGTATCATACCAGGAATGCCCAACATCTAGCTACCTGGCAGACTTGTGAAATCCATCTCCCTGAGTTCCCAATGTGGTTAAAGATGGAGAAATAGGTGCCTAAAAACAAGATCCCAAGTGCTAGTATGTTATTTGGGGAGCTGCTAAAACTAGATTCTTACAGACACCAAGGCAAGACGGGAGTCTGGAGTACTTGGCCACATTACAGTTGAGCACATTTGGAAAAAAATAGTGCAGGGTATGCTTTGGGGAACAGATCAGTCTCGGAGCCTCAGTAGAGTTATAACAGCTTTTCTCTGCTTTACCTGTGGGGCCAGGAAACTATTTCTCCTCTTAATAGAATTTCGTTTCTAAGAAGGAAAGCTATTCATGGAAATTTCTTTCCACCTTCCCCTGCATCAGAAATTGGTTTTACTAGATACTGAATAGAGAACTTGTAATGCAGGACATCAGACTATAAATAACTGAGGGATAACCCACCCTTCTCTGGGGTTTGATATATCGAAAATCACTGCCCAGAATTTTCTTATACACTTAGGCATATAAGAAAGCTCATTCCAACAAGGTTTTACAGGTGTAGAAGTGGTAGTCATCTGCTATGCAATAGAACATCAACAGTCCCATCATTGACATGTTTTTACTGCCAGTCTCTGCCCAAGCACTTTTCAGCTCACAATACAGATTTCTCAAGTGAAAGCCATAATTATTCACTTACAGGGTTTGCTGGAGTAAATGTTCTGTCATTGTGCTAGTGGAGGCTATGTTTGCAGAGACAAATCAATGTTAGTTGAGCTGGAGGGGAAAAAAAAATGAATGACTCTAACCTACTGGACAAAACACTTATCCAGAAAGTGGACACCTGAGTTCTCATTCCTGATGCAATGAATCTTGAATTATCCTGTGTCCCGAATCTTGAAGTTAACTATCCCCAGAAGCAGTTAAATGTGACCCAGACTCCCAAGTCCTGCAGATCTCCTGCATTGCCCTCTGGACAAAGATCAGTGTACCTGTCATGCTAATCTATAGAGCTGTACTGTCTGCCCAGGTCCCTGTGGAAGACTGTGTGGCAAGGAGGAACAATCTAAGTAGGGCTCTGTTTTCCCTCTCTTTAGGGGAACTGTACTTAAAACAGAAAGTAATGAAAATCCATAGACTTGAAAGAAATTGCTAACTCTCATAATACTTTATTTATACTTGTTGTAGTTTGAGGGGACAGACAAAAATTCTTACGGCTTTTGCTGCAAGGACCCAATAAGGGAGGGGTGGAGTTTAGGACCCTGTTGTGAAAAGGGGTCTGAGGCATCAGGTATCAGGTATCAGTATTCCCTCCCATTTCCTGCCAATCTCTATAAAGCCAGGAGGACAGGAAGCTCGCGCTCTCTTCTGCTCTCTCACTTTCTCTCTCCCGCGCTCCTTTTCCTGCCTGATCGCCACGTGGAGCCAGCCCGGAGGAGGCCCAGCCTTTTGTTACCAGCTCGCCACGTGCTCTGCGGCATCCGACTGCATCGGGTGCTGGTGGTGGGTTTTGGACTCTCTTTACCCCCATCAGCTTTGCATTGAAGGACCTTTCTGGAGCTTCTATCGGTGGTCATCAGAGCTCGGGTTGTATATATTTGTGTATATATATATTTTCCCCTTTTTTTTCCCACCTGTTACTCCATTTCCCTGTGCCATTAAATTCATTATAGTTTTAATTTCCAACCATTGAGCCTTTCTTCCTTGCTCCCCTTCTATTTTCCGAGGGGGGTGGTAGAAGCAAAACTCTGTCTGGGTTGTGGCTTGCCCTGGCTGTTTCTAAACCGGGACAATACTGAACATTGTTTATACTGAATTCCTTCTTCGTTTATGTTCCTCTATTTTCTTTCTTTTCTTCTTTTTTTTTTCCCAAAGAAAGATGCAGTATCATTTGAAGATTTGTCCTTCAAACCATGCTACTTTGACAAATATAGCCTTCATACAAAATGTAACATTTTTTTGGTTAACTATGTCAATTAGTATTTTTTCATGTGGTTATCTAGCTTAAAATATTCTGATTTTTAATTTTTGTATTATTGTATTAAGGATAAAGAATGGCCCATTTTTTAGTGACTAAATGATTGTGTCTACTTACCCTCCTGCCCAGGATTTGTACTAAGCAACCTGTAGATGAAAACCAGCACTGAATTAAAAGCATATTAATATAGCACTACTGCATTGTTTTATTATCTAAGCTGTGTTCCATTGTATGTGCTGGGGAAAAAAAAAGACAAATAATAATTTTATTAAAATATTAGTGTATTTTAAAAACTGAATTATTTACTGCAGTTTGCAAACAGTTTCTTTACATTTTTCTGGTTTGATGATTAAAATTCCAAAAAGCAGATAAGTAGCTTATGAGAATTTCAGAGTTACTTACTCCTCCTTTCCTGCTTCATAGTATAAGTGGTATAGAGACTCAATCTCTTTAAGTACCTCTGAAATCCTGCCTCATTCTTCACTCACAGAAAATGCAAACAAGCTACTGTAGCTACAGTAGGGATATACACACATCTTTTCTAATACAAATACAGTGATGATATACCCCAGGAATTATGGCTTGGACTGTCATTCTCTGAGCACTTCTCCTGAGCAGATGTAATTCAGGTGTTCATTGCTTAGTCCAAAGCAATGTCACAACTGCCTGACAACAGACGTCACCATTAGAATGATGGTGTACCCAAATCCTAAGTCTTCTAATATTTTTAAATATCCTCAAGAAGATATCGTGATTGGTGTGAAAAAGTATCCTTTGCTGTTTTCTGATATGCTATATGAACACACACTAATACTTCTCTCTGAATCCTTAAAGTAACATCAATAACAAGGAAATTCAGACTAGGGTTTTGCCTGTTCTGTATCTTTTTTCTTTTTTCTTTTTTTTTTTTAGTTGCTTCAAAGTGTTAATGAGAAGTGAGAAGGATTTTTCTTTTATTCATCAAGAGAGCAAGTTCCAAAAGACAAGTCCCAGGAGTCCAAAGTAAGGTGTCAAAGTCAATTGTTCTGCTGCTGATAAGTTAGAACTTGACTTTCCCATTGGCAGGCTGAGGCACTCTGCCTCTACATATTCAACACATGCTTGCATTCCTACTTTGTTGAGCTCATCAGAGATGCCTAACTTCTCTTTCACATCACCAAGATGAACTTTATATAATCTGAGAAACCCAATCTGCTTCCCACATTGCTGTTTTGCAAGTTTAGGGGGAAAACACCCTCCAGACCATGCCCTTCTAAGTATGACAGAGCCACGTAGGCCCAAAAATGGCTGGTGTGTCAGCCACACACACGTGGCAGGCTCACACAGACACTCCACACAGCAATAACGTGCACAGAAAGGAAATTAGAAGAGGAAAAAAAAATCCTCTGTTTTAGTAGGGTGAAATCCCAAAAGTGTTACTCAAGGCTGTGTATTCCATTCATTGGCCAGACTTGTTTTGGGGACAAAATTATTTTTCTGATCTGGGCCTCATTTCCAAATAATATTTGTTTGTTACTAATTTAGATAGCTGATTGTATGAAATCACTTTCTTCAGCTCTTGGCTTTTATTGCTGAGAAATAAGCATTTTACTTGAAGTTCACTGAAATAAGTTAAATATAAAGTGTATTAAAGATATAAGTAGTTTCAACACATGACTCCATCATCAGAGTATAATTGCATTCCTGTCTCCAGGTATTTTGTTTCTTATATAGTATCTGATATTGAGATACTTGGTAACACATATGATGCCTGTTTTTACTTCATGGCTTGCACATCTAAATGAGATTACATGAAGAATTATTCAGCTCTACAAATATCTAAAACAAGTTTATTACATTAAGAGTTTAAAACGGTGTGATTTGATCTGGTAAATGTGTAGTAAGTCTTGTGTTTCTGGTCAGTGGTTTACATCATATTAGAAAAGCCATACTTGGACTATGTGGTTTAACAGATCTTTCCTATGGCTGCATCTTGAGATTCTAAGCTTCCCTTAATTCTGACAGAAATTAAGCTACTGAAGATTTTATATTCTGGTATGAATGACAGCAAACCATGAGTTCTATATACCTCTTATTTAAAACAAAATATGTCCTACCCATGGTGGGATAGTACCCAGTGTAAATACAGGTTGTCCAATTTAGTTTCACATAAAGAGTATACCCTTTGCAATGTACAATCCTTATTATTGGATAGCTTTAGAAGGACAGCTGCTTACTCATTACAAAGCTAGCTTACAGGTTATTCATAAGAAATATCAAGCTAAAATTACAGTTTCTGATAGAAATGCTGACAATGGTTAAAAAAAGCCCTTAGATTTTGACCTCCCCATGTTACATGCTAAAGAACCATCAAAACTGAACAATATGAACAGCCAAGGGTATATTAAACTAAGCAAACCTTTTGTCTACTTCTTAGTCTTATTTAATTTAGCTTTTAATGAAATGTATTTCTGTTAACCATCACTTCACCCTATTGTCTCTACAGCTTCAAATGACTGCCTTTTAGAGCTATGAATAGCCAAAGTAAAAATCTATAGCTACATTAGTTGCAGGTTATTGGTCAATAAGTGTTCATTAAACACTACACTTATTCTTTTCAATTTACAGTGTTATTTGTTTTCATATTTCATTGGCTTTGATAGGCCCTTTAAGACTTATTTTTACAAAACTATCAGTGCCTCTGATAGCAAAGCATAGCCAAGCTCTGCTCCATACAATTATAACTCACAATCACTACTCACTCTCCTGAAACTTATGGTCATCGTTTGCTCAAAGTATATGCAGATAAAAATTAATTTGAAGCTAAGAAGAATTTTGGTACTTTATTTATTTTAACCAGGATCATTGAGGCTTTTTTTTGTGTTTCAATGGGTCATGAAAAAGCCAAATGGCAACGTATAAACATTTATGGTGGAACAAAACACTACATGCAAGTGTTAATCTTAAATGCAATATTTTGATCTTTTAGCTTTGATTTGTAGTTTCTGTGTCTTCTTTTTAAAAATAGTTGACAATCTAAACTAGTATCTAATTGAATTCACATCAATTGGTTTAAACTTCATAGTAATTTGCAATATCACAAGTATAGAAGTCTGGTTTTAGTAATTGTCATCCAAGACACTTCCCAAAGACAGTGACTTTAACAAAATTGCAGTAGTTTTAATTTTAATTGTGGTTAAAAAGTGGAGAAATTGTGAAAAAAAGAAAAACAAAAATCCACATCAAAATTTAAACTTGAGTCCATGTTAAGGTACGAGGAACTAACTTATCTTCAAAGTCAAAAGTTTTTAATCTGATGTTAGAAAATTAAGGGTATTTTTTAGAACTACACATATCTAATTCTCACTCTGGCTGTGTGAGGAAACTTGTTGGTTTCCTGAAACTACTCATAATTAGATATATATTTTGAATGCTTTCTTCTGTTGCTGACAATAAATGCATCTTAGTGTATTCAAACATTGACAACAACAACAGCAACGTGTTTGTATAAAAAAACAGAGATTTGACATTTTCTGCCTGGGAAACTGAACCGTCACCCTACCAAAAGAAAAAAATCCCAAACCCAAAAGACCCAAACCCAAAAAAAACAACCCCCAAAAAACCCAGCCCCCCCAAAACAATGCAAATATCAAGTAGCTAAGTAGCCATGGAACTACAGGAGAAATTTTTCAACTTGCTTGAAATTGTAAATGAATCGTCAGGACAACATAATGAAAGCTTGTCAAACATTTTAACTGTTAGGGTAGAGGTCTTGATCTGTCACAGCAAGGTGCTTATCAGTTAAAGTGAACACTTCCATATTAAACCATCTCTGCATTAATGGGTGGGAAGATCTGCAGTTATATTTTACCTAGAACATACTGTTTTTTTATGGCTGATGAAACAAAATTTTGTACTGTGTTATGTCTAAGTGGGGTCCTGGTCCAAGGACTGATATGGTTTAACAGAAGCAGGGAAAGATATTGATGAAGTAGTCTTGTAGTAGTCTTCAAATGTCATTCTTATTCTGAAAATCCTACTGAAAATAGGTAAGAAGATAGGAAAACTGCATGCAGATAAATGCTTTAAACAAATAGACATATCAACTGATGACCTAAAATCTATATCAATTAATAGATTTTTACACTTTTATTTGATTTTCCATTACTCTGCATGCCCTGAGTTTAGTTTCAGGTAATGATTTCTTACTGATTCAATACAACTACAGGAACAAAAAGGAATGTGTACGATACAGCAGGTCAATTCATTAATATATGACAAATAATTTTTGGTTTGTAAGTGCTATGCAGGATCACCTCTATTATAAATATTTTTTCCAGATCCACATAAGATCAGTTATTTATAATAGTAATAATACATTTCTCTTTTAGCCTCGCTCTGTGCATCCTACTGATTACTTCCCAACAGTATGCATGGTCTGTCTTTGAGGATTTAACCACAGTGCTTCCCAAGTCAGATTGAGTTGTGTGTTTTATACCCTTACTTCTCTGCCACTTCCCCCAGCACCAGCTTTAACAGACAAAATAATAAGAGGTTATGTTTCTTAAATAAGTAGTTCCTTTCAGTGAGTAAGGAAGATTTTTTTCAACCCACTAAATGTTATGTTTGAAGAGGACATTCAACGGCAAACCCATTGACTGTTAGAGCTACCTGATAAAATTTTGTGGTTCTGCTGCAGTGGTGTGGCTCTGCTATAGGAGAGTAACCTGGGAAAGGTCAGGAGGCAGCTTGTTCTTCCAGGAGCTGTCCAGGGTCCATGGCTGAACCTACTGCCACAAGCCTGCCATTAGCTGAAGGATGTTTGTAATTAATGTGTACTTTCACCAGACCATGATGGTGAGCTGTTAGAGCATCATGAGTCTTTCTTTGCTGAGCAATAGCCATACTCTGTGAAGATAAAATCTCATAAATGCCGGGGCAAAACCAAGTAAAGTCTTCATTCATTTTAATTTATTTCCTAACTGCTACAGTGAGTAATAGTTTATCTGGGTCAATCTGTGAGATAAGTTTGTAAGAAAAATATATTACAGTCTTCTCAGCCATGCTTCTAGGAAAGTCTTCTCATTCTGTTTGAAGTGCCATGTACCTTCATTCTGTGAAACATTACTTCATTTTTTAAAATATTCTTGATTCTGCATCAACAATTTTGAGAATTCTTTCAACAGTGTAATTTAATTTGTTCTCAAAATTTTTCTTATCAAATGTTTCCAAGCTATCAAATGGTCCTGTGTCCATGCCAGCTAACAGGTGATGGCTCAAGCTACTACTGAAGATGGTTAGTTCTTAAGGACACTGTAGTCCTAGAACACAAAAAAGGTGTTAGTTGATTATACAAGCACAAAACTGAATGCTCTCAAAAAAGGCCAAAAATAAGATACAAAAGCTTCATTCAACCCAATTTAAATCTTTCTACATGGTATAATGTCTGCCCTACAGTGCTAGTAAGTAATAAAATCTGTCAGAAAATGTGTTCTTAACATTATTTAGTTCTACTAGTAAGAAAGTAGAACATCTGATACAAAAAATAAAAGAAAAATATGTAAAGTTACAGAAAAAAACATTTCACAGAAGGAAATTATTTAAACCTTGATTTTGTTATGACAGAGTATGAAAGGAAGAGGGAACAGTCTTTAAAGACACATTATAAATCCCTTTGACTTGGTTGAATCTTCCCTCACCTTCCCTTCTCTTCCTTGTCCTTCCCTGCCCTGCCTTGCTCTGCACTTCTCTTCTTCCATTTTCTTCAATTTACCTTTCATTTTTTCCTAGTTTGCAACTTAACTAAGAGAATTCCATATATTCTGCATTCAAAGGCACCCAGACAATTTTCTTCTACTGCAGTCTGTCCTTTACAAAGACTGACAATTGTTGACTGTGGTAAACCTTACATTTTTCTCTTTTTTTTTTCATAACCTGTTTGTCTACTATGTGAGGCCCGGATCTAAAAAAAGAAAGCCAATTTTACTTGTGTGTGTAATAATGGCTTGCAGTCTTTCCAGTAAAACAGATTTTTAAAAGCCAGAATAGGACCAAAATATTTGCTGTAAATTTCCCTTCAGCGTCCAGGCAATTAGCTCATTTTTCTTTTATCTTCCACAAGCTCAGTACTCTTTTATGTATTCAAAACTGTCAGGGAAGTGGCCTTTGATGTCTTCAAATCAAAACTAGATATCCATCTGGAAGATACATTTTAGTCAAATACATATTATTCAGCTCAGTACAGGGATAACCAGGTGAAATTCTACAGTCCATGTTTCAAAGGTAGTCAACCAGATTAGCTAATGGTTTTTTTGTCATTACATTTTATGAAACTATAAAAATGAAACACTATGTATCTTTATGCAGACCCTCAGAAGGGGATTGTAAAAAGAAATATGAGAGAAAGCAGACATGGTTACAGAATGATGAATTCTAGAACATGATTGTACATACAACAGTGGGGAAAAATCAGAGTGATCAGAGACGGACAAGTCTGAGAGTAGCAATATAAAGGTAGAATAAATGATGCCCAAAAGAACCATAATTATCCAACTATCAATATCTGACCATGGCAGAGTTAAGACTACCTTTTCTGCTGCCTATAGTCTTGTCTGGGCAAGTTACTAAATTCTATAATTACTCTTTAAAGATGTCTTCAGCAACACTTTAACAAATCTGAAAATATCAACATAAAGCTCGCATCAGGTAACAGTAGATCTATTTCATCAACTGCAACATGATTCTGAAATTGTTTTCAGAGGTCCTTTTTATACATGTGCAAAGTCAATAGTCTCATTTTTGGAGATAAAAATCCTCCAACACCTAAAGACTACTCTCCTTTTACACATCCGAGGGTCAACATCAGCTTACTCTGTCACATCATGTCATGGATGTTAACACTAAATATTTTTCCATTATTGCTCCTAAATCTTTTGAAAGTCATTTCTCATCTATGCCTTTTTTGATATGCTTTTTCCCAGAGATAGATAAGTTACATTTGAAAAAGTGTGCTATTTAAATAGGTCAATGTAATCTAGTGATTTAGATTGCTTAGTGAGACTTATTCCATTCCTGGACCAAGGTGCAAGTTCTTGGAACACATTGATATTTCATCATTTCTTCCACACTGTTTTCCTTCCCTTTTTTTCTTGTCATTAAATTGCTCTATCAGAATTTATTGGTTTTCTGCTCTGTTTCTTCCTGAGCTCTTTTCCTGCTCTATCGCATATTCTGTGTAAATATGCTAACCTAGACTTCTGTGCTTTACTTTGCTGAGAAAAAGAGAGAGCTTCCTCTGATTTATCTAAACTAGATTAAATTTCTGAAAGGCTGAATCAAAGAAGAAACATAGTTTATAAACAAAGGATCTACTGACTGTACTGACTCAGTTCCTTTTTGCACTTGCTTATTGTTTCCATTGTTCTGTTGAGCCAAATAAAAGGACTGAAGTTATATTAAACAGCTTCATTTTCTGCCTGGGTCCTTCCTGGCTGGAATCCTATCCAAGAATGGGTTATACACACTTGGAGAAAAACTTAATTTGTGAACTCACCCTCTCTTCCCATTATACAGACAAACCATTTATTTCCCACTCAGATGCTCAGATATGCAGATACTAGAAGACCTTCCCTGGTGTCTTGCAGTACGTCTGATAACTCTAGTACAGTCTTAGAGAAAAAAAGAGAAAATATACTTCTAAATATGTATATATATGCATGCACATGTCCTTGTGCCAATGTATATGTCCTGCCACCTAGCTCATGTGAAAAATTGGACCAAGTGCCTGGTATAAAACATACTCGGCTGATGACAGGATTCAATGGCTTTCTTATATGTGGACTCATTCACCTGGCTCTATTCTGAAATTAAGTAACTGTAACTAAGCAAAATTTAGTTGTCTTCACATTCGGAATGCACACTAGACACTACATCAAAATTTTAGAAAAAAATTTGTCACAATATTGTCATAAATGCAAATATTTTAAAGTTTACACACAAAAACATATGCAAAACACTTGATGACTGCAAACAAGCTGCAAATGCATACAAGCTTTTTGAATACTGTTTTTAAATGTGGTGCCTACCATATACAGAAAGTGTTAACTCTGTAAATATTTATAATTTTTTTTAGGAGTTTTAAATTACTAAAATTCATGTCTAGGAATAAAAAAGAGAGACCTCCATTCAGCAGTTGTACTGGCTTCTTGGTCTCTTCTAACACACTTATACCTGCAACTGTGAAATTCTGTCTCTATATAACTTCCTTCTAATTCTGAGTTTTAGCCATGTAATCAGAAAAGAAACTGTTATATTTAGGGTGGTTCTTATGTAATCCACTGAACCTAAATAACATCCAGCGAAGTAGCTTTTATTAATGCTGAGATATGAAAAGCCCCATTGTGAGAAGCATTCTGGCACTCACAAACATCTCTGAAAGAAGCTGCTGAGTACATCCCTTTTGAAACTTTTCTCTTAATTTTTTCCCTGTTTCCCCTGAGTTAAGCCACCATATCTCAGGTCATAGCAAAGGCAGCAGCAGGCCAGAGTGAAGGCTGCTCATGCTGTTGCACATTGAAGAGAGAGTGTTGACCGCTGTGAGAATCATAAACCTCTCAGTTTGATGATCAACTGAGCAGTAAATTAATTAATCATCATTTTATGCCTCATCAAGCACTTTGCTGAGACTCTCAACAGGGGCCAGCTCAATTAGCCAATGGGAAGCAGACTGTTTTGTTTAGCTGGGTGAGTCTTCCATAAACAGAGGAAGCTTTGACAAGCTAATAAATATGTCATCCGTCTGTGTCACTAGCTGCAATGTGGCTCCACCTGTAAAGTTGTGGGATTCTGCTCAGTGTGGTGGATCACAAGTTGAAAGAATGAGAGTGAGGTGCCCTAACTCCTTCTCAAACAAAACACTTCTCATAGCTTATCAGGATCCTTAGCCAGTGAATTTGGGATTGAATATTAAGAATTAGACACTCATTTTTGATTACTGAATCAGATATTTATATCCTTTTAAAGCAGATTCCTGTGTTAGGCATAGTAAAACCAGTCAAGTACATTTATAGTTTTTAAATGCTCCTTTCCGTTTTTTTTCTTCCCTGAAGAAAAAAAAAAATGCCAACTCCTCACACTAAATGCTTGTGATAACAAACTTCTCAAGGTAAAAGCTTTTGATTAAGTGGAAATGCTTCTGTCAAAACAAGACAGGTTTGGAAAGTCCTTTGTATCAAATCCTGCGGTTCCACTGAAGTTATCGGAGTTGCATCAATCTAACTGCAGCCAGAATTTGGCTCCTATCACATTAGACATTTCATCATTCAGAATGGAAAACAGAAATCTGCATCTAGAAGTTTCAGCCTGGAACCAAATCACTGACTGTTGCAAATTTGTGCCATTGACTTTCATGTACCTTTACAGCCATAAGGGCCCATTATGAGTTTCTAATCTGATTTTCTGCATAACACTGCCCGTAACCTCTGGCTGAACAAGAGATAATCACTAACATATCCAATCTTTGATGAAATATTGCAGGTGGTGGAAAGTCTAGCACATCCTTTGATAAGCTACTCTTATAATTAATTATCATCACCGGTTAAAATGTGCATCTTATTTCAGACTTTATTTTATCTGACTTCAAATTCCAAATATTTCATTTTTCTAAATCTTATTTCAAGAGAAAGGGCTCCAAATTTCTTGTAACACAGATCTCAACAGAAACAGTTTCTCTCAACTTTTTTACACTCTTTCCTCTCTTGAAAAAAGAGTGTTCTTGGGAGGCTGAATGGCATTTTCATTCACTTAGCATCTCATAACCTTGTGCATAACACTGATATATTGCCAGAGCTGTAAGGAAACACTTTCTCCTCTTTTGTTCCTGTCCATACACACTCAGACTCTAAAGGGATACACATTACTTTTTCTAAAATTTTGTGAGTTTTATACCACCCTTGTGGTTTTGGGCTGCTGAGGCTGACCACAGTGGTAAGATACTTACATTCTGGTACAATGATGTTGAGGGACAAAAGGAATGAAAGGATGACTTGTTAGGAAATGTGACTACAGAACCTACATACAACTGAAGTGTCAGGACACAGCATAACTCTTGGTTCAATGCAGAAAGTGTTTTGGTTTCCCAAAAAGAAGGTGGGGGAACACCAGCAACATTTATAAGTAGTGACTGCAGGGTCTCCTTGTCCATACAGGCTAGAGTGACAATTCACTACACTTGTTGTTTCAACCAGTAGGAATGGTAGAAACTCAAATAGAAACAACAGCTCAGATGTCAGAAACCAATTTATAAATCACAACCAACCTTGAAACACTGTCCTAGAGTTATATCATCATGTGAAGGAGTGCAAGAGATACTTAAATGTGACTCAATTTGTGCACTAAGAGGATTCTGTCAGTCCTGCGCTCCCACTTTAAAATGTCTGCTTTTCTCTAGCATGCAGTTTACCAAAATTTCTAGATCATATGTTTATTAGCAAAGGTTTTCTATAATCCTTTGAAGCCATTGCAAAGGATAGAGTGTAACAGAAATCCTGACATTCCCTTGCAAATTACTGCACACATTAATGACTCTTTTTAGCTGTTCCATTTTAAAATCAGTCAGCCTGATTTTAATCCATTTACTTTTCTGCAATGATTTCATACAGGACTAGCTTTTGGCTATGTGAAGCAACAAGTGTTAGAGCCTTCCAACTAAAAAAAAATACAAAACAAAACAAAACAAAACCATCAAAAAATCCCCTGTGAGCCGAGCTCTTCACCTCAGTAGAGGTTACTACATTGACACCCTGAATGCTGCCCTTTCCCAAACACAGAGAAAAGAATTAACAACAGAAACTGGGGAATGGTGAAAAGAAGGAAAATAAGAAGCTGACATCTATGCAACTTCAAAGGTTGTGAGGACCTTCTGGAATAGAGGAAGGAGTAACAAGGTGAATGGTAGCATCTAAGAAACAGTGAGATGGGAAAAAGGCACACAGTGACTTTCCACAGAAGACCTGGCGGTATAACACATGTGACCTAAAGGAGAAAAAATTAATCCTACCCCTTAGCAGGATAGTAAGTCCTACATACATCTGTACAGATACATGTACAGAGGCCTCTCTGTAAGCAAATTTCTAATTCCACCAAAAATATCAATTTTATTTGACCAGTATACTTCCCACAGATCAGAATTATTGTCACTGAGTTTTCATTCCCTGGAGATGTGATTTCATGTTTAGTTTTTAAAAAAGTTCCTCCTGGAATTTATGCATGGAAATTAATCATTTTGTTGCCATATATCTACATGAGAAGAAATATATTTGTATTCCTTTATACTTCTTGTTACACTCCTGTAAGCAAATGCACTCTCCAAAATTTTGCTCCTGTTGCCTAGGTAAATGAGTATAAGTCTATTACTCTATTTCCTACAAAACATTTTAAAATATGTAATTATTTCAAGGGATGGGAGGTTGCCAAATAGTGTAGCAATAAATTTCATGAGTTAAAAATAATGAGTTTGTTTTGCTGATATTCATGACTTTTTTTCCTGACTATTCAGATGAATGACTGATATTTCTTCCAAGCTCAGCAATTTTTCCTCACAAGGGTTGGTGTGAACACTGGTTTCTACTTCAGGTCATGTGGGTTCAAAGCTCTAGAGTTTCACTTTGAATTTGATGATTGCTCACTGAGAACCATTTGTCTTCACTCGCATAAATCAACCTGCATTCAGCAAGAACAGACTATGGTTTCCTTAGTGCTTCAGAAAAGAGGGAGTAAGCTTCTAGCATGTTTTTAATGGTTATAGATTTCATAGTGAAAACTTTGCAGAGTGGTACCTAAAACAATTCTTTGGAAAATACATATGTTTATAGTCCATGTATCTCTCACACTTGTGTTTCAATGTCTTTTGGAAACAGCAGAGACTTTTCTCAAGTCTGTGATTTAAAAAGAAATCCAACCTGAAATGGGTTTCTAGTGCAATCACATGGGCCTTGATTCAGTTCTCATTAAAGTCTGATCAGAGGCTTTCAGCGACCTCAGGGAACACTGGACTGTGGGGCATCTGCAGTAACAACTTATTATGAAATCAAGTAGAGACAAATAACATAAAGGAAGAACTTTTCCACTATTTTACCTTTACTTTCCTCTTCTACAAATCTCTGTATGCCACTAGTATTAAACCAGGAACATATCTGAATGTCTTTAGCTCATTTTCCACTATGCTTTTGTGGATAATTTTCGGTGATAATTTTTCTTTGTTCCCAATGTGAAATTTGCTCTGCCTTGTTCTATTTTACAATAACCAGTCTTAAAGATACTTTGAAGTGAGCAACTCAGAATAATCATAAATCTCACTGTCATACAGACATATGTGAACTTTCTTTGAAAGCTTCATTGTTGCTCATCTCTTCTGTCTGGAATTACCCCAACTCCGTACTTTTCATCCTTTATCCCTTTTTTGAAGGGCAGAAACTTTGAATATTTGACAAACTCCAATCTCAACTCAATTACAATTTGACTAATTACATCACATGAATTTTACCCCTTGTGTTTTTGTCCAAGATTAATATTGGAATGTCTCAGATGACTTTATAGGCAGTCTCTTTATGCATCCAAATTGCAATGCTGAAATGAAGAAATACATTGAAGAAATACATGACACAGAGAAACTTCACTGAAGAGCATTGGGAATATGACTATGCTGGTGATTAAACAAGATTTAATCTGGTTTCAGGCCTACAGCTGAAAATCATCTTTCGTAGAAGTGTGCCTGCCAAGGTTATTGTAAAATTATCCCAGGCACCAAAGTGATGAATGGTCCCAGCATTTGCTGTGATATGGATGCCATCCCTGTGGGGCTTCACCAAGCGGGATTTTTCATGTGGACAGACTCACATGGAGGACAGATGGGAAAGAAAACAAAATTAGTTGATCTGCACTAGAGCAAAAATCCATCTTTCCTTTCCTACACAGACTGTGCACTTGCTTTTTTGCAGACACTGAAATGTGTTCTTAAATTATATGACTCTTCCCTTTTTTCCTCTGTGGAGGAATGTTTTATGCCGACCTTGGGTTTAGTGCTGATTTGCATTCTTGAACTTTCATGCCAGTCTAACTTTAGACATGCTAAGCAGCAAGCCTAATATGTAAGTTAGCACAAAAATACTATGTCTCCCGTTGCATTAACAGCTTTAGTTCGATTTTGAAGTCAGGCAGTTCTTAACAGTAAAAAAGTTTCAAATAGAAACAATCACTCAAGCTTAGCTTTGTCAAAGTTCAACTAATGAGCCAGTCAAAGAGTAACAGTTTCATTTAGCAGACAGACAGGCTTCCTAGGCCCCAGTCCTGGGATGATATGGGCAAACCCATTGACAAATAGGCTGTAACCAGTACCTTGCAGAATCGGGGCCCATCATTGTTCATATAAGACATCTGAGAAAAATCAGTCTTAAGAGTTTTTAAATGCTTGATAGCTAAAAGAAGACTCTTTGTGTGCTTGTGACAGAAGGAGAGAATGAGTTAAACTATCCCTCTGTTGCTTCTGTAAGTGGTGCAGTTTGATTCTGAGATAGAAGAAAAGTTGCAGATCTCATAATGTATTTCCCTAAAAAGCAGATTTGACATAAGTCACTATTAGACTGCTTTAAATTGTCCACATCATTTGAAACGTACGGTTAACTACATATCACATTTTAGAGACAGGAAGTATTATACCTACAACTGTTCCAGACAGGAAAGAAATGCAACGATACTTGGTGTATTTTTCCATCTACATTTATCTCTTAATCAAATTTCCCAAGGTGAAAGGTTGAACTTTGAAAGCCAGAAGAGATGTTAGGATTATTTAACTGAAATACAGGTAACACCTTAAGAACCGATTTGTCAGAATGAATTGCAGTCCAGAGTGCTCTAAGTTTTCAAACTAAATTTGTTCTTAAGATAAAAGGCACTTTTTAAAGAATCACAGTTCTTGCTCTAACCATTCCCCCACCCTCGCCTCCAAGGCATTTCTTATAACTCTGATAAAATCACAAACCAGGTGCTCCAAGATTTTCAAAATAATAAATTCCAATCTGTCACTGAAAAATAAAAAGTTAAACAAGTTTATAGAAGGAGTTCTTTTCCAGGTGTTATTTTGAAAGTGTATGCCTAATTTATCGTTTTCAGTAACAGTTACAAGTGATAAAGATCATGTAAATACTCAGTATTAGAAATAAGCTTTCATTTTGTCATGCAGATAATACTAATGACTAAATAGACTTTAATCAGGAGATCTCCACCTACGAACGTTAGGACTTCTTGAAAGTAATGTTATAATCAGATTTTCTCTAAAATAAAACGCTCACACTGTGAAAATAAAAAAAAAATGAAACTCAAACATTGGTTATATACTAGTTTTTATAAGAACCAGAAGCATGATAACTTTTCACAAATCACCTACTTTGGAATAGATCTTGTATAGGTTCAGTGGGTATGTCTACCAAGTGGAACGAGGCAATGGAAAGAGCTAACATCTTCCATATGTGGCAGCCTTTAAATTATAATACCATTTTGGATACAGTGAATGGACTGTTCTAAAACAATAGTATGTCATGCAGGCGGCTGAGTTTCCTTGTAGTTCCTCTTTTACTGTTTTCAGTCAATCTTCGCAGTTCTAATACTGCTATTTTTCTATTATTTATTAAGGTGTTTAGCTAAAAAAATGACACCAGTTTTGCCCAAGAGGTCTGAAACATGTGCTTTAGCCCACCATAAATCAAAACAAAGGCGACAGTTCCCAGCCATTTTGAAGCCAGGAGGAAAATCCAGGCCCAAGTTAAACAAAGTGCACAGGTACATTCTTGAGTCCCATTCAATTCAATGTTTTTTCCCTATCTGCAAAATGGGTTGTTTTATCTCTGTCAGATTCTGTGCTTTCTAAATCAAGTGTGGCAGCATTTGGGGTGGCATTATGCTGCAAGCAGGTAGTAAAAGCTTATGGATAGGCTTCCACATGTCTATATATATATTTCACAGGCTCCATAAATTAAGAGATGCTACCTCACTCAACAAGGAACAAAATTTCTCTCCGGTTACTTCTCTCTAAGCTACTCTAAATCTCCCTCCCACTTCCCCAGCTTTCAAAATTACTTTTTTTATTTGTTCTTTCATTTTAGCCCCTTCCTTCCCTGATCCCATACAAATACAGTGGCAGAAGCTAACTGCCTTGAAATTTTCCTTTTGAACTAATTTTCAGAAAAGTCATAAACAGAGATCACTCTAAGCTTGATTTGTATAGATTGCAGAGGTGAACTTACAAGCTCTTCAGATACAATTAATGTATCAGCTTAGGGCACTGTCTTGTCTAAAACTTGAAAAGGGTAAATTCCATATTGAACAGAACTGAAAACTAAGTTTCCTCATACATGGTTAGACTGTTCTTTAAAAGAAAAATAAGCTCTTCCCCATGAAATCTTATGTTACATTTTGAAACTCTAGGGAAGATTTATATCAGCTTCCTTCAAGGAGGAAAAAAGATGAATGACTATAGCTATGCTACATAGCTGTATTGAGGTTTCTCAATGGGGAAATAAGCTTCTACTGCTAGTACACAAGTAAGCTGAAGTTTCCACTGCCTACTCATTAGGTTACAATGCAAGTTTCACAATGCATACAACGGTGAAGCTTTGCATCGTTGTGGCTGATTCTGTGTGTTTAACTATGTTAGGTTTTAATAGGTAGCGATTACCCTTAAATGTGGAGTCTTTTAGCAAGGCAATTAAATTACTCCAAAGTAATAATTTTAATTTTTTAGGAACCGTAAAAGAATCATTGTCTAAGTAATTTGTGGTACTTATTAAATTATAAGCAGCTGAGTTATTTAACATGAATTGAACTGAGATAAATGATCTGGTAATTTCTCGAAACTAAAAACAATTATTCAATTTAGTATGCAAAAATAACACTTAACAAGTTACTACTAATTAATATTGTTAGTTCTTACTTAGATGTCATAACTAAGTGTGCTCTACTATGTACTCCTTTAGAATGTGCAATATGCTTTGCATTACTTGCAAAATGGACATTTCTTTTACCTCTTCAAGTTAGATGAGTTTTGAGTGCTCTGCATTTGTACTACATTTCTTTCTTTTAGTCAGACATTTAAATCTTTTTTTTTTTCAAGATAAGAAATATTTGGGCACATCAAGTTATTTTGTCATAGTACATTGCTCCTGATAGATAATGAAAAGAATTAATAATTAAGAGTTTCACAAAATCTTTATTTTACAGCTAGAAGGAGCTGGGAGGAAATGGTGGTACTGAGCTTCAGCACCAGAGAGCAGCACCATCCAAGACTTGTGATTCCAAATTCCTCCTTTGAACCCCAATTCTGTTCTGAGTGAAACAGACATGTCTGCACTTCTTTAGGGGTATAAAGTATGTGATTGTCCTTGTGGATAACTTTCTCAACTGACACATGTAAAGAGGGACCCATAGCGATGCTCAGATCTTTTTACCACTTTGATACATACCCAACACATTCACTTGTGGAATAGCACCAATACGTAGCCAAAGTTTTCATACCAGAGCATGAGATTAGTCTAGATCTAACATAACTGGGTAAAGGACTGTCAGCCATAAGACGAGCTCTGTACCTTGAACAGATGGATTTGGATTAGCAATATCTAGCCCTTTATTTTCTTTTGTTTAGCACTTAAAAATAACAATAATGTCAAAGGGACATTACTGTTCTCCTTGGGAAGAGTTCAGCAATGCCCTCTGGCATTTTTTGAGCTGAGCATGGGAGCGCAAAAGAAAGTCTAAAAAGCATGCAATTACCCCCAGGAAATAATTACAATGCTAAAAGCACTGAATGGTACAAGTGACATTCCAGTATAAGAGGTGAACTCATATCATTGCCCTGCCTTGCCTAAGGGATATTCCTGCCAAAGGAATATCATCCAATTCCAAGAACAGCCAGAGACGGAGGTGGGGCTGTGCATCAGCTGTTCCAGGTCCAAGCCCCGGGGAGCCAGAAGTTATGGGCAAAGGAAATTCCTACTAAGCCAAGCACTGACATTGCAATTCCCAAAAACCAGGGCAGCAAAGCTTGCTGGAGGTGATTTCTAACCACCAGATTGGAAACCAAACCACACCCGGAGCAGACTTGCTTATATATGAAAAGTTCATACTCCAAGCTTAATGGTTAAGAGAAATATGGGAAACAAGGTCTTTTTATGCCTAATTCTGTTCACACTCACTCTCATGGGAGCAGGATCAAATTCTCCTCTCTTCTTGGACTATGTTAAACTTCAAAGTTTAACCAAATGCTGGATTTCTTTCAATTCTAACCTTCTTTCAGTCTCTACTGAGGGAGTCTCTCTTTGTCTGTAAGAAGTAGAAGCCATACCTCAACCACACTGCAGTAACAATGGCTGGAAGAGCAAACAACTAAGGTGAACGTGGCCAGGTTTTATCCAGCAACTATCCCCACTCAGTACAACCTTTTAAACCAATTCAGCTAGCCTCACATGTATGCACACAAAACC
Organism: Aegotheles bennettii; assembly: GCA_013398125.1. NCBI lineage: Eukaryota > Metazoa > Chordata > Aves > Caprimulgiformes > Aegothelidae > Aegotheles > Aegotheles bennettii. The sequence continues at coordinate 184,110 of VZRW01007969.1, forward strand.
TGCATTTACCTAGGCAGATTTTCTTAGCTAGCTACTGTTTCCAGAGGCACACAGAACAGCAGCATTTGGTACGTGATACTATTTTTCTTTTTAACTTACTTTCAAAATGCCTTCAAATACTGCATATTGATTGTTTCAAAATTGGAATCAACTCTTCCATATTTTCTAGATGCCTTTTGGGAATACATAAAATAATGCTGATAGGACAAGAAATTAATGTATTTACATACCTCATTTCTGTCTCTGGATTACCATTATCATATGAATGAAATTTGACTTGAAAGTCTGCAGAGTCTGAATACACTTTCTGCACCTTCAGCTGATCCATACTATGCAGCTCTGTACTACAGTTCTGAGTTCTAGACAGTTGGTCAAACCAAACCCCACTTCTGAGCTTTCCAAGGTATGCCTTCAATAATGCTCAGAGATGGGCCTGCCAAAACTGTCAGATTATCTGCTCTCCAAATAAAACAAGCAAATATACAAAAATGCTTAAGTTTAAGTTGCCTCAAGCACTTTTACCTCACATAACCAGCACTTTTGGAAAGGTCCCGTTGACCTTGGCAGCATATTCAAACATGGCTGAACAGTTCTTGAGCAATTTTTCCAATGAATTAGGCACAAACAGGCATGTGTCATTGGGAACACATACAGCCTTTTCTATCTCCTCCTTACCCTTAAAAATTAATAATTTTGCAAAACTGCTATAGAAAAAAAGTCACAGCAAGCAGTATGTCCTACTATATTACTGGCTCATATTTGGTGTTTGAAATTACTTAACTAGATGCTTTGTAAACACCACATATTTGAGTTCTGACCAGAGACCAGTTAGTCAAATGCATTTATCTTTTCCGACATTCATCTTAATCACAGAATTATCATAAGCTAAGCATGTGAGCTGACTGTGTATAGTGTCGTTACCAAAGAGGGAAAACTTATGAATTTGGAAGCACTGACATTGTGTATTAAACTCAGGCATCAACTTTTCACAAATGTAAAGCTACACCAGTGAAAGCAGAGAATAGGGATAAATATGCTGTGCATGAAGTCTATCTGTACATTAGTTTTAAAATGCTTTAGGAAAGTGTAAAAAAAAACATCCTCCTGCTACAATTGTAATCTTGCAGAAGTCTTCAGTTTTCATTTTATTGGAAGGTGATTCTACAGATCTGCTCTTTTTCCTGCCAATTTGTTGTCAGGCAACATTACCCCCGCGCTATCAGTGCTTTGACCTGGGCATGAAATCAATGTTACATTGATGCTGCTGCACTGATGAGTATCCCCTATTCGGCTGCCTTTCTCCATTTCCTCACCTGTTCCATCAAGTGCCATTCTTCATTTGTCTCCACTCTGCCCATTGATCATTCTTTTCTGCACCCATACCTTAACTTGCTAGTTGGCCTTCCTTCTTTCATGAACTTTGTAACTCCACTACCTTTCTTTCCACCTCTCACACTTCTATTTCTTCCTTTTCCCCATGGGTCATATGAAAAAAAAAAAAAAAAGAAAAATTTTGAAAACTTGGGGAGGAGAGAAAGGGAAAATTAACCATCTTGTGTTATAAGTCAGCACTCCAACTAGAAAAATAATGGCTCGTCTGTAACTTTCAGCACACATCTTTTTTGTACAGTACTCTGACTGACATCAAACATAAACATCTGTTACCATGAAATTTCTACTCGCCATTTTACCTTGTTGCTTCACACTTTCCCACATCAACAACAAGTTACAAGAGCTTTCTTGCTTTAGCATCATGTGTTATGGAAACAGCTTTGACCTGCTATGAAACACTCACCCCAACTCAATCAAAATATAACACAAGCCTTAATTCTATATTTTCATCTGCAGATGCCAGGACAGAGTACAAAGTTCAATGTCATTATCCCACTTCACAAAGGGAAAGACCAAGAAAGAGAAATTGATTAACCCAAAAACCCAGTAGCAGAGCCACATGGTCGCTGAGGGATACTGCCACACAAACACAGTGAGAAAATCATCTACAGCCTGAGTAGAAGTCCAATCCCTTCAGTGCTACAGCTTCAGCTGGAACTTCAGCTACACAAAGAATGTGGGCTGAATTCATAATGGGCATTTAACAATGTGGGTTTTTTACTTTCTTATAGTGTTTATAATTGAAATGTCTATATAGGATTGTTTTCTTACAGTGTAGAAAACATCCAACAAAACTCAGGAGTAATTAGAAATCAATATTACTTTCAAAGACTAGCTAGGCACACAGGATTTTATGAAACTGTTAAAATAGGATTATGTCATTTTGCTCAGTGGCATGATAATTCAACTAACATGATTATGCAGCTTCTTTCAAACATATATTTGCAATGTATATTTGAATTAATTTATAATGGGGCAGTGAGTAAACTACACTACTGTACTATACATTAGCACAAATAACTATAGACAATTAACTTTCTTGGAAATTTTATTTAGATTTAAGAAAGAAGGGAAACGTGAGAGCAGTTGAAAGCAAGATTTCTCAGGAAAAAAGCAAAGCTATTTAATGTTCATTTCAGCTTGGTTTGATGTTTATTTTTTTTTTCAGTTTTCAGTAAGTACCTTGTTATGATCACATGAAAAGTTATTAGAGAAAAGAAGAAAGCTTTGTGGGGTTTATTTGTTCCAACAAAAGCTAGGGGAATTAAATAAAAACAAACTGAACATAAAGTATGTAAAGACAGTACATGTTGCAAATTAATAGCTTATTTTCAGAAAGGAAATTTAATAAAGCAATGCCGTTAGCTATTTGAAAAGTGGAAAAATTATACTTAACCATGCCGGGAATGTTGGCAAGTTTTCTTACCTGAGCTGGGGTGTGAATAACTAGTTATTATACTTATTTCATTTGCAATTAGAATAAATTAGATGACAATATTATTCAAACATGTAACTGGAAATATGATTGTCTTTCCAAAATATCACCTGGCATAAATAATATAGATTTTCACTGTAGGATTTTAAAAGCAAGGTATTCTCTCATGTTCACTGTGTCTGTAGTTCCATCACACAAACCTAAACTGCTACAGTTCACTGTCAGTGAACTCTGACTCAGTTTTGAATCCCAAAACTAATTTTTGGTGTTGTAATATAATGAAGGAATTAAAATCAAAATGACACTACAGAGAAAAATGTTCTCTCCACTATATGCAATCATGATTAAAAAGAATGTGATCAACCTATTGTCACAATCTCAACCAAAGTAGTAATAATGACACTACTAATGCTTGATTTTTAAGTGTCTGCACTAAAAAGATATATTTGATGTGACAGTTACCATGACAACTGCTCAGTTTCAGTGCATACTAGAGTATGTAGTTGTGTAAAAGCTGTTGATGCATGAGACCTCACTGTGACAGCTTTACAATCTATATTTATACATAATTGTGGGGGTTTTTTCTTAAATGGAAAGAATTTTCAAGAGAGTAACATTTAGCTGTCCTGCAACTTAGTGTTGGTTTATGAGTGGTGGTAAGACCTTTTAATAATACTGTAGAAAGAACAGTAACACAGAGAACCAGCAAGATGGAGAAAAGGTTTTCACTTCATGGTATTTTCACACTTAACATTTCTCTAGATTCTTGGTTGCCCAACCAAATTTGTGGTTTGAAATGATTGTTCATTTTTTGCTCATTACCACTTACAGATTTTTAATATTTTATTTTCAGGCAGTGGCAGCTGGACTTCACGAAGACTCTTCCTAAGAACCTAAATGAGAAATTTTAAAACCTCAAAACCTTGTTTCCTGTTAAGTGCTAAAACTGATCAGAGGAGCATTGAGGCTACACCAGAAAGGTTGCACCTAAACTTTATTGACTTGTTGTTACCATTAGTGGCAGTGGTGAATACTATGTCAACTTAAAACCTGCTGGGAGCTCTATAGCTGACGTCTCATCTCATAGGATGAAGAGAGGCTTACAGAACTTGGTAGACTCAACAACAGGGTCCTAAAGTTTGGGTCTTCACTGCAGAAGTGGGTGACACAAGTTTTCTAAGATGGAGGGGCAGAAGAGCCGTGTTCTCTACCATGTAAAGAATTCCCCCATGGTCAGACTGAGTAGTGGGGCCCAAACAGAATGAATACATCTTTCTCCTGGCTGACATGCCTCTCTCTTTCCTACCAAGTTTGGGGTTTTTTTGGATGGGGGCAGGAGGACAGGAGCAGGAGGAAGGGGAAAACTCACCCCTATCTGCTCTTACCCAGATATAGCCTGGGAACACACCAACATCAGACAGCTCTGAATTAGTCTAGGCATAGCCAGCCATTCAGGTCACATTCCCTCCAGCTCTCCTACCAGGCCTGTCTGAAGCCATCTCTTTTCATGGTTATGTGGTCTACCTCAGGTTTAGTTCACCCTAGCTGTGTGTATCTGCTGTGTGATGCCAGAGCTGTGGAAAGAGGGAAGGACTGGTGGAGGTCTGGAAAACAGGGAAACAACCCCAAGCTATGTTCCAGAGAAAGAAGCAGTCTCAGGTGCTGCCCCAAGGCAAAGATGGCTGTCTACTGCTCCCAGCTCCCTCTCCAGGGGGTGTGTTGTGAAGCAGGGATGGTTTAACCGGTTTCAAAATGTGTTGTGATGAGGGAAAGGCAGAACAACATAATGTAGGCCTGCAAGAAAAGCATTTCAGATCTTCTCTTAGTTCTCATTGCTGCCCCGTTAGCAATCTCTGAAGATCATAAACTTCCCATAAGGCTTTGACTTATGAAATATCTATGTGGGTTAGGTGCCAAGACCTTCAAAATCATTTATTTTCATAGATGTCTGAATCTTTTTGTGTTGGACATAATAGTTCTCATTGATTTCTTCACTTATCTCAAAATCTGTGCCAGACATAGGTCCTTGCATAGGCAGGACTCTGTCTTTTCCTCTGCTGGTAGCCATGGTACCATTTTTCTGTGGTACAAACAAGAGAAACCCTTCATAAGGACTTCAGATATATGTGTGTTGTCCCTTCCACCTGGATAGTGGAGGCAAAGAAGAACCAAGCAGAAATCAGACATAGACTTTATTAGGTCTGACAGAGCAGAGAAGATATTTATGTTCCTGAAGGGAAGACTTTTATGAGAGTCTGAAGATAGTCACTCAGATGCCCATCTTTTCCTTTGTGCTACTTCGTTACTTTCCAGTAAAGTCAAACTAAAGCAATGACAAAGATCACCTGTGCAAACAGATTGAAAAGAATACTACTTTTCAAGGAATAACTAATATAACCCCTTCCTTGCTATGGATTTAGGGGGAAAACTTCTCTGACTTCAGATTCTGCAACTGTTTGGCTGTGCTTCAGCCATTTACTCAAAGCTCACAGGGATTGCCATCAGAATTGCATGGACACAATAGCAGTTATCCTAATACACAAGCTGTACTCACATGTCCAAAGTACATGAACAAAGTAAGAGAGAGTTACCAGACAAATATCCTACAGAAAATATAGCATTCCTTTTGCAGGGTCTCCAAAACGTCCTCTGAAGGCTAATGTGAAACAACTTGTGGGGAAATGTCTTTCCTCTCCCTCCATCCAAGAACATCCAGACCAAATATCCAGAATATTTATATGCTGTTCCAGATTCACTCTTCAGAAGTTATATTCAACTTGTACTGTCTACCAAATGCCTTCCTTCAGTGACTATAGATGTCTTTTACCGTTAAAGTTTCTCCACAGGTCCAAATCTGTTTTCTCATGAATGTCCAGCAACAGATACAATCACTAGGAGTACCATGTTGACCATATGGGTGTATGATCCATGGCCAACAGTCTGTGAAGAGAAAACTGTGTAGATAGGTTTACAAAAATCTAAGTGAATTTACCTCCAGAGATGCACCCAGTAGCACCCAAGAGGCACAATGTTTAGTCCTCTTATAACAAAAGAATTTGAACCTTCTACATAACACTCAAGGCAGAGCCTCCTCATAGCTGAGAGGATTGGCTGCCAGAAGAGTGCTAACTTCCCACCACTTTTGCAGTGAGCTTCTATTTTGACCAACCAGGCAAAGGTCTCTGGGAGGCTTTGTGAACAATTGCTAGTGCTATGGGATTGTTAAACTGCTTTTAGATCTCTGACAGGCCTACTTAGATAGTCACAGAAATAAATCATATCCCTGCTGGAACTTTTATGCTTGCTGTTCTTGAGTGTGACTGCAACTGTGTTGGGATAAGGAAAAATATTTTGATGGTTTTATGGCTGTGGAGTTTGCTTTATCATCCTCCTACACAAATGAGCTGTAGTCAAAAACAGCAGCACACTTTTTACACAAAGATTTGTAGCCACAACTATATGCATGACTGTCCTTTAGTGACATTCAGATGTAGCACTAACTCGGTGTATGGAAAAAATTGCCTTATGCAGAATAAACCATGGCAGGTTACTGAAAAATTCCTTGAAAGTGTCGGGTTGGGCAAGTTTCCAAGGAAACATAAAGTGGTTTAAAGACTTAAAAAACTTCCAGTCTAGTACTCCACAAAGTTATTGCATTGGTACTTTAATGAATAAAAACATGGCAAAACACAAGAGTGGTTCTCTCAAGTGAGTATGCATCAGTGCAGCTTCTTTCAACATCCAGAACCCTACTCACTGACAAACGTTAATACTGTTCTTTTCTCATGAGCAAGTGGTCTCTGAAGCACTGACCAGGTGAGCAGAAGAAGTATGCATCTGGATATACTCATGTGGCAGTCAGCTCAAGAAAACTGAGAAATTATTCTTGCAAGCAATGAAGATATGACCAATAAAACCTCTCATTAAAGAGTAGATGTACTCCTGTTAGCATAAGTGTCAATCCTGAAGGCATCTTCCCCTCTCCATACACATCTTCAAACTGGACTGTGCAACCTGTAAAGTCGTATCTCCTACACTACTGCTTCTTCCCACCAAGGTCTACAGTTCTAGGTGCTTGGAAACCAGCTTACTCCTACTCTACGCAGTAGAATACAAAGTACTAACTAGGAAGAAAATAAGATACTTGACTTCCAAACATCCATGTTAGCTGCTGGAGTGCATATTTTATTGCTGATCCTTATGGGTAGTGAAATGTTTAATATTCTTTTATAATGCTGGGTCTGCATGAAGGCCAACAGTAACTCAATTGTTGGCATTCTGAAGTAGGATGCAGAAAGTTTGCATTCTGATAGCAGCCTCACTGGTGATACTTTTGGCTGACTATAACAACATTACATGGTGGTTTTTTCCTTCTTTTAAAGGCTTGTGACATTCACATGAGGCAAAACTCTCTTACAAGCTTTATAATGGAACAGCCTTTACAATCTTTCAGCTATGGTCTGCCACAAAAGAAAACACAGTTGTAATATATTCTGAGAACTTAGAGTACGCTGTGATTGTGTCAAATTTTGGCAGGCTTAAAAGTTCAAATATATAATTGCAAATTTTAAGAAAGAGGTCTGCCATTTCCCTGCGGCAGCCTGTAACATTAATGTCATTGGAAAAATGGGAGTCAGTGGCCAGGCAGACCACTACTGATGCTGCAACTGTCTGAACATAAGTATTTCCATCCTGCTGATTGGCTAAAATACCATTGTTAGAAATAGTGGTTATTTTGGTAAACAGTTATTGAAATAACATTGGAAAAAATAAGCAAAAGGCAGTAAATTTTATAGCCACAATTTCATTTCTTACAATAAATATTTGAAAATTACTGAGACAGTAACTATCAGATCTTTTGAAAAGCCAAAATGTTGCACAGGAGCCATCTATTAATAGAAGGGTTGCAAAAAGTTAAAATTATTTCTAAAATGAGATCTTTGAAAATTTTGCATCCAAATTTGAACTCATAAAATTTGAGGATATGTGCTAAATTATTCCAATAAAACAGAAGCTACAAAGAGAATTAAATGGGAAATTAAATCAAACCTTAAGTCAGAGCATCAAAGAAATAAGATCATATTTTTTCCCTTTATTTCCTCCCTCTTCAGCTCATTCCTGAAGTTCTCAAAGGAAACAAATGAAAAGCATGTTCTAGTGAACTTCTGTGGTTTTAGATACAGGGACATTCAGTTAGTTGAGCTATTTTATGCATTCCTGCTACACATGTACTATATTATTCCTCTTTTGTGTTAGTCCAAAAGCACTTTTGTAAACCATCAGTACATAGAATATTATGACACCATCACACCTGAACAGCAAAAAAGGTTATGGCCTGCGTTGGCCTGAAGAATGAACTACCTTGCCTCTTTTTTCCTCCAAGTCAGGAGTATAGCACAGTAAAGAGATGGTACATCAGTCTTCCTTTCTCCCTTACACCCAAAAAAGACATTTCTCCTCCAGGACCATTAACGTAGTCATGTATAGTAATTGAGTTCATTACAAATCAGAAATACTGTCTCCATATAGTGACATGCATACATGCAGTTCTTCCTAACACAAGCAGGTTTTTTTTGTTTTACTCACAGTATTTGCATAGCTGAGGAGGCTCAACAAGCATTAGAAAAGCTAGTAAATTCTGGTCTACCTTTTATAAAGAGAACGATTTTTACTATAAACCTAAGTTCAAGTGTCTTCTGACGGTAAGCCAGATTTTCAGTTTTTTTAGTTTTAATAGTAGAATAAATTAAATAATACAACAAAGTGTACTACAGGAAGGGGACCCTTATTAAAACAAAATGGAACTTCATGTGTTTCTGACTGTTAGAGCCTGAGGCTTCTCCCAGGTGCTAGTAATATATTGGCAGCCGAAGTCAGGCAAAAGTTCAAGGAAACACTTCTCTGTTTTTAAAAATCTGACAAGCAAAACTTCCAGTTACTGTTTTGAATAAATGATTTATAGCCAACTTTCTTAAGAACAGTTATCTGTCAAGGATATTTTGCTTAGAGTCCACCTCTTGAAAAATCTGTTAATTAACTGCTCTACCCAGGTAGTGAACTATTTAGTGAAATATAGTTCTCCCTTCCATTTACAGCATAGAGATATTTTGCATGATTCACAAAGAAAAAGTACTCACTCAGACTTGGGGAAAAAACTTAAATTCTGCAGTTTAATGCATCCCTGATCCACTTTTTCTTTCCTTTGACTTTTACTGCTGTGATTTCTATTACGCTGTAAGACAGCAAGAGTCTGGCTGAGCTACTACTCTTCAGCCTTCACTAGTAGCCACAACTAAAAATTTTTAATATATTCCTCAGAATTGTTCTGTTCTCTCTATAAGATTAAAAACGTGCATTGCTTTGGTTTTGGTTTTTTTTTAATAAAAAATGTAAAACGTATTGTTTCAAATTATAGAATCATAGAATTGTTTTGGATGGAAAAGACCTTTAAGATCATCAAGTCCAACCATTAACCTAGCACACTTTCAAGTCCACCACTAAACCATGTTCCTAAGAATCACATCTGAACATCTTTTAAATACTTCCAGGGATGCCTGGGCAGCCTTTTCCAGTGCCTGACAACCCTTTCAGTAAATAAATTTTTCCTAATATTCAATCTAAACCTCCTTGTCACAACTTGATGCCTTTTTCTCTTGTACTAACACTTGTTACTTGGGAGAAAACACCAACCCCCACCTCACTAAAACCTCCTTTCAGGTAGTAGTAGAGAGTGATGAAGTCTCTCCTGGGCCTTCTTTTCTCCAGGCTACACAACAAAGTTCCCTCAGGCACTCCCAATATATTACTGCGTTGATGTTCTATGTGTGTTTTGGCCCATTTTTCAATCCAGCATAAAACATTTTTCTAGAAGAAATTACATAAAGTAGAATATATTCCAGAAAGGCTGGATTACACTATGATAAAGTTCTGAGGAGATGTTGCTAAGTGTTACCATATCCATCACTGGGCACTGCTTTTGAGACTTCAAAAAGGCAATCAAGTAAATGAAGAAAAGAACTTCCTTTCAAATAGTATACCTATCCATAGACAAAATAAATGATTCAACTAAAACCTGTTTCTGAATTCTTGGATTTATTCCCAGTTTAACTGGCAATTATTTAGCTCTTTCTTGGTGGAGATAATTTCCTTGTTCTGTATAAACTATTGAAATGCATTTTCAGATGTACAAAGGTGGATATTGAATATTCTTTGTGCCACAGAGTTACAAAATAGTATTTTAGCAACTTACAAAATACTTTTTTTTATCAAGACCTAATTCTTTTTTATGTATGGCCAGTGAGCACAACACCAACAGAGTGAGTAAGTAAGAAATACATATACTCCATTTAAAATTATTGTAGTCTGTTAAAAGTTAAGTTTGTAATAGGCATTACCTTATTTATAATTTTATTCCTTTATTTCCTTACCAGAAAAATTTGGAGGCTTTTATTTTCTTTTTTTAATTAAGTAGGTTACCTTCTGATCACATGAATGAGACACGAGCAGAGCTAATTCTGGTAATTCAGTTAATCAGTTAATTCTGGGTACAACTTTCCCTTTTTTTTTTGAAAAATTTGTTAAAGGTGAGGGTTTGCCTGAATGACCACAGACACATTAAACTAATTCCTTACCACTATGTAGAATGAGAAAATCACAAAAATGGATTCTACTGCTCAAAACTTCTTCAGTACATTACTCAAGAGGTGTTTGGCTAAGCCTGTTTTCCTTGACAAACTTTCCAATTTTTCACTGACAAACCAATCAAAGGACAGGGATCCCTTCTGTCCCAGAAAAATCCTGAGTCCTCTTCTTGTGCAGAGCAGCTGAATTCCACTCTTAATACATTCTCATACCTTATTCTTAAGTTCCACTTGATTCGGTCTGCAACAAGTAGATAAACTTAGAAACAGGATTTATTTTTTGAGCTGACTGCTACTTACTAAAAACTACAGAAATATTGTGCTTTCCTGACATGTGTTAACCATCTTCTTGGACAGATATGAAAAACCTTTGCCTTGGAGAGGAAGGAACACAGAAGAATGAATGATGTTTTTTCATGTGGAATCATAGATAAGAGCTCTGAAATCTCTTGGGAAAGATCACTCTAAAATCCAGACATACAAACAGAACTGGAGGATGTTTCAGAAGTTTCCATATTAATGAGCTTTGATTTAATTATTCCCTAATTAGTAGTCTCATAAATGAAAAAGAAAAAAAAAGGAAAGAAAGAATTTAAAATATAAGGAGATAAATATGTTTACCAAAATGTTTCAAAAATTAGGAAAATTTTTGAAATTACTACACCATTCTTAATTTGATTGCTGGATTCTATTATAACCAGCTATTCAAACTGCTGGACCTTCACACTGTAAACACATATATAGGTACTTTGGAACTAGGAAAACAGGCTCTACCAGTGAACCATAAAAGAAATGGTAAAAAGAAATAGAGAAATCCCAGCGGAAAAAAAAAATTATAATGATCTTGAAATAAAATGTTAAAATTCCAGAAGAAACTTGAACAGAACAGTAAGAAAAAAAATAATTCCCTCCTTTTTTGTGCTAGGAAAGAGGGAGGCTAAAACAATTTTTATGAAATCAGTTGAACGAGTAATTTCCCTTCCCTCTTTCAGGAGAAAGGAGACCAGATTTGAAATAACAGTCTTTAAAAATAAAAATAAAATTAAATAAGAATAAAACCAGACAGTACTGCACAAATCATGATGAAAGTTCAAATGAGAAGAAACGTATTTTTTAAGATGGTGAAAAAATTACACTTTAGCTATATAACTACAAAAGAGAGTATATTTCCCTTGTACTGTAGTTCACCTCCAATATTAACAGGCAAGGGCAGGCGGTGGGAGGGATTATAACAGTCTGATTCTTTTTAGTTTGCTATATATAGTGATTCTTTATAAAAACTGTAGCTAAGCAGCCAGGGCATAGCTGCAAGTTGTCCTGGCTCTGCAAGCTGAGTCTGAGGAGAGCTTGTAGCTGGAGGGGAAAATGGTCTTCTCCAGAGTCACATCAAACACACCCAACTGGGCACTGTTTTTGGCGGTGGGAGAGAAGTACAGCAAGCAGCAAACCTTCTGCAAGGGTGCAGAGTAAAAGACATGCTGTGAGGAGCACAAGAAGCCAAGAACCAATAGTCAGAAAGTAGCTGACTTTCTAGCAGATTCCGGGGAATATTTGTAATTTTCCAATCAAAGAAGCCAGAGGTTGTTGCTAGGTGAGACCTATAGCACAGGACACCATGGGCAGGACCTCCTTTTGTACCTGACAGACTGCATTTGCACCTTCAAAAAGTTAACTTCTAGGTAATTCTCTTCTGTTCTTGTAAAACTCCACTTGAAACACTAAATGCCTTCTGCTGCGCTTGTTCCAAAGGAAAGGAGGCAAAGGATGAAGCATTGTAGTAGTGCAGCATTTCTCAACATCAGCCCTCTCACACCTGGAAAGCACAAATCTCACAACAGTGTAGACAAAACAGTTATGATTACAGATTTTATTTGGTTTTGTTTTACTGAAGATCATGCCTTGAAACTTTGCTAGATCTTCGTAGGCAGCTTCTGTTATAAACACATGATGATTCATATTAACATCAACTCAATGTTTACTATATATAAATACATATGTCTTTATGATTATATAAAAATTTTGCATTGTGTATAAACATATACATGTATTTATACATGGCTTTATATATTGAAATTAATATTCAGCAATAAAACATAGATTCGTTAGTCCTCAGATTTACTGTATATCCAGTTTGTGATGTCTCCTGACATTGACAATTTATCTATTTAATATATAAGGATGAAAAACTTTACTGGAACAGAATTCTACCTGATAAATTTAAGAGGCTTCTCAGGCTGTGGTTTGGAAACCACTGAAGTGAATACCATGAAGCCAGGCCAGTTTAAAATAAAATGAAGAGCCTTGTCTATTTAATTTGCATTAGACATCTTTGTTGGTTCCAGTTATAAAGAGTATCCAGGAAGAAGCATATTTTTACAAGAACCAGTGTTCCTCATTCAGATTTAACAGGATTTAAACTTCAGAATGATCCCTGTGTTAAAGAAGAAGGTCAGAACCTCTCATACTTCAAGCAGAGACCTCAAGATAAGATTTAGGCCTTTGGTAACCAGGATTGTTCTGTAAATGATATAAGTAACTAAGCTTACTGATTATTGCTGATACAGAAGTTGTTCCCTAGTTAAGCAGAGCTATTACAACTTCTTTTTTTGTTGTTGTTGTGCAAAAATTTTAACCATCTGTGCAAGTCTGACAGTTAGTTGTTTGTGTTGGACATGATCTCCTAGAAATATGTTTGAAACTTTTTTCACTTTTTTGTTTCCAAAAACTTTGAATTCAGAACTGCAAAATGGATTCTCTTTTTTCTGGAGAGTTCAGAGCTCTTTATAATCATCCAGGCCCTCCTGACCTATGAGCCTACTCTGAAGAAAGTGGCATTTTGATAAGTAGTGTGTATTGTTTTATGGACCACTTACATATCTCCCTATTGGTTTATGCTAGTTACTCATCAGATTTAGGCATATAATATACACTTGAAGTGAGCAGTCTTGTAAGACATCATAGAATCATAGAATGGGTTGGGGTGGAAGGGACCTTAAAGATTATCTAGTTCCAAACCCCTGCCATGAGCAGGGACACCTCCCACTAGACCAGGTTGCTCAAAACCCCATTCAGCCTGAACTTGAACACTGCCAGGGAGGGGGCAGCCACAGCTCCTCTGAGAAACCTGTTTCACCCTCATAGCGAAGGATTTCTTCCTAATGCCTAACTTAAATCCATGCTCTTCCAGTTTAAACCATTACCCCTTGTCCTATCACTATAGACCCTTCTAAAAAGTCCCTGTCCAGCTTTCTTGTAGCCCCCCTTCAGGTACTATAAGGCTGCTATGAGGTTTCCCTGCAGCCTTCTCTTTTCCAGGTTGAACCACCCCAACTCTTTCAGAATGTTTTCACAGGAGATGTGCTCCAGTCCTCTGATCATCTTCGTGGCCCTCATCTGGACTTGCTCCAACAGATCAATGTCCTTCTTCTGTTGGGGACTCCAGAGCTGGATGCAATACTCCAGGTGGGGTCCCACAAGAGTGGAGTAGAGAGGGAGAATTATCACTGCCCATGTTACCAACAAGGATGTAAAACAGCACCGGTCTCAATACCAACCTTGAGGAATGTCACTAGTCACTGGTCTCCATTTGGACGTCGAGCCACTGACCAGAATTCTTTGAGTGCTACCATGCAGACAATTCCTTATCCACCAAGTGGTCCACCCATTGAATCCATGTCTTCAATTTAGAGACCAGGATGTCGTGTGGGACAGTGTTGAAAGCTTTGCACATGTCCAGGTAGATGATGTCTGTTGTTCCTCCATTATCCAGTGGCACTGTAACCCTATTATAAAAGGTCACCAAAATTTGTCAGGCACAATTTGCCCTTAGTGAAGCCATGTTGGTTGCCACCAACCACCTCCTCGTTTTCCGTATGCCTTAACAGACACTCCAGGAGGACCTGCTCCATGATCTTGCCAGGCACAGAGGTGAGTCTGCCTGGCCTGTAGTTCTCCAAATCCTTCTTTTTTCTCTTTTTGAAAATGGTGGTTATGTTTCCCCTTTTCCAGTCAGTGGGAACTTCACCGGACTGCCATGACTTTTCAAACATGATGAAAAGTGGCTTTGCAACTTCATCCACCAGTTCCCTCAGGACCTGCAGATGATTCTTTTCAGCTCTCATAGAATTGTGCACCATCAGGTTCTTAGATGGTTTTGAAACTGTTCTTCTCCTACAGTAGATGGGTCTTCCTTCTCCCTGTCTCTGCCTTTGCTTTCTACAACTTGGGTGCTGTGGCTTGAGCCCTTGCCAGTGAAGACTGCGGGAAAAAAGTCATTGAATATCCCAGTCTTCCTCATATCCCATGTGACCAGGTCNTCTATATCCCATGTGACCAGGTCTCCTGTTTTCTTCTGGAGTGGGCCCACATCTTCCCTAGTCTTCCTTTTATCACTGGAATACCTGTAGAAGCTTTTCTTACTACCCTTGATGTCCCTGGCCAGATTTAATTCTATCAGAGCTTTAGCTTTCCTAACCTGATCCCTGGCTGCTCAGGTAACTTCTTTGTATTCCTCCCAGGATACCTGTCCTTGCTTCCACCCTCTGTAGACTTTCTCTTTACATCTAAATGTGTCCTGTAACTCCTTGTTCATCCATGCAGGCCTCTTGGTATTTTTGCCTGACTTTCTCTTTGTCAGGATGCAGTGATTCTGAGCTTGGGGGAGTGATCCTTGAATATCGACCAGCTGTCTTGAACCCCTCTTCCCTCCAGGGCTTTATCCCATGGTACCCTACCAAGCAAATCCCTGAAGAGGTCAAAGTCAGCTCTCCTGAAGTCCATGGTAGTGAGTTTGCTGTGCACCCTCCTTGTTGCCATAAGGATCTTGAATTCCACCATTTCATGGTCACTGCAGCCAAGGCTGCCCTTGAGCTTCATGTTCCTCACCAGCCCTTCCTTGTTGGTCAGAACAAGGTCCAGCATGGAAACTTTTCTCGTTAGTTTCTCTACC
>VZRW01007975.1:0-35264 GCA_013398125.1 Aegotheles bennettii
GCCTAAACAACTATCCCTTCTCTAATAGGAACCCAAAGGAAAGAAAGAGAGAAAAATTGAAAGGCAGAGAGTGAGTGGGCGAATTAGCAAAAAAGTTAACTGTTTACCTGGATCTTTAATGGCCAGGAGGATGGAGTTCATTTGTCATTATGACTAACTGCAGGAGATAGATCTAACTGCTGTGAACCTGCCAAAAACTCCTGTGTGCCCATGCTTCATGAAACTGGTACATGATTCATCTCATGGCTGCAATTTAATAGCAGCACTTCACATTTTGAAGCCTGGATAGGCTCACATTTTTCTCTCTTTTTGTCATAGGTGCATAGCTTTCCATTATAGGGCTGGCTGGAAGGCTGCAGTTCCACTTAGCAAAAGTTTGAAAGATTTTGTTCCATGTTGACATAAAAAACAAGTGAAGCCTTTCAAAATGTCTTTGAGAGAGCTGTGGGCAGAGAGAGGAAAGTCAGCAGACTAACCTGCCAGGGGAACAGATAACTGACCGGTTTTTGTAGGCAAAGTTCAAGACCTTGCTCTGATAGATTCACAGTGGTGTTCACCCTACTGAAATTCAAGCTTTTAACTCAGCTGTAGCTGCCTACTATGGTCAATGGAAAAAGATTTCCCCTTGGAGAGGCTAATTCAGAGCACACAAGGCCAGATTTTCTTCTAAATTACCTTTGATAAAACAGTTTTGTTCTGTGTTCAACATATAGGGAGACTGAACTGTTAACCACCTAAAGTTGGCCTCTAATAACAGGTGAGGTTGTACAATTTAACCTAAGATGCATTTTTCTTCTCTTTTGACTGGAAATGTCACCTGCAGTCAAAGAAAGCTTCCTGACAAAAAAGCTTACACAACCAAGGAAACCAAACATTACCTCAAAAACGTAAGTTTGACACACACAAAAAAAAAAAGCAAAATAAAAAGCACTTGGCAAGCACATATTTCACTGGAATGCTTGTTGCCAGAAACGGCTAGCAAATCATTACAAATCATCTTATGTTGATTTGTAAATAAGTCCTTACCTAGATAATTAGAATGAAAAGAGGATGTGTGAACATAAGCGAGAAATGAGCTACAAGCACTTATAGACAATATAAATAAGTACACTAAGAGGTATAACAAGAATTTCATATGCTGGATTCTTGAGTTTATTGATACTGGTTGATAACTTAACAGTAGGTGCATTTTAAAAACACATATGGACCTGAGCATCTTAAAACTGGAGCCTCAATTTATCTGCACAGAAGTCAGCGGCACTCTGCCAAATTCACCATGTTAAATTTTGTCTAGTATATTTTGTTTACTTGTGAGGACAGAGACGTCCAGTCCAAGGCCATTTCTCACGCAATGTATGCACAAAGGAAAGTGAGGCTGAGTGAAGGTTTTCAGCCTCTCAGTTCAATCCCAAGATGTTTTGGTTTTGAGAGTCGCTACCACAGCATTTAAACTGGCAGGGAAAATGCTGGAAAATCAGTAATGAACAGCACACCTATACTTCTGATGTTTGAGATTATGACTTGTATGCATAAGACTCTTGGCCAACAAAAGCTGATGCCTCCCTTTACTGCCCATGAACAATTTTTGTAAAAACCGAATGAAGTTAAATACTGGGGTAACGGAAATGCAAGTCTGTCTCTAAGCTCATATTCCAGAGTATTTGCTATAACATTTGCTATAACAACCTGTCAAGTTGACTTTACTCTCTCACCTGAGCTGTGCCTCCACAGTGTACATTCCTTTGTCTTATTCTGGTGAATAAGTTAAGAAAAGAGAATTTTCTGAATGCTAATTTTAATAGCTTTGTGAACACCAGTTTATATTACTTTGCTCCTTTCTGAATTAAACCTAATCATCAGTTACTATAGGTCAGCTGCATTTTGCTTTTCTATTCAGAACACTAGACTGCTAAAATGATCTTCATTAATAAAGCAGCACATGTGTGGCATTTTAACAAAGTTTTTAAATGGCACTTAGAAGCAGAACATACTATGTCAACAGAAAAGAAGAGCATTCAAGTTGTCACTGTTACTCGCCTAAAGGACTCTGTCTGCAATTCCATATCAAACTTGCAGCCTTCTGCAGCTGGGAAACTCCTCTCTTTCACAATTATTCATGCTATGGTATTTTTAAGTTTCACCACTGCAGCCCCTAAACTGTAACACTTCAATTTGAGAGAGCTTAGCAAACTACTCTCACCAGTTAAAAACAGGTTAGCCAGGCAATGCTGACCTGTCAATGGGAAAATTTCTATTAGTTTCTAGTACATTTATGTGAGACTACAGACATGACACTCTTTTTTTAAAAATAAATAAGAAGAAATATGAGCCACTTGTCACATTTAACTGCTGAGTCAAAGGTACAAGAAATCTGTTTTTCAGACATCCATTGTAAATATGTTTTGCAGAGTTCCTGAGTCAAATTCCATGATAAGGAACACATATTGTACTGGTCTACTGAATCAAGGGAGTTTCGTTGAGCGGAGACATATGTCAAAGGAAAACAATGTCATTTCAGTCATTGACACATAGATTTCTCATTTTCACAGCCCGTCCTCTTTGCTAATGAACATGCAAAGATTGCTTATGCTTCAGCTAGAAATAGATGTTTACTTGCCTTGAAAAGGCAGTGATGATTTAAAATTGAATGACCATTTGCCGATGCAACACAAAGCTGTGCAGGACTAAATACTGTGTTAAGAATATTCAACTCATGCTCACATCTGAAAGATTAGTCTTCTGCGTGACATGAACATCAATTTATCAAATATACAATCTTCTACCTATCAAGATTATACAGCAATAGCTCAGGTAAGCAATAGGAGAAATGTTCCTCATACAAGGAATTATAGTTTTCTATCAGGCTATTATGATTTACTTACATTTAAGTTAAATAAAGTGTAAGGAAAAAATTAATCTAATCCATATTTTGGATTTCAAGAGGATAACCTTTGATGTGCTACATTCTCTTGAAGAAATTCCAAGCCTTCAGCACCCTCAGCTCCCTAGGGATATATTTTAGACCACATCACACTTTGGAATGTGACACAAAAGGACCCCAGCTAGTATCTGTCTGAAGGTATGAAGGTCTCAACAGTGGTCTGGAAAGCAGCACAGCTGTGTAAGCAAGTAAATGCAGCTGATAACAAGTGCTGGCTGTGATCAAGTACTGGGTGCTGATGAACCCAGATGACCACAGCCTTGACCACAGTTGTTGTGGAACAGCCTTAGTCTTTGCTAGCCTTGAGGTATCAGGTTAGAGACATGTTTCATTCATTAAAGATAACTGATCAGAAACAGCCAGATACTTGGATGTGCTGGGATGTGTAAGAGACATAGAATTTCTTCAAAGCAGATCTGTTAATACTACTTGGAATATGAAACAAAAAAGAAATTCCAAAAATCTGTGAATGTGTACTCCTGGAAAACCACATGAAAATAATTACCTCAAAAAGGAAATTTGGAATTAGCAAGAGTTGTGGGGAGGGGAACAAGAGAAAGAAAAATAGAAAAAAAATGGTGTGCAAATAAAACCAGAGCTTTCAAGTAGAGTTCTTTAGGTCTAAGAATGCTAATTGTCAAGAAAAGCTGACTGAGTCCTTGCAAAAGGTATTTAAGGAAATGTCAATGGATTGATTCAGGGTAGAGAAAGGAAAAGAAGAAACAAGCTGTCGCACGGTAAGAATGCGATAAAAGGCTGGCTCAAGATTTCAACAAACACTTCATCTTTCTTCCCAGAACAATGATCCTGAGGCAAAATAATAGGAATAATAGGAAAGAGGTTGCAGAAATGAAT
Source organism: Aegotheles bennettii (assembly GCA_013398125.1). NCBI lineage: Eukaryota > Metazoa > Chordata > Aves > Caprimulgiformes > Aegothelidae > Aegotheles > Aegotheles bennettii. The sequence goes on from VZRW01007975.1 coordinate 3,797, forward strand.
GGTATGACATTACAAAAGCCATTCAATGTGTCTGCTGAAGTGAAAGGAAGAAAAGAAACCAGTTAATCTCTATTAAAAAATTTTACTTTAGAAGTCTAGGGACAAGTTTTCTTAACAAGACTTATCAAACCAGACATGATAGAAAATAAAATAGAAATTCATTTCCAGAAGTAGGAAAAGTGAAGCCCAGCAAATACAGATTTGTAGATCTGAGTTCAATAGTGCTTGATAAAAAATGAAAAAAAAAAAGGTAGATTCTCCTAGACCAGTAGTCTTGGATAAGATGAACAATTTTCTAGACAAAGATGAAAAATTTTCTAGAGAAAGAAAATATTTTAGGTCAAAGGTAGACTCCGTCTATTTGGATTTCATTAAAATTACTGAGAATGCTATGAAAAGGGAATCTATCTGCTAACATTGAAAAGATGGGAAGTAGTCAAGAAATTTTACGGAAAGTTCAAGGCGAGATGGTTACTGTTGAAAGGATAAGTACTAAATTGAAGGAAGGTCATTGGTGGAGTTCTTCAAATAGCAATAGTGGCTTAATCTTAGGGTCAGTCTTGCTCTCTGTAGTTTTATTACTGAATTTGATGCAAAGATTAGGCCATTTCCCTCTGACATGATGTTGGAAGCATTGACAAAACTAAGGAGGGCTGGGGTTTGAGGGATGGAGTCATGGAAATATTGATAAAGTTCAGCTGTGGAAATGCAAGCTTGTGCACCTGTGATATGATCCAAATGAGTCTAGATGAGGAGAGACAAACATATCCTGGATTCATTGGAAATTACAGAGAAAGAGAATGGCGACCTCTGGATGATCAAGGGGGTGACTAGGATTCAGACACTGAAAGCATGGTTTCTGTGAAAGTGAACGGATAGTGATACCATACAAATCTCATGTAGAATACCATGTGCAAACTCAGTCACCCTTTTTCAAGAAAGTTTATTCAAACCTGAAGCAGGTGCATGGATTTGTTATTAGAAGGAGACAAAGAATGGGGAGTTTACCTTATGTCAGCCTGGCTTGTTTAGTATGGAAAATAAAAGGTTGGAATGAAATAAAAAAATCTATTCTTACATGATGGAAACCTGCACCAAGAATGGAAAAAAGATGTTTAAGCTAAAGCAACATTATCAAAATTACAATACCACACAAGCTGGCCAGAAATAAACTTAGACTGTAATTAGAAGAGGGTGAGCGGCAGAGGGCATCCCTTAGCTATTAGAGCAGCCAGATGTTGGGAGAGCCTTTTAAAAATAGTGGTAAAACCTGAATTCAACAGGATTACTTTATGAAAAATAATACATCATAAGAGACTGAGATAGTAGGATTGGACTGTCTTCCAGCTTTGGAAACAACTTGTTTTGTTTCAGTAAAAATTTGCACTGTTTATTTTTTTACCACACGAGAATTCAGTCAAGTCATCTTTAGTTGTTGAAAGGTAACAGACATTGTCTTTATTTTGGCAATGTCAAAAATATAGATAGAACAGAATGAACTGATCATGTTTCTATTTTGCCTTAGACATCTCAACGTGCCTAGGAACTGATCTGACACACACATCAAAGCGAAAATAATACCAGTGCTTTAATCAGAAAAAGAGTAAGAAAGAGAGAAAAGTAAATATAAATGTAAATATAAGAAGTAATCTGCCCAAGAAAGTATCAATAGAGTAGAGTATTACTTTCCCGCTCTTAATTAAACCTTCCTGTACATAATTTCTTTTAACACTTCATCAAAACACATAAAAATACTAAGCTAATTTCTTTCCCTTAGTCTTACCTTCACACCATTTACTCACCATTTTGTGCAGAGGCATGGGGGTAAAATTAAGAAGAACCAGTTTTTTCTTCCCCCTTTTTTAAGCTGTTTGGTATTCCTTTGAGGACTACAGCAGTCATTTACGTACTGGATATTTATCACTGGTGTGGAGGGTGAAACACTAACTGTACACCATACTCCCTGCCCTTTTAAAATATTAATTGATGAATAACCATCTATGGTGCCTCATAAAGTATTAACTCTTTAAGTGGAAAAGATCTCTGCTTAACAGACAGCACAAATCCTACATGATTTAAATCCCATGCAATCCTATTAAAATCCAAAATGTTTCAAGCTGTTTACGTTAGTTCAGCATCTAATATTAACACCTGGTTTTGAAACCTCAAGTAAGCAATATTGGTCTGTTGGACCAGCAGGACAGGGGAAAAGTAAATTCAACCTTCTTGACTGATATGGGGATATACATAAATAGAGTCTACATCTTGAACTTCAATGCTTAATACTTTTCTTGGTTTGATATTTTTCAGCAACTTCCATTTTATGTACCACATCTCAGGTTAGCTAGTGTTTGAACAATTGTGCTACTTATTCTGAATTGCCATACCTGAATTTGAAGATAATGATCTGCATTTCCCTGAATACTGGCCATTAGATAGTGTATGAAAGTGTCAGACCGAGACAGACTCATTTATTTTGTGAAATACATAGTCCAGATGCCATATTTATTTGGAGGTCTAGTTTCTCTCTCTCTTTTTTTTTTTTTTTTATTTTTTAAATTTTTTTCAGCTATTTAGCTTACCTAACTGACCTGAGTGAAAGCAATTTTCTAGGCCCATGAATCTGTGGTGCAGAGGAAAATTTTGAAGCCATCACACCAAAGATACACGATTGCAGTACATCACAATTACAGCTGGACTTTATAAAATGTAGATGGAAATGGGCAAAGCTGTGAGATATCCACTGACATCTACAAATTGCCTGCAATGGCAAGGGCAGGGCTTGATACCCTTCTGGGGTGTATGAGAGAGCCTGAAAGATATTTAACATACTTGAAACACTAAGAGCTTGAAGATCATCAATGCTAACCAACACTGCTAGTACTAGCTCAAATATCATAAATGCCCTGGCCTCCCCTAAAACTTAAAAACAGTGAGGGAATTTTCTAAGATACACTCTATTGACTATGAATACCCCCAGCCATTATTCACAATACAGCGATATTGACTCACACCTAAAGAAATCAGCAGATGGGCTCTTTCCTCTTCACATAGAAATGTCAGTTAAATACAACAAGGATAAGGCTAACAGAGTTATGTGCCAAGTATGCCAAAACATAAAGAAATATTGCCAGGTGTAGAAATACTTTCTTTAGACACATATTCCTTCAAGTTTTAGTTTTCTTTACTAAATTCCAAGGTACTTTTACATAAGACACACCAGAAATATGATCTGTGATTACTGCCACCAGATTTCTGTTTATGTTACTAAGCTAGTGATTTTACAGGTATGCAGTGTGTCTTTAATTGCTACTACTAGGAGGAAATTTTCCCTTAGGATTCATTAGCTAATGACTTCCTCCCCTGTTGAATTGTACATCTACAAAAGTCTTTAGCAAACTGGTAGCCAGATGTGAAGGACCCAAACAGGTGGGAGCCATAACTACAAACATATGATGTAATAAAATTAGCAATTACATGTATTTGCATGGTACCCTTATAAAGTTATTCTTCTAGTAAACTTTAAGTATCCACTCAAGTCATACTTGGGTGTGAAGTAAATGTTTTCAAGAGCAAATAAATTAAATTAATAAATTAATTATTAGTTTCACAACATTTTTAACCATTCAAGCTCCAGGATCTTTAGCACAGTAGCAGTATATATACTGCTACAGGATGGCTCAGTTACAGCATGTTTGCTACGCTTCGGACACCTATTTGAAGTTATATTAACCAAACAGTACACCGGAGGTACTATGTGTAAAAGTCCTTGAGTACACATAATCCAAAAGACACATTCATGTTATACACCAATATGTATACTGTGCCATAAGGGAAACATGTACTTAGAACATGTAAATGGGTTTGCTCTTAGGACTCAGGAAATGTGGTGATTTGAAAGTGTATTTGAATTTCCTCTTTCTGAGCAGTTGTACTGAAGCCCAGGTCTTAAGGTGCTCATGAGGAGGAGGATATACATGACAGTTTAGCCTTTCAGCATCTGGGTGTGCTCACCTGGAAATACGCTTCTAATCCACAGGAAAAGGTGTTGGGAGGCTTTTGCATTTATTAAAGAGTGAGCTGCTTTATGGTGATAGAGGTGTGTGACTAACACATGAGAGACACTCTTTCAAATTTCAGCGACTTTGTAGCAGCCTGAAGTTCTGGTTCTCAAACTCATGCTAGTCAGGAATTGCAATATCTCCTCCATGTCATCTTCCACGTGCTAGATAAAACTCTTTTTCTGGACTTTGGTACTACAAGGGACTATGTGTCACAGTTGTCTATGATTACACAGGATTGGAAGCAAGCTTGCTACATTAGTTCTATATTAGTTTTTCAAAATTGTATTTCTGCTGAAAATGTTTTCAAATGCACTTTGAAGGCTGCTATTATCCATGTTGTTTCTGTTCCTATATTTGGAGTCATAACAGTGTTTTGCAACAGAAACAAGTCATTGTGGAGTAATTAGATACCGCACTAACTGTTCTGCAGTAACTGCAGCAGACATGAACTTGTTAACCTATGCAACAGAGAGTACCTGAAGAAAGCTTAGCCCTCTGTGAATGACAGGATAGCTCACTCAGCAGGGAACACTGTGGGATAAAAGCTTGCACACAGGCCTTTAGTATGCACTGATTTATGCCTTTATCAAAGTCTTTAGCTTTTGAAGTACATCAATTCTCTTAGAAAAAAAAAACAACAAACAAGCGCAAATAACATCTTTATGAAATCACTGAGAATTTTTCCATCCTGCTGTTTACTAGGGCCAAAAAAAGAAAGTTTATCTCATTATCCCAGTGTTCAGAAGGTTCTTTTGACTTCATCTACTGAAATGACAATACAGCATGATTTCTGATCATATTTGCAGTTCTAAAATACAAATAAGCAGATTATATGTTTACTAAAAATATCTGTGTGCAAGTAACAGCATCAGCTGCAAGGTCATAGCTTTTGCCTGTTCCAGTGTATCGCTCTAAATGCTCACAAGACTGGAAAAATTGATGCTAATAACATTTGATTATATACCAGTTTGTAGCCTATTTGTTCTCTGGCCTTGCAAGCACATGGATGCACAAGCAGCAAGAAGGAGCCCTACACTCAGGACTTCACTTTCTGTTTAGGATTCACACTGGTCAGTTTGTCTTGGGCACAGCACTCTGTGTCCCAGTGGTTAAGTCCCTCAAGCACCACTGTAATGAAGTGCCTGGCCATGTAAGTGGCACCTTGAGCTCCATAACCACTTGCCTGGTACTAAGTGAGGACCATAGCTGGTGGCCCTGGTGCTGGCGCTTCTGTGAAGACTCCAATTACTTCTGGGACCTCACTGCAGAGCTTGAGCTTCCCACAGGCCAAATAGAAATTCAGCAATTCCAGAGAAGTGGTCTTGGGGGATGGGATTTAGGTACCAATCAACTGGATCCTTTTAGAGCCTGGGGTTAAACCAATAACCCGTTTACTTTTAATTTCCCATTAACCAGAAAGACTGCAGCAGTGTCCCAGTAGTGCTGAATGGGTATAGTGAATAGTGTATGCTATTGCTGTTGGGAGTGCTCTTTTCCTTTAAAGAGGCTGTTTTATGTAGGGAGTACCTTAGCTCTCCTCCTTGGAGTATAGCATCTAATGAAAAAAAAAATCCCAAAGCCTACGTCAGAACACTACCCACACAGACAGATAATTTTGACTCACTCTTTGGTAACCTAGCTATAACTGCGGAATAACGTAGCAGTCGTCTTACATTAGACCTAGGCAGCCACTGCCTTTAAACTCGGGCTAGCACAAACCTTCCCTGCCAAGCAGCTGTTTTTCACTCATACAGTAGCTTCTATGGCTCTACCCAGCTGTAAGCTCCTAGTGACAAGGACCTCCCTATTTTTACATGTTTACACAGCACATAGCATCACTATGAAGTTCACAGGAAGATATGCCAGGTGCTATAATGATATCAATCATAAGTAAGTGATAGAGGATCAGTAAAAGCACGCTATCCAGGTAAGCTGCAAAGAAGACTCATTATGTAAGGTTACTACTTGTCTCATTTTACCTCTTTATCTTCCAAGTAACATACTGACAGGCAGAAAAACTTTTCATATGCAAGTCAATTAAAAACTCAGAGGCCATGCCATTTGAGCTGTAAGTTGTTTTTCAGTAAGGTATATTGAACCACATTTAAAAATTAATGAAGAAATAAAAGGCTGTGACTCCTTTTCTGGGTGGTGTACATGATGATTATTGTGCCAAAACTGTCACTTACATACTGTTTCAACTGCTGGCTCATTAAACAGTGAAAGTTTAATGATGAGTCTGCCAGAGAAGGTGAAGCAGGTGAAACACCCCAAGCCCCTAGGCAAAATTCTCTGAACCTGTGAGAAAAATCAATCTTTCCAACCATGAACAAAAACCTTTTAAGTGATCTGATGCTTGGTGTGAAAATAGCTAACAACATCTATTGGCATCGATTCCCTCCCCGAGCCCCACCACTCCCCCAGGCTCTCTTACTGTAATAAGGAGGAGAAAACACAAGCAAAAATCCCCAAACCCAAACATCTCAAAAGGCAGGTATTTTCCCAGTTCAGACTCCTAAGCTAACCAGGTGACACGGAGAATTCAGAAGTAGGAGTGTCAGAGCAGGCACTGCAATAAGAGGTGGCTCACAGCACACTGATCCTGTCACAGGGCTCCAAATAAAAATCAAAGCCACACATGTCTTTGTAAAACAAAGAGAGAGAGAAAAAAATTAAATCTCATTCTCTGAGTACCTTTGATTCCTGGCTGGTAGTTGATGCTGGAGAGGGGGGCTGCTCTGTGCTCTCCACTTCATTCTCTTTCTCCACACTATCCACGCTGACTTCAGTCGTGCTGCTTGGAGGAATCATTTTACCTCTAAAACACTGCTACTATCAGGAAGAAAGCTACAGACCTTTCTTGCTTTTTTTCATTTAATATCCTCTTCTCTGCTCTTCTAGAGCAAATGAACTCTGACCACTCGGTTCCACTACATTTGCAAGACTAGAATTCTCTGGATTTTCTTTTTTTTCCTTCTCCACCTCCTCCCCCTCTTTCTCCTCTCCCTCCTTCCTCCCTCCTCTCCCCCGTGCAATACTGCTGCGAGAGGAGTAAGTTATTGATGGCTCTGGAGGTCAGCTGTGTGCCCGCTTCTGTGGTTTCCCCGATCCGCCTCTCCTCTGTGTGAAGCCCGGAGGTGTGGAGCAGAGTCGTGACCGTCAGCCCTGCGATCAGAGGGGAGTGAGTCGAAGCAGAAAGCCTGAGCCACGCACACACACACGGGGCACTGGAGGGAGGAGTTGTATTTCTAATGCTGTGAATAGCTTTGGAGGAGCATGTGCTGTCATAGTAGTGAAAGAAAGTAATGCGCGCATGCACGCACACACACACACATGCACGGAGAGGCAGGCAGTGTATATGAGGTTTGGAAGCATTTTACCTTTCAACAGGTAGAGAAGGCAGTGTTTGAAGGGCAGATTTATATTCTTACAAGTCTTTTCCTGAAGAAGGAGTCTAGAAACAGAGGAGAAAAATGAGTCTTTCCTTACCTTGTCCCAGAGAAGATTATTTAAAATCCTAGCTACCCAGTGTCTCTAAAGCTTCCCACTGCACCTTACACCTCAAACTTGCTAGCAAATGACAGGACAGAGTGAGGAGAGAGTCATCTGTGGATCCATGTGTTCTGTGCTCCCCTGTCAGACAGGGAACCTCAGCTCTGAGCCACGCACATGCAATCAGGGTCAGCTGGAGCTCCCGCTACCGCGAACATCCTATACCGGTAGGTTGTCATAGTGATAACACTCCAGCGGGCAGCAACAGAGCAGAGGCAGCCATCGGGAAGGACCTGCTGGCTTCCCCCAGCGCTGTCATTCCCGAGGATGTGGCACCCGAAGTCACACTTGGGGTTGTGTCAATACCAGCAAAAGGTCAGCATGACTTTGCTGGCTGCCTCAGATTGCTTGATATGACTTGAGTTTTTCACTCTGATTTAAATCTGCTTCAAAGGTGCCTGTCAGCTCTCTTCCCTGCTGAATTAAGGTCTGTATGGTGAAAGGTTGAATGAACGTGCTCGCCACCAAGTAGCTGCTTTGCAGAGCAGGAACCCCCCCACACCCGTATGGCTGGTGGAGATGCCTCTTTCCTTTAAAGAAAACAGAAAAAAAGCAATGTAAACATGTTTTCAATAAGCAATACTTACATCCTGGAAACGAGAAGACAAAAATTGTTGCTTAGTTGATCTATACTACGTACAGGTGTGTGGAGATGATTTGCTGAGTCTGAGTCAGAGAGGAGTTTCAGTACTTTTTAGTTCTGGGAGAAGGTACCGGTTTCCCTTCTGGCCTCATCCCTTAGAAACACAGCTGCTACCTGGAGCTGCCTTGCAGGCCCCCTTACCTCATATCATAGAATCATAGGATGGTTTGGGTTGGAAGGGACCTTAAAGGTCATCTAGTTCCATACCCCCTGCCATGGGCAGAAAATGAAGGCAAGTTTTCAAGATAGTAGGGGTTATACAGATGAAAGCCAGGGCAGAAATTGCCCTGCAGCCTCTGTATTCTTAATAACTACAGAGAAGCCATGAGAAAAAAAATTAGCTTTTCTTTGAATCCATGTTGAATCTTCAGGACTGACAATTAGATGGGAAAAAAAGCTTTATTTCTTTGAAATAGAACATATAAGATACTGAAATCTTTAACAGACAATAAACGTGAAATGTTGCAATGCTGTTTGTACAGCTACTTCAGAGCAAAAGTGCATCTTAGGAGCCTGCCAGTAGAACCTATTATTTGGCCTGTAGTTGCTAATGCCATTACAGAGGCCAAAAAGAGAGCACCAGTTGCTGCTGGGGCAGTGTCGGTGAAAACTGAGATTGAAGCAAGGAGATGCAGAGCTTAGAGGGGTAGATTTGTCAGGTAAGTAAAAGAATTTATTTCCAAGAGTTTGATTTCTAAAGTACAGCAGCAGCTTAGACTGTTCTCTTCAGAGCTGGAGGAATTCTCCAGATGCAAAGCTCATTTCTTCCACTCAGCAAGTGAGATTTGGGCTTTGCTGTAAAATCAGCCTCTTAGCAATGAGCGGGGACTGGGCAGAGTCAGTTTGGGAGAATTAGGGCAGATGTGGGAATGGAAATCTTGACAGGGTGACAGAGACCGAACACTCCAGGTCTGGCAGTGGTATCCTTCTCTGATGGTGCAGCCTAGCACAGCCAAGCCAGGGCACGAGGTCTGCCCCCTGCAAGGACTGTTCTATGTGTCCAACATTGTGACAGGTGAGAATCATGAAACTAATTCTTGTCCAGTTCCCCAGCAGTGTTGTGAACCAGAATTTCCTGGCACAAAAACATCTGGTGACCTTGTAGGTCACTTTTGAAATGGACTTGGAGTGGCTGGTTAATAGTTAATGCTATAAGTGTTGTAAAATCCTGCACACATTTTGTATGAGAAGCTTGTAACGTCATGACTGTGTGTCTATCATACCACTCTCTACTCTCTCTTTTTTCCTTTTTTTTTCCTTTTTTACCAAATTAGTACCAACACCTGCTGCACTCCCTCTCTTCTCCCAGTTACTCACTTATCAACCATGACTGATCTGTCAGTTTCTTGACAATTAGCCTGGGAAAGATGAGTCAAACCTAAAATCCTACCAAAAAAGCAAAAAGGAAAAGAAGCTGGATTTCTTATATTTTTACTTCCTTCCACAGGAGCTGGCTATTGAAAATCAAATATTTGGTATAACAGAACAGACGGATCAAATTAGATGAACCTACATCTCACTCTCTCTCTCCCACGCTTCAATCCTAAGAAGTAGGACTTGTGATTACCGCCGATCAGTCTGTAAGTGAAGGTACTCGGCGGAAATGTGAGCACTGCAGCACAGTGCTAAACAAGAGGAAATTGAACAGATTCTCTAGTGAAGAGATGAGTGTAGATTTTCTGGAGTGGGGAAAGGCAATTTAGATGAATAAAACATGAGAGCTGATTCTCAGCCCCCAGCTGAAGTGGTTGCACCACGTAAAGGAGCATGAATGTTGCCTGGAGTCACTGCCAAGCATTCCCCTGCTGGGTGGTCCAAGGCTGACTGCACTGGTGCTACATCTTGTCTGTCCTCCCTCCCCTGGCCCTCTGGCCACACACACAAAGGTGACCAGGTGTGATGCAGAGCACTCCTCTGCGCTGGGGCTCCAGGAATTCTTCCTAAGCTCTGGCTGCAGCTAGCATGATAAGAGCAACTCAAAGACTCCTGACACCAGGAATGTATACACACTGCTGTACTGCCAAGTCCTACCTGCTGTAGAGCTCCACAGTGGCAATTTTAAGGTGATGTAGGGGTTTTGACCCATGCCATGTGCTTCTGCCTTCTTTTTCTGGTACAGACATTCCTCTAAAACATTCGAGCACCTGTCTGCAAAAGAGGTACATGAGTAGAGCTGGATTTCACCAAAGGAAAGATATGAAATCAGTACTTACCCAAAGATGCTATCCCTGTTTAGACACCCATGTATTTATTAGAGAACAATTAGAAGTAAAAAGCAGACAGCGAGCTGCAGGTGTCTTTATTCACTGCTTGGTGCATAAACCTTACACTCCTGAGCAAATGGTGTATAAGGGAGCACACAGAGATGATACTACTGGTAAATGACACTGGTTTAAACTACTATGTATGTATGTATGTATGTACGTCTAGAAATGTACAAAACAGTGAGGAATATGGCCAGTTGCCACCAAAGTAGAGCCCTCAAAAAAAAGAGAAATTAAGTCTGCTGAGAGTCCAGCTTCCAAGAGGATGCAGACTGAGTGCCACAGGAAACTATCAGACTCAGAGAAAAGGTGGTATTTCTGGCACTTGCAGTGAAACTTGATCAGTCTCCCCTCAAGTCCTTGAGTCCAATTTGTGAGTGTTCCAGGTGAGAAACAGTAGCTTCATTTCTTAGCCTACTCAATTTTGTCTTTGCGGAAACTGGCAACAAGATACCCCTCCAGTGCCATTTGTGATGGGAGTTCTACTTTTGGCATGGTGCATTTGGCCAAATGTACTGATGGACATTTTCAACTAGGCTCTCCTCTCAGATATCCACTATCACTCACAGCTGGCTAATAGACTGCAAAGACCAGACCATTGCTCTAGTGGAGTATCTGCCTGTGTTTCCAAGTAATAGACTTGTGGGCATATTGTACCCCTAGAGAAAATGATACTAAAATAGTATTAGGTGGCTGTTTTTTTTTTGTTTATAGTCACACACCCTTTGTCTGCTCTCAGTACAACATTGCCAGTTCATGAGCAGCTAACATAGTAACAACCTCCCCTGGATTCTGCTTATCAAAATGTCACGTAAGGGCTACAATCACCAGCTCATCAAGCTGGAACTACAGGATGGTCAATGCTCTGAAAGCATTCCCAGTACTAATGGGATACTGGTGGTTTGCATTTTGACTAAAACGATAAAGTAGTTTTTAGAGTTAAAATATTAAGCCTCCCACTGCTCCAGGGAGTGATTATACTGCAGCAAACAAGTAACAGTGGAGGAAGCCAAACTAACAGATTTCTGCTTGTACTTAAGCACAGACAAAAATGGAACCTCTGCCTGAGTATTAATTTCAAAACCCTCTTTCTCTCCATCCACAGCAATGCCACAGGGAGTGATGCAGAGATCATGCTGCATCTTGGGCAACTTGAATCTGTCTTTCAGAGAGATCATGATGAGATTGAAACACTGCTACCCAGACACCTAGACTAGGAGAAAGAAGAATGCTGCATCTTCTTGTGACAGCAAGAAATGTTTAAGGGGAGAAGAGGATGTAATTATGAAAGATGGAACTTAGCCAAGATACAGCATGTAATATGTTCAGTCTTACAAAAAAGCATTGCAATACCTTTAAATAACCAGTGACAGTCCCGACCTGATTTTACATCTCTGCTGGCAACATGATTCCTTCTCACTTTTTATAGGAATGTGATATAAAAAGAAGAGGCCCATGGAATCAGTAGCACCATTTTCTGCAACTCACAGATGCTCCTAGAAATTCCTGCCATTTAATAACCATTTACTGGACTCAGTCCAATATGACTGTAGCAGGAATGACCTGAATCCGTTCAATGGGTTGCTGCAGTGATTTAGCCATTTACTAAATCCTTTCAGAATATCCATGCTCTAAATATTTAAAGAAATAACAAAGATATGATAATTAATATTATCTCCTCCACTCTTTCTGGACTCTGCTTTAACCTCATGTCTGTTTCCTTGAATAGTCATTAAGACTTTTCCTGATGGCTCAGTACCACTCAGAAGGGTCTCCTATAATCCTACCATCTCAGCCAGGGTGGGGTGGGAGGAATACTCCACAAGGTCACCATTGTGGATTTTGGGCTTATTTTTTTTTTTCTGAAAGGGTCTTGGTAGAAGGGAGCTTTCAGTCCCCTCTTTCCTTTCTAGACTTTTCTTGACCTGAATTATCCCTTAAATTTTCTTTGTCTGCTTGTCAGCCTTTCCAGGCATGAGCTGGGTATTACAGGTCACAGGGCTTTACTGGATTTGCCTCAGGTTCCTGCTTTCTCCATTCACTCTGGTATTGAACGTTGTCATCATGAGCTATTTCTTAACTAATGTCAGTGAAAATGAATGAGAACAACGTTTTCCTTAGACTGTAAATTGAATCCAAAATAAGACCTGGCAAACATTCCCAGCATAGCTGGTGGTGAACACAAGTATATGTATATATAATTTTTTTCATATAGATATCCTATGGCTATGCACCAATTTTTAAAAGGCTGTTCATGCAGAGTATTTCTCATCTTAGGTAGTTACAGTGTGCCTGACACTGTAATACTTAGGCAAAAACATGAATGATGAATGCAAAATGAACCTCACTGTCAACTGCAAACCCGAAACTGTTTTGCTATCATATTTTGCTTTGGAAGAAAAAAGGATTTCTCAGTGTGTCAGTGACCTTTGTCAGAAAAGTGGGACTTTTCTAAAGGGTGTAGTAGAACTAGGTTACGTACAACAAATCTTTTAAATGCCTTCAGATCCTATAGGATGAAAAGCTTTCTAGAAATATCAGAAATTATCATTAGCAAGATTAACATTCCACTCTATCAGATTTGTGCATGTGCCAACTGGAATAGAACTGTGTATGATGAGGGTTGCCCACAATTATGTAACGTATTATAATGATCTATTACAGCTCTCAAACAAGAATAAAGAAAATGTTAATAACATTAAGTCTACAAGCAGTAGACCACTAAGCCTTGTAGCTGAGAACCCTTCCAGCCAGATTTCTTAATAGAAGTAACATCCATTTCTTAAAGTGCTCCAGTGCATACAATTGTTACATTTTGTTGCTGAAAGCGATAGGAAAGAATATGATCACTAACTTCCATTTGAAATCTCAACACAAAGCATTCTGGAGTCACTGCTTCTTTTGAAGTATGTATCACTGGCCTGTTATTATTCAAAGGGGTCAAGCCCAGCTGTAAGAGTAAATGATTTCACTAGTAAAGGTAGTCAAGATTTTTACAAGTACAAGCGTCAGCAAAGAAGATAAATAAAAGAAAAATGAGAGGAAAATTGTCCAAAGTGTAAGTGCCTTTACCTTTCACATCCATAACTCTTTTCTATTCTTCACTGGATTTAAGAAAAAAAAAATCACTTAAGGTTTCCTTACATTTGTTAGTCATACCACCTGCAGTAAAACCACTCTGTAATTGTCATTCTGATGCCTCAGAGTGTCTGAGGTGTTCAGGCAGAAAGGGATTGCGCACTGCACACAGTAAGAGCTGGACCTGTCCTGCTGTTTCCATGGAATGGGCATGCTCAAATTCAGATGCCTTATAATTGAGCTCTGTGGTTTTAGGCGTTGAGTAAGGAGGATACTGAAGTATGTTGTAAATATTCATATGAATGGTCAAATGGATTTTATAAGATAACTGAGACACTTAAAGTTACATGAATGATGTTTTAGCTTACATATTTCTGTATGATTTTAAAATTCTATTTTAATTTTGTAGTCCATAATACTGTGTCTTATTAGTTTCTTTTACTGGATCATGAGGAAAGAAAAGACTACTGAATAATGAGTACCAGGATGGCTGAAATCCAGAGAAAAAGTAAGTTACTACAAATTCCTAGGGAGGGCTACTATTTGGGATGCTTTAATTTGACCAAAAGCATAACTAACAGCATTAAACAACAGAACTGAGCACACATACTTGGATACATATAAATTCAGGGGACTGGCAATTACAGAAAGCAGCAGTTTATGGCATAAGGGATAGCCATCATCTCATAAGGTCAGGGATTGCTTCAAACTGGGGTATTCTTCTGGGATCCCAAATACAAGGAAATCCAGCAGACTTGGTAGTGCATAAGATCAGGAAATTCAAGAGATGCAGACATTAGGAAGATACAACTTCCGTCAGAAACTGACTCACGAGAAAATATGAAAAGCAAAGTACTGGTAATCAAGCTGGTATGCAATAGATGAGATTGTCTTTCTAAAGGGATGTGACCAGTGCTCAGATATGAACTCCTGCAAATACAGAAAGTTTATATCTAAATTGTGTGTTCTTCATGCTAGGTATTGCCCTTCTATTTTGAGTTTGTACAGCAACTAGCAGCTACTTTTGCTTTCTGTCTCGTCTTAGGTATTACAGTAAAGCAAACATTTTTAAAAAAGTGGATGTGTGTCCACTCAATCCCAGCAGCACTGTAAATCTAACTTGAGCAAAATTTGGCTGCATTCAAAGATTTTATCACCAAAATTTTCCCTTTGCTTTCCTCTCTGTTTCACCCCACCACTCCACTCTGCTATGGTAAACAAAGTTCTGCTTTTCTGCACTAATTTTTAGAAACTGGAGGAAGAAATATAAAAACATTTATAAAAATGAAAAAAACTACAATGGTATTTTCAAGACTGAAAGTTTGAACAAAGACATGGAAGTAAAAAAGTAGAACCTAAAGAGTAGCCTTATATATATACATACACACACACATACACATATATGTTCATATGCTACATAGTTAGCTTCATATATTGTAACCATGTTGAATAATAGACAGTAATAGGCAGTAATGCTCAGGAAAGACAGGGGAAAGATCACTGCAGTAAGGACTCCATACATCAAAAGAAGTACTGTAGAGAATGTTCTGATTTAGAAAAAAATATCTGCTGTGTATTTGTGTGACCCCCTAATGAAAGCTTTGTGTAGGAAATCTATTTTTATCTTCCACATAGAGAAGCAAAGAATGTACAGAGCTGTGAATGATATGCTTAAGTGCAGATAGTTGGTAAAGGTTTTGACTTCTTCGGGATATTATTTTAATCTCATTGCAGGCAGTGGAGTTATAAGGATGCTTGCAATATGTCTTAAAAGCCATTTCTACAGGAACTAAAATACACTATGCTCACATCATAATGGGATTTTAAAAAAATACTTCATGGACCTTTCTCTTCTTCCACAGATGTGAAAGCTGCCTTCCTTTAACCTGGACAGAAAAGTTGAACCATAACTGAGCACCTAGCTGAAAATTCTAACACCACTCAAGTCCAAAACAGTTTAGGTCTACTTTCCTTGTTATTATTATTTTATTATTATTATTAGGCACCTAAAAATTACTCATGGATCCCATGATCAGAAACAAAATATAAAGTAATCTGGTGCTGGCTTGACTCACCTCATGTTCATATTTTTCTTCCTTAAAAAGTCAGGATTGAAACTTTATTCTACTGAACTAAAACTTTATTTGATCTAAATGTAAAAAGTAAGTTGTAAGTAGCATAAAATACATTATAACAAGCAACCATTTTTTTTCAGTTTTTAATTGTTAGATGTTGTTTGCTTAGCAGCTGGTAAAAAAGGCTATTAAAAAAGACTTGGGGACAATTTTCCAAAAGACCTGAATGACACCAAAGTCCTGAACTTTGGTTAACAAAAGACAGATAAAGCTAATTTTTAGCTTAAAGAGAACACATTTTCCTCCCACTCAGAGCAGTGTATTTTGAAAATTACAGTAAAAACCTCCGTGTCAATTGTAAAAAACATCTTCCCTGAGCAATACAGCTTTGCACATGAAGTTTCAGTCCTATTATTCTATTGACAAGGGGGAGTCATACACATCCAACTATCAAAAGAATAAATATTTCAAAAGAGTATTATCTTAAAGGGAAATTTTGAGGATGCATGCAAATTCCTGGGACCACTGAAATCAGTGATAGGTCCTAGGATTTCATTCCTGCAAACAAATCCAGCTGATTCCAGTTGGGCATGTCTACTGCTATCTGTGGGAATAAAATGATTCTGAAAAAACAGGCCCTAACAGTTATCTGGCAAACAGATCAGACAGTGCTATTATAGCCAGCATGCAAGCCATTTTCCCTGTTAATTATATGCATCTAATGTCAGAGATCTAATTATCCAAGAAAAAATTAAAACTCCTAAAAGAGCACAGAACTGAACAAATGGAATACAGCCAAACTTCCCTGAAGTTTTCACTCATGATAGCCAGAGAGATGAGCATCAATTTTGACTACACTTTAACCGTGTGGGTTTTTTTTCAAGTGTCATGAAAAAAAAAGCAAAAAATAATTCTGGGGTATATTACTTTCATGTGCTTACCTCTTTCCAGTGGTGCTTCTACCATCTCACTGTACCAAATAACCCTGATTATTTTTTTCTTTCAGTCACTGTGAGAGAAGCATCTTTGGAAACATAAAAAATTATTCTACAATTTTACATTAGTATTTATTTCACCTCTGAGAAGACTACTCAGAAATTCCTAGAGCCATAAAAAATATCAATAATATCAATATCTACTTTGTTAACTATTTAATCTCATCAATTGTGATTGATATATAAAACAGAAATTAGAGTTTAGGTGAAATTCCTTCCCAAAAACCTAAGTTTTCTCTGAGTATGTGTTCAGGTTGTTTCACCTAATTCAAGAAATTAAATGGCTGACTTTGGAGATCTTCTGACGACCAGCATTACTAGACTCCTTTCTATCTTCAGCCTAAAGGTTCCCTGGGTCGAGAACCAGCTATTTCTCCAAGTCTCTTGGAAAGCATTATCCAAGCCAAGAGCAGGTTTGCACTTGGCAGCTTTGTCCCAAGATTTCCTACTGAAATACCTTGTCATTCTCATGAGTCAAGATGCTGCAGGAATGTGCTCTTTACACTTTTTTCCTTTACAGATTTAGCACTCCAAATAAAATTAATAATAATAATAATAATAATAATAATAATAATAATAAGTTAAATGTTCAGGTAATGGGTTGGCCTGATAATGGTTGGCATTCAGTTGGGTTAAACACCCATAACTCAAATGGATTTAGGGATCTGTGATAATCTACAAAAACTATTTTTGAAGCATGAAGTAGCATTGGAAAGCAGGCGAGCCAGAACCTAAGTCGCATCTGAAGACACACGTGGAAGTTTCGTTTTGGTGGCTCTTATAATTTTTTTTAGATCAAGCCTAAGGTCTCTGTTCTCAACTTTCAACTTCTCTACTAGTGGAGGGTATAATATGAGCTGAGGGCAAATTTATAGAAGAATGTAAAAAAAAGAGGATTAAGTATTAACTCGACATTACAGAAACTATATTAACTACATCACCTGGGACCACAAAAGAGACACGAATTAATAGAATCATTGCTCTCATTTTGTAAGTTTACCCATGAGGGAGCAACTTGACAAAATTTCAGTTACTATTTTAAACAACAAAGCTGAACTAATTCTCCTTAGCTGTCAGACATTTCCACTCAGAAAGGACAATCCCTGTTTTTAACGCTCACATTCTATTTTCTGTATTTGTCTGTATAATTTGTCTCAAAAAGAAATGTAACTATTCCAATGCATTTCAGCACAGTTTAAAAGCCATGTCCCTATCTCACCCTCAGGAGTTTCTATTAATTCCCTTGAATGTTACAAGTCAGTTCAGGAAACAAGGATTTTCTGCTTTAATTAGTCACCTTACCTATCAACTCATATTCCACTATCAGTCCTGGACATGTAAATGATTTATGTATTTCCCATAAGGCTAGCTTTGATATTGGGGACCTTATGTAACAAACAGTTTGTCGGGGCTCTCCAACAAACTTAACTTACTATTTTTTTTACTCAGACAATACTACTACACTGTACTCTTTATTGGGTTTTATTGGGAGATGTAGAGAAGCATGACTGTTGGCTAAGACAGTGTTGTAACCAGCTGGATAGGTTTTCCCAATGTGGAGGAGGTGAATTGCTGCTCAGTGAGAGCACTGCTGGTGTCTTGGCCTTTATTAAAGTCTCATCACAGACCTGGTAGATAGTCTTCAACAGTAAGGCTTCCCATGGAACAGGTTCTGAATGTATGTGAGCATGCCTCTTTGAGGTGTGGCTAGAGGATCTTCCCTTCTTCCCCAGGTGGGGAGGGAAAGAGCATGGAGTTACAGTGTGATTTGTCTGCACAAAACCCATGTGCCTGTGTACACACCCTGCAGGCTCAGGAATGGACTGCAGGCAGGTTTCAGCACATGTTTAGGAGAAAATCAGGGTTTGGTCACAGATTAGCTGTCTGCTTATATGGAGGTGAGAATAACTGCTTTCTACTTATTAGAAATGAATGCCTATCCACCATAGACTCATTGGCCATTTTGGCTTGATGCTAGCATGAAGGTCTGTCATTCAAACTGAAAAGGAACATGTGGTTTTTTAGTCCTTGAAATTCTAAATCAACAACGTAAATAATCCTATCAATGACTGTTGAGCCTTTCCTAAACCCAGCTTTTCAGTTGTAGTGCTGTAGCCATGTTGGCATGAAGACATTAGGTAATACACACTGAAGGCTAATACCTATATCTACTTATTGAACCACCAAACATGTCTCCTAATTCCCTCACTCTTAGGCCAGTGCAAAATACTCTGTCCCACCTACGCTCTACCTTGGCCTTTGATTAGAATAGTTGCATATAATTTCTCTTGTCTCTTCAGACAAATCTTTCCAGTGTTTATAATTTATGAAGTGGACAAAGCCTTTCAAATCTGTGAGTCATTAGAGCTTGATCAAGCCATGTGAGCTCATGAAAGGAGGAAGGAGTGTGCTTGTGGAAATGCTTTGCTTTCCTATCTGGGTGACTGCTCATGAGCTACGTATGGTCTTTCTATAAATGGATGGAATGCACTGGGTATACTGTGTTCAGGTGAGCTTTTAATTCTGAATATAAATTTTTGAATGTCAGCTATACATACTGATGCATACTTGAAGTGGAAAATAGATCAAATATTGCACAGTGCTGCAGTTGTATCAGCTTCCTTGTCTTCTAGAATGGAACAAATTTTTTTTTTTTAATCTCTTAGGAATAAATAAAGGTAAAAAAGCAGAATATTAAAAACTCAGCTCTTGACAAGAAATGTGGTGTTTAGGTTTAGTTTTGCTCAGTCAGATATGTGGATGGTGGAATTCACAGCAGTGCTTTCAAAGCTCATGGCAGTACTCTAAATTTGTACAGCAGAATATAGGATTATAAAACACTCTCACATGCAATCAAATGAAAATGCAAAATGTGTCTGTGATTTTGATGTAAATCTTTCAAGTGGCTCATCTATTTTAGAGAAATGTGATTTCTGCAAATTTTGGTGCACTTGACATTAACTGTGACACAACTGTAACAGAACTTGAACCCTGTACAGCACTGGATAGTTCTAGGTTTCCAGACACTTAGGGACATTTTCCCTATAAGTGTTCACAAAGAAGAACATCTGCCCATACTAAATTAAATGTTATCACAGCCTTCCTGTGACTGCTTGTCAAAGTCAATGGATAATTCAAAGGCTGTAATGTAAGACCTACATTCTCTTTGTGAATAGGGCAATCCCACATTTAGGAGAGAGTTCAAAATCTGAATATAGATATATATGAATGCTGCAAATGCTTTTCTGGGCATGGTATGCTGTACTAATTGTTTTGATTACAAGAATTACAGCCAACAGAGTATTAGTTCCTGGGCCACCACTATGGAGTGAATAGATCTCATGAATATAAATGTCTCAAAGTTTGGGATTTAAAAGACAAATCAGCATCTGAATTCTGCTTAACACCACTCAGCCTCCTCTTCTCCCCTTCTTCCCTCTTGATTTTGCAGCCCAGAAGTCAGATAACTCATTCCAGTCACAACCTCATCCCGTCTAAGTGTACCCTTCTCATTTGTTTCCATGCTGATGTTACTACAAAATCTTTTTCTTATGCAACACTGGAAGCTGCGTTACTGAGGTCAATAGTCCTTAGCAAATGTCTCAGTCCCTGGAGAAGAATTGAATGGGATCACTGAATTACAAAAGGGTTGCAAGAACTGAGGCCCAAAACTGTATTTGCTGTATCCTCACAGCCTCCGAAACAAGCACAGTCCTCTCAGGTATTTTTCTTTATACCTTCTACAATGCAGATCTAAAGCAATTTGGAATGGCCAAACTATGTTTAAGTGACAAACTGGATTAATCAACCTGTGCTAATATGTGAATGTACAGATCGCTGTTATGTGAAGGTCCTTCAAAGTCCTTAATCTGCAAACTCCCCAGGCATTTTTTCTCTTGATGCAGCCAAAAGTTAAAACTAAGACCTCAGTGTATTTATGACATAGCTTGGCCACAGCATGTCAGCAGGACAGATTTTACTTATCAGCATTACATTGGTCATGCATCTTTGCTTCTAGCTGGAAGAATGGCTTACTGAGAGCCTCAGCAAATGTTGATTTAACACAATGTGAAAGCAGTTAGAAGTAAGGACACTGAGCCAAGCACACCTCTCAATCAGGTTGGCTTGGCACTGTGAACCAATCAGCCTAATTAGACAGACGTGATGCGGAGCTACTGTCCTCTCTAGAAACACCCAACTGTGCATAGAGCTGGCAACAGTAATCAGCCTTTTATCAGAGACGGCTCTGCAAGAAGCAAAAATTTAGCATCACAATTACCACTGAATGGCACCAGGGTGCAGAGCCTTGTATACCTGTGTGTGTGGCACTGGGGAATTTTTAGGTTGTTGTGAAACCGTGCTCTAGTAGCTAGGCTTACTGAGAAAGGAGAGAAAGAAGAATGAAGGATGCATGTAACTTCTAGTGGAATTAATTGAAAACTGTCAAAACTGTGAGATGTTGAAAAAAACCCAAAGCTCCAAAAAGGGAATTATATTCCTGCAGGTTTGTGAAGTTATTTCTGCTTTAATACAAAAAGAATTGATCAAAACTTATTACAAAAGGTTGAAATACGAGACAGAATTTCTTTTTGTGCTGTCGTATCTGCACATTTTTTTGAATAATTATAGCTTTAGTCCTTAGGATTATGACTATAATTTAGAAAACATTAATTGGAACACTATACAAAGTAGAAGTGTCTGCAGTCACTGTCTGAAACAATAGCTTGGATGGATATGAATTACTTCATCCACCTTAGCACATATTAACTCTGAAGACTGATAATAACAATACTGTTACCATTTCACTACTATTCATTTCATTTGAAATATCTAGCTAAAGCATGTATCTCAAAAACTTACATTCTCTCTAAACATAAAAAACCCTCTGACTATATTTTGTGTAATCAAGTATGAAGAGATACCCTCCTCTCCTTCCAACATTTGGGTTTGTTGGGGTTTCTTTGACAGAAATGACAAATGGTTTCTTTCTGCTCCTCAAAAAGGGTCCATTTCCAGTGAAATATGAATGTTCAATAAAACTAAAACATTTTCCTGAAGCTTAAATTGACAAAATCTGAATTGGGAGAAGAAGTTCCTTTCATATTCAGGTTTGTAACATTGTGTATTGTGTTTCTCTTGTGCTGTGATGTTGCGTCTCCCTGTGTACTTTTTCTGAGACTCCAAGGACCCAGAAAACAGAGGGTTATTTCTGCAAAATACATGTAAACTTAGCTAACATCTAAGCTTAGCCTCAAAGAGTCTTTAAACTCCTTTAGGATCTGGTTAAACTAGTTACAAGCTGTACCATATTAGACAAAAAGCCAGAAAAAGAAACGGTGGAAAGCTTCTTTACCAATTTGTTCTTTTTTTTTTTTTTTTCTCCCAGTGAAAGAAGAGTTTTGGGGTTTTTTCTCCCAGTCTAATTCCTCTCATAGCTCAACACCATTGTTGGTTTTTTCCCCCTTTTACACATTCTGTCAGATGCAGATCTGGAAAGTAGTTCCCTGTTTCTAAATTTGTGTCACAGGCACAATGAGCTGGTGGGAGATGAAGGCAGTGGAATTCCATAGCCCTCCCCCCCCACTGACTCCAATTAAAATGAGGGCCAGAAAGCAATTACTCTGTGAAAGTATATATATCTGCAACCCTCTGGGAGGGGTGGCATTAATAAGAAGTTTTAATGCTGTTGCCTAATTAGGAGGAGGAGAGCTAAGGTTAGCAGTTTTGCTTGTCACAGTGATTCAAAGCATGACAAAGGGGAGTGAGAAATAGTACTTTTAAGGTAAGGGAAGCTTCGCTTTCAAGCTCACAGCAACTACACTTTCATCTGATGACTGATGGGAGGAAAAAGAAAGAGCCTTAAGAAGCCACAGCCTTAGAGAGTGTCACAGATTTTGGAAAGCTGTGTATTCAAGAAAAATGAAACTCATCTCCATTGGTTCTAGGAAAGAAGCCATCTTAATTTATGAATTTCTTTTGAACCTCACTGCCATCCCAGTAAACGCTTCCTTCCTCCTCATGTCTTAAATTTGGGCAAATGCCAGCTCAAAACATGTGTCTCTGGGCTCTGGATGCTCTCCAAATTTGCTGGCATTTTTGTTCCTTTCACTGTTAAGTAACAAGAAGTTCAGTGGCTGAAACATCTCTGTTAATGTTTTCTGGATCACTATGAAGTGATTTACAAGGGCTCATTACCCTGCTCTTGATAATCGGGTCTCCCTTCTTGCACAACAGAGTGAAATTGTCTGGTGGCCCACCAGGCATATGGACTCCAGCCTCCAGCTCCTCTTCTCCATGACACCTGTATGAAAAGTCAGATTCTCACCTCTTCTCAAGGAGGTCAGAGGGGGATTAGAGAACAACTGCTCAACCAAATCCACCTGTAATACAGTGTTTGCTAGGAAACTTTTTCTGAGAGTGCTGCACTGCATCATCTGCTGACTTAAACTGCTCTTTCCCTTGTGACATGTGTAGGTCTGCTCCAGTTTACACAGGCAATTACACTGCACCATGTTCAGTCTGACTGGAAGGAGAACTTGAGATGGGCATTAATACAATTATCCTCACTAGGATGGATAGGAAATTCCACCTCCATGGCAAGGCATATGAGACTATGTTATGCCTGTTTTTCATCAGGGCCTTTGTTTTAAATGTTATTAATCTGGCAGCATGTCCAGAGGCAAAGAATCCCCCACAGCTACTTTGGATCATTGGTGAATTTGAGGAAGAAGTACAACTATTGAATCATCTCTTCCTGCATTGTTCCAGGTTTCCAGCCACTTAGCAGCCATCTCTACCCTGGCCACATTACTAGAATTTATGAGGCCATGTCCCTATGGAGTATATGTGCCATTTAGACAGACAGATTCAATAGTTTTATTTTGGATGAACTGGCACAGTAGCTGTTTATTATCAAAATAACTTCTTCCCGCGTGCTAATTATTTACTTTGCTACTGGAAAATATGCCACAGTAATGTCAACATAGAGCAGCCAGCGCATAACATTTACACTGAACTTTGAGGGATTCCAAGTACTGTTGTAACTTTTAAGAATGAGAATCTTAGAAACTACTACTACTCTCATCTGTTTATAGTGTAACCAGAACAAGATAAATTGCTTTCAAATGCTAGCATCTCCTTATATGTGGTCAGGAGGGTTAAAGGTGGTAAAAGTAAGTATTTACACATACTTCTTCCTCCTTTGCTGCACAATTAAAACAAATAATAGTTTTGATCTACCAGGCAGAAATAATGTATGTATATAGCAAAATGGTACAAGTCTCTCTCCCCAGGGCTAACTGGTGATGATATTTTTAAAGATCGTTGAGAAAGATATATGCTCAAGTGTTATTATGTCTCTATAGTGCCAACTAAAAAGAGAAAAACAACCTCAGCTACCTTTCTGACATCTCTCAGTTGCAGTATCTTCCTCTGTGCAAGCAGCCAGTTGAGAGGGTCAGCCAAAAAGATCAATCCTTGTATTTTTGGTCATTCAGAAACTATTCATTCTCTCTTATTCTCATAAGGAGGAAGCAGGATGCTTAAGGAAGTCTGGAAAAGTGACAGGGCTTTCTTGCCTTTCCACTGCCCACAAAACAGGTCTGCAAACAGGATGAGGAGACTGCTTCTAATGGAGAGCAAAAGATTGCACTTCCACAGCCTGCAAGAAGCTGGACACCAGGGCTCTGTCTTAAAAGCCACAATCCAGCTCACAGGCTCTTAAGTGGAGCTACTCAAGCATGTCAGGATCCCTGCTGCTATGGAAAGCCCTCATATTAATTTCAGCCAAAGCTCAGCGTGTTTTAGCCATGCTGCCTTGCTGGGAACTCTTTCCAAAATTCCTATAGCAATAGTTTTGGCTAAAAACAAATACAGGAAAGAAAGAAGGCAGCAGAATTATTTAAAAAAAAAAACAAACAAAACAACAAGCAACAAACAAAACCAACTAAGAATCTTTCTGCAATCAGAAAGATAGTGAATATAGAGAATGTGGGTATATTAAATGATGAACGTGTTTATCCCAGGATAAAGTTACCATGAGTTTGAATTTTTGTGGCATGACCTCTTGTCCCTCACACTTTTATCCAGGAAGAGATAAGGCATTTAGCTACTCCCCTGAGATTTCAACACAGGCAGACTTCCCCTTGAAGCACTAAGTCTGAGTGGTCTCCGCAAAATTCAGGTGTCTGAACAGCCCTTCTATAGACATCAGCCACATGTACACCACAAATGTACAGAGCCTGGACACTGTGGGTGCCTGGGACAACTGTATATAACCTAAATGCCCATCTAATAGACTAAATTACAGTCCCAGATAGAGGCACAGATGCATTCCCTGTAGAATCAACTTCCAAACAAATAGTATGTCTTGATATCTCTAAGCATCTACTGGGTTCACTTTGAGCGACTTTTTATCTATGTGTATCTGGATGATACCTGGGGAGCCCTGGGCCAGTACATGGTACTAACCCACCATGAGAGAGTAGAGAATGACAGTGCTGAGTAGCTGATGTCTTTTTATATTACACAATGGAGTGTGGAAGATTTTATGATAAAACAGCAATGCTACATCTACTCAGTATGCATCTGCACCATGTGATTGCTTTAGTTCTAGTCTATCTGGATTATTTTAGCTTGAGGCAACTGTTTCACTACAGCTTTGACTCCATTTTGAAATGCTTGCCTGCTGTGCTGTTCTTGCTGATTGATAATTCTCTCCTGAGTAGCAGGCTTCTTAGAGCATTTCTGTGAGGATGTCTCTACAGAAAGTTTCCTGAAAAATGGTTTTTAATACCAGCTATAAGAACTGAAGGCAAGGATCCTGAATGTGCCAGAGACTACAAAGAAACAGAACAAAGTAGCTAACACGGCATGTGAGAAGAACTGATTCTTGTTAAGGGGAAAGGGAGAAAGGGAAAGAAGTGAGGGATTTCAAAATTCTCTCTTTAAATTATCAAAAAGAGACTAAAATGGTGTGAATTTCTGGTCTTCTGATTCAATTTTCTACTCTTCCTCCCCATTTTCTCTTTCTCCAGTCCTCATTTCTTCCCAACTGCATACAGGACATTTTAGTAGATGGATGGAGGCTTTTTCTTAATGCTATCACTTTGTGGAAACAATACATTTCCTCAATACAAAACCGAAAAATTCCTCTACCGTAAGTGGAGTTCAAGAGCTACTCTGTTAATTTTTATTTCAGGGTTGGCATCATACCATGATGCATGAGCAGTAGATGAGTCAATAAAGGAAATCTGAGATCAAAGGAACTCTCAGGAAATCCTCCACAACAACATTAGGCTGTGGTGCACCATGCTCAGAAAGAAGTGAGTCATCATTTCAAGCCAGCATCAACACTTGCACAGCTTTTCCTTAACCTTGTAGGCCACTACCAGCACCCTTCTGGCCTGTGATCCCAAGTGCAAATCTAATCCTGTACCTTGGGAATGGTTTATGCTAGAGCCTTTCCCTCCCATTGAGGAATTAAAGATCTATCTTACCTTGTAGGCCAGCCTCACTATTTTTGTGTTCGCTGAGCACCAGCAACTGTTCAGGCCAAGCAGAGCATTTGGAGGGAGAAGGGAACTTTGAAGACAAAATAAAAAGACAAGAAGAGGAAGAGTGTGACCATGGTGCATGACAGTATTGATTTTTGTCCATTCTCAATAGGCACTTGACTCATTTATGAACATGGTAGTGTTATATTAGAATAACAAAGCCTGAAAAAGCTGTATGCTGACTGTACCTTTAAGCACTTACAAGTAAAAGACATCACAAACCACTGTAACCTCAAGGAATTCAAAACCCCATCAAACAAAAAAAGCAAGCCAGATACACTGCCCTCCAATTAAACTAGAAGTGAAAATGCACTGACCTGAACATTTCTTTTTGGATTGCAAAACAAATTTGATTTAAATTCTGAAAAATAAAATACAGAAAACTTGGCAACAAAGGCATATAAATGTTCTCTGTTCCCAGAATACACAGGGCTCTCGCAGTTCTCTATTAATGACAGGAAGAACTGGGTTTTTACCAGGTATATTGGACAATCAATCCAAGAGTATTTGCAGTACCATTTCCAGGAATTAGTGTCTGCAAATATAGGAGGATTTTTCAAATTATCTCTTCCCTTACCAAGAAAAACTGTTTATTTTTTGTTTGTGTGCTTGTTTTGAAAACTAGAGCACTCTCAACATTTTCCTGCTGTAGCATTTGTGGTGGAATCTTAAGCATCTACACAATCCAACTTCTTGAGCTCTTTTGAAAGTTTGGCCTCTTAGTCTAGTGCCTAAATGCTTACTGTGAGTTAAATCAGTTTGGAAAATCTGGCCCAGAACATGAGAATCACATGACTTTACTTCAGATTAGATTCCCAAAGACAAATGGCCTAAGAACCACTGACTAAAACAGGCAAGAGATACAAGCATTTTTAAAACTAACTTAGCATTTCATTAAACCATAAAAAAGGTGAGTTCTTTAGGGTAGTTCATCGCCCATGGGCAAGTTCAGGTGACACGTGTGGATGGGACATGTTTTTCCCATGGTGAGGGCAGTAAGAAAGGCACCCACAAAAAGCATGGCAAGCGTGGCTCTAGTAGAAAGCCTGCTGTTGCCACAGCCCTGTGAGTTGCCCAGTAAGGGAAAGGGTGGTAAGAGCCCAAGGTTTCTCATGGAGCATGGTCAGCACTCCAAGAGTGCACAGTCCCAGGAGGGAGGAGTAGTGGCCTTTCTGAGCAAGTGTCAGCCCTGCTGTTCATACTGGCTCCTATTGTCAGCACAACAGGGAAAGGTGCACTTAAAATACTCTCTGTGGACTCCCAGCTTGTCAGGTGATGTGCTTGCATGACAGTTCCCAGAATTTCACAGCAGGCACATAGTTGAGGCATTTGGCCCTGAAGTTGCTGCTGGGGATGTCTTTACAGGACTATGTAGACACAGCCCCTACCATGAAATGTCAAAAGGCTTTTCACTTCTACAGTTTCACAGCCAGAAGGATAAACAACAAGGTCTCAGATAAGCTCTCCCAGTGTATTTGTACTATTTTGTGCTAGCATGAATGTATGTTGGGATTTTTATCCCTTTTCTTTTTTTTTTTAAGCTGACAGCTAATTTCTAACTAGACTGACAAGGAAACTGAACTACAAATTCCTGTTATCAATTACTTTTCTCAGTCTTTATTAAGGTGGCCAAAACAGTGTACTTACCAGGAAAAAAAAACAAAAAAAGACTATTAAAGAAACAGACTTGTATTATAGCAAATTTTATATCACTTCAGAATCAAGAACACTTTTCTAAAATGGCATTTCTTTTCATGAGGAATATGATAAAACACATGGAAGAATTAAGTTGGCCAAAAGAATAAATTCTATCCTTCCCAAAGGTTGATTCCTTTTGGGAGAGGTGGAGGGGAGTAGGTTATTTTTGTTTAAATGGAACTAGTTCATCAAAGGCTGGCAGAATCTCAAAAAGTGGGAAGGCTCAGGAATCAGTTATAGCAGGATGAAGCTGTTTGAATACTTCTCTGAAGGCTGTGCAGCTTTTTTTTTTTTTGGCCAACTTTGAGAAGTTCTCTGTGCCTAGAAAAATAGGTCATCTAATGAGTTTCTTAGACTCATCTTTCTAGTTCCAGACATAAAAGCAAGACAGTCAGCTTTCTTTCTGCTATTTTACAAGTTCTGTATTGAAGGCAAAAGTCCGTAACTGTAGAAATAATTAATGAGTCTCATAACTTTTAAGCTATTTTTCAGCATAGCACTTGGAAAGATGGAACTACAGAAATAATTGATTATTTGGAGTTAGTGGCTGAAACCATAAACCAGCCAGCAACAAACAAAACCTAATTCGGATAAGGTGCTCTGAGCTGTAATATTTCCCCCTCCAACTTCCCACTAGATTAAGAAAAGCAAAAACATATTTTAGAATTTAAAGCTGTATTTTTCTGTTGACATTAGTTATCCAGCTCCTAAATTTTAATTTTGTTTGTCATAACCTAAATTGTGGACTTGAAAAGAGAAAAAGTTTTCACTTTGAAAATGCTGCATAAGATATGGAAAGGACTGTTATGATAAGGTCCCCAATTTTCCTAAAGGAACTTTTCTTCTAAACTTTGTTCTCCACTGGGAGATTGTTTAGGTCATGCAGAAATTGATTTTTCAGCTAGTAAACAATGAGTTGAAACTTCTGCCTAAATCTAACAGTACATCCAATTTTATCAAAGCCAGTTCAGCTATCCTAAAATAATTTAAGAAGTTATTTTCCAGATTTCTTAACGTTTACTTAAAGACTACCATCAGATATGTCATTAAATCAAGTAGTAATTGCACATGCAACTAAATTGTATGTATTTCAGTAACTACACATTTATGTGAAGTGTGTTAAAAGCTTTGGTATTTTCTGATTGCACATTCCCAAGAGTTTACTAGCACCCATTAATAGGCATTAACACACTGGGCCCTCAGATCCTCAAAACAGAATTTTATACCATACATGAAAAATGTGTAATCATGGAAGAAGAAACATTTCTTCATGCACAGTAATGTATTTATAAAATATGCTTAGAAATGCCCACACTTAACATTCTGTGCACTTCAAAAAATGTGGAGGTGCCATTTAGGGGCACATTTGACATGCATTTTAAGAAGGTCTACTGTATACCAGGATAGAAAAAAATCCACTCCTACAGAATTACAATGCTGGAAAAGACTCCAAAACAACCTGTATGTAACAATGTGCAAAAATGTAGCTGGTCAATAAAAGAGTTATGAACTGGTTAGATAGTCCCACTATGTCTGGGAAGAGATAAAAAAGCATTAGGAAGATAAAATGGACAATTAACGTTTAAGCATATTTTTTGTGATCTAAAGAAGAGGGGATAAAAAGGATTACAAATCCCTTTAAATCCTGTCTCCATGCTCTATGGCAAGTACACCATGATGTATCGCTCATGAGAAAAACACATACACATATAAACTGATAATTAAGGCTGACATTTCCCTGCCTTTACCTGCAATTCACTGATGAAGCTGAAGAACAATAGTGTGTAGCAGAAATTCAAATGGTCTGTCATGGCCCTGGGGCCTATTCACACAAATCATAGCAATTCCTGTAGCCAAGAGAGCTATTTTATTGTATTTGTCCATTTGAAGATGTCAACAATCTCATTAAAACTGACACTACTAGGTTGTGGCTGATGTTACCAACTCATGGAGCCAGTGCAAAAGAATCTTTTGAGATGCAATTTCTCATTTGCCTTAATGAGGGCAGCTATGCCAGACAATGCTAGCAGGTGAATCCATGTTAGACCATGCCTGAAATACACAGCAAAGTCACAGCCATCAGTGTCATTACTGGTTGAAACTGCTGGGAATTAAACAAGATCTGAATGCTTTCCAGGAGATGTGAGTGTCCTATCTTTGCTCTGTTAAACAGTGGGTGGAAGAGTAGGCTGAAGACTTGCATCTCCTAAGAGCAGCACAGGACAGCTTTGCAGTTCAACACCCTGAATCACAAACAACAGCTTATGCAGCTTGACAAGAAGCCATTCGGAGGCAGCTGCTGTCCTCACTCTCCATCTTGGGTTTGGAGTATTTCACCAAATTAGAATCCTGTTTCTACAAGTCTTTATAGCTTTTTAGTTGTAAATTTAACCATGGCTGATTGGGGCTATTGTTTTCCTCTGGTAGTACATCTCAGTGATTCAGAGCCTGAAATGATTCATTTAAAAACTCAGGGACATTCAAGGGAGTATTTTTGGAAATGGCCAAAACATCCAACCACTGCAATAGCATCCTGAGGAGTCACTTAAGGTAGAGGAGACAACTGGTTGAGGGACCATAAGCTGCTCAACCTATAGCTCTGCTGTAAGGCAGTGTGAGGAAATGTTCCTGTGTGTATGTCCATTTGGCTGCTAATAATAAACAGGAAAAGATGGTAAGCAAAGCAGTGCTATGACTCATTAGGGCCATCAAATTATTTTCTTCACCATCTCAACATTTTTCCTTAAGCTTTTCATCATTATTTATGTATTTTAAGACCAAAATAAAAACAAAACAAAAAACAAAAACAGAAAAAGGAGAGAGCTAGAGAACAGACATTTTTTTGTTTTGGAAGGACTTTTAAATGAGTTTTCCTCTAGGTAAATAATTCTCTCTAACTGTTCCCTAACTAGCAACTTACACCATATCCACTAATAATCCATGCCATTGGATTTGGAAAAAACCAAACTAGCAGCAGAGAGGGAACAAAACTTTTATTTGAAAGGCGTATGATTCCACAGGCCTCCCTGAGTGCAGTGGGTGCAGTGAGGTACGTTCAGTGCAACTTCACCCCACTCAGCCCCAGGCAGACAAATTCTGCACTTAATGGGAGGAACAAGAGCTTCTCTCCTTATTCCCCACAGTCTGAACAAACGAATGGGGGCAGCAGTAAGTGTACGAGCAGTCCTGGTTTCTCTCTCTTGTCAATAGAAGAGAAATCGCTGCTGGCAGCACAAAAGGAAAGGCCATTACAGTGTGAAGTAACCACCCTCCCCCTAGACTAAAAGGAAGTTTCTCACACTCATCAATTCAGATTTTTTGGCCATCTTTATAGTTTTCTGTGAGTAAGAAGTTGTACAAAGTTACAGTACACCTACCTTCTCTACTGGCAGCTGTGGAATCTTCATAATCAAAAGGCCAATGCCTCCCCAGAAAACTCTCAAGCAACCTATGCAAGTTTTGCTACAAAATTCAGTGTGAGATCCAAGGAGGCAGCATAAAGAAAAAACTTCATGCAGACTAATGGTGGTCTAGGGAGGATTTTC
>VZRW01007976.1:0-17816 GCA_013398125.1 Aegotheles bennettii
CCCAGGACACATGGCATTCATGAATGCCCTACCTCCAACAACACAAGAGTCTGTAGATACCTTTAAAAGCAATAGCCATGGATCGGTTCTGGAATAAGAGGGTAGAAAATCCATGGATGGACACAGCTTATAACGTGCAGTTAATTATATAGAGGAAGAGATACCGAATTCTGAGAACAAGGACACTTGTGCAGCAAACCTTCCTCTCGAAATGGTGGAGTAAAATCTAGGAGCATTTCTGGAATAATAGTGGATAAGAAATGACGGAGGAATGTAACTGTAATTTTAATGATTTAATAGTCACAAAAATAATTTGATAAAATTTCATAAATTTGATGATTTATTGGGTGACAGAAGATGACAAAGATGTCCCACATCCTAGAAATGAAAACTTGAGAGACAGTTAATCTTTCAATCAATTTTTGTACCTAACAAGCTTGATTTTATAGGAAATGCTGAGTGCCTCTGATTTTAATGGCAATGACTACTTCACTTCAGGAAGAGGTGGTGATTTTATGCTTGCTGCAGTCACAAAATCACAGAATGGTTGATGTTTGAAAGAACCTGCTCAGGCAGGAACATTTAGTGGCAGCTGCCTAGGACAGTGTAGAGGTGGCTTTTAAATACCTCCAAGGATGGACCCTTTATCACATCTCTGGTCAACCTGTGCCATGCTTGGTCATCCTCACAGTAAAAAAGTCTTTCCTGATGTTCAGAGAGAACCTTCTGTGTTTCAGTTTGTATCCATTGCCTCTGGTCCTGCCACTGGGCACCAATGAAAAGAGCCTGATTTGAAAAGATCCTGGCTCTGTCCTTTTAGTATCCTCCCT
The DNA here is from genome assembly GCA_013398125.1 of Aegotheles bennettii. Lineage (NCBI taxonomy): Eukaryota > Metazoa > Chordata > Aves > Caprimulgiformes > Aegothelidae > Aegotheles > Aegotheles bennettii. Next base: position 831 of record VZRW01007976.1, read on the forward strand.
TCAGGTAATAATATACATTGATAAGAGCCTGCCCTTCTCCAGGCTGAGCAGTCCCAGCTCTGTCAGGCTTTTCTCATAGGAGACATGCTCCAGACCCTTCATCACTTTTGTGGCTCTTTGTTAAGGATTCTTTCCAGTATGTCCACGCCTCTCTTGCACTGAGGACCCCAGAACTGGACCCAGCATGCCAGGTGTGGCCTCACAAGTGCTTAGTAGAGGGGAAGGATCACATCAATCAAACTGCTGGCAACTCTGCCTAATGCAGCCCAGGATACTATTGGCCTTCTCTGCCACATTAGTAGCTTATCTACAACTTGGTGTCCATCAGGACACTCAGGCCCTTTCCTGCAAAGCTGCTTTCTGGCTTAGTGGCCCCCAGAATATGCTGGTGCTGGGGGTTTTTCCTCTGCAGGTGCAAGACTTTGCAGTTCTTTTTGTTAAACTTAAAGAGATTCCTGTGGCCCATTTCCCCAGCCTGCTGGGGACTCTCTGGATGGCAGCATGACCCTCTGGTATATTGGGCACTCCTCCCAGTTGTGTGTCATCAGCAAATTCACTGATAATACACTAAGTCCCATTGTCCAGATCATTAATGAAAGTGGTAAATAGGATTGGTCCCAGTATTGGCCCCTGCAGTACACTGCCAGTTACTGACCTCCAACTAGACTTTGTGACACTTATCACCGTGCCCTAGTCCTGGCTGTTCAGCCAAATTTTAATCCATCTCACTGTCTGCTCATCTAGCCCACAGTTCAAAAGTTTTTTTATGAGGGTCTTAAGGGACAGTATCAAAAGCCTTACTTCAGTCAAAGTAGACAATACCCACTGCTCTCCTAATCTAACAAGCCTTTCCTTTCATCATAGGTTACCAGGTTGACCAAGCATGACTTCCCCTTGGTGAAACCATACTGATGACTTTCTTGTCCTTCATGTGCCTGGAAATGGTTTCCAGGATAAGCAGCTTCATTGTCTTCCCAGGGATTAAGGTGATGTTGACCAGCATCTAGTTCCCTGGGTCCTTCTTGCTCTTCTTGAAGATAGGAGTGACATTTGTTTCTGTCCATTATTCTGGCATCCTTAAAACAAGGAGTCTGAATCCTCTCTCGTAGCCATTGTCATATATATAACAAATAACCACAATAAAAAGAAACTCTTCACATGGTGTTTTGGACAACAGCTAGGTTGCTGGCACCAGAGCAGAACTGGTGAAGGCAAAGGATATCTTTTTCTTTGGAATGTAAGAATTTGCAAAGCCTCAGACTACTACTGGTCTGCAATATGGGTCATTCATGCTTCATTCTTTTATTTTTAAATCTTCTTAAATCTGCTTTAGTGGAAGCTGTTTCTTAATTTTTAGGTTAGAGAAATACTCCGCTGAGAGAACTCTGACAGATGATTCATTCCTTAGAAAACTAACACCAATGATAATTTTGTTGAAAAATATGAGGGGAATCATGACCATGACAGAAGAGAAAGGATGTATATATTTGATTAAAATATTTTGAAGGCCTAAATCAACAGTAACTGTAGAGTTTTCTCTATACTGGAAAGACTTAAGATACATCATAGGTACAACTGTAAACCATACAGTCCCTCCACTTCCTACATCTAGTAAAATCTGATTTTTTGGCATAGAGAACTAAAGTAGCACTTTTTTGTGTGCTGGATTTTTGTTGCAATGAAAAGTACCAAATGGAATAGGTAACAGAGGAGTTCTTGCCTTTCCTTTTTGGAGGCACTGATCCCTCCTCCAGTTGCTAGTGTGCACAAATTGGTTTAGATGAATAATTGTCTATAGGATTTCTACCCATTTTTAAGATTTGGTTGAACTTAGACAAAAGTGTTCTAAGGTTATGGGGGATTACCAGGTGGACTGATAAAATGATCCCCTAAGCCTATTTTCCTTTTGCTTAAAATCAGGTTAAATCACTTTTCTTTTTTTTAATTTTAATTTCTTAGATCAAGGTTATATTAATTTAAATCTCTTCGTAGCAACAGGATCATTGTACAAATAGGACCCAAAGTTGTTATTAAGCTCAGGCACATGACCTGAACATGCACACAAATAAGTCAATAGGCGCATGTGTGTGCACACACACTCTCTCCCCTATTCTTCCTTTCTTTTTAGGATTCATTCTCTTCAACTCAATTGGTTTTGTTGTTTCAATATTTTAGTTGATTGCTGTAGAGAAAGCTGTAAATATACACAATGGGCTTGCCAGGTACAAGAAATACACTCATGCTTATTTTCTAAGGCAGTACATGTTTTCTATAAAGTCTCAGTAGCCAAATTACACAAGCCAACAACATAAATAAAAAGTGATGTGCTTTTTACTGCTGTCTTTTTCAAGGGAAATGTGGGTCCTACTTATTTATTTAGTTCTTCATTTATTAATACAGTATCTGCAAACCACCTGCAATGGCAGCCTCTTCTGCAGACTGACTGGCACCCTTGTTTCTATGGCAACCAAAAGAAAAAAGGAGTGAAGTGAAATGAAAGCAGTGAATGCCTCAGCTTTAGTGGTAGCAGGGAAAAAAAGGCGGCCTCATTTACATTCTGGTACATAAACCAGCTAAGTGATTTCTCCTGAATAATTTCTGGTGGCTTGAAACTGCACATTCATGTGGAGTTTATATTTTTTTTATTAGGACAGAAATAAAATTCCCCATAGCAGTTTATCTGTACAAGTTTGAGGTGGGGTAAAAATACAGACAAACAACGGGAGTGTTAAGTTAATTGTTCTGTCTGCTCTACAAAGAAGCAAACTGGATTATTAAATTATAATTACTAAAACAAGGGAGTTAGTTGGAAAGTTTTCTTTATCTGTGACACAAATATGTTGTGTAGAGATAACATCTGCTAGGCTAAGATACCCATTTATAAGCAAACAACTTAAGAAAAGAGAGAAATCAAAATGGAAAAAAAGCTTCTTTTAATATCTTAGTCAATTCCTTTGACAATAATGCATTCCAAGGGGATGTGCATATACTCTGATTGTAAGACCGGGCTTTTGGTTTATTACTGCCGTCCATACAACCAGGGCCTTAATCCTGAGGCTTTGAGTTTTCACAATGACAAAAGTGAGTAAAAAACCCTATATACATCAAAGCTCCTTACAAATAAAAACAAAATTGTATTTTTATATAAGATTGATGAATGCTTTTTTTTCTGAAATTATTTAGAAGAGAATTATCCTATTTTAAAGGAAGTATCTTAATTTTTTAATTAATCTATTAGTTTGTGAGAAGTCACCTTAAAACATTAAAAAAATTAACTAATATGCTCAAAATGCCTTCCTGACTTTAATTTTAGTTTGTCCATTAAGTGTTTACCCAAACTCAGTCCAAAGTCCAGAACTGCTTACTAGTTCACTATTCTAATTGTTTCAGGACCAGGCTTTGATCTGGCAGGGTACATTCAAGCTTCTTGTGGAGTCTGGAAGAACCAGGCATAGATGAATCTAGGGGTACAACAGCCCAAAGGGCACCTTAGCTCCTCCCAAGGTCAGGATGACTGCTCTGAGCCTAAAATGCCACCAGGCTGCAGGTATGAAAGGGAGCAAGTTCACATGGGCTGCAGAGTTCAGTGTCTTCACCTCTCCTTTGAGCCAAGACTTCTTGCAGTAGAAGTGAACTCTTTAAGAGCACCTTTGCCAGGAATTTTAGTGATATACTTTCACTTTTGATTTTTCCTGTGTGCTGAACTCATCAAGCCCAATTTCAATGTTTCCCTTAGAAAACATGTCAAGATTTTATTTCGTTAATAAGCAAGATGATTTCCTATAATTTTTGTGATACTTGATACTTTTATTTAAGCCCAGCCTACTGGAATCACGAGATTGCATTAAAACACTTGTTTTATTTATCTTTTTTTTTTTTTTAAGAAACTTTAAAGATCTTGGTTTGAAAATATGAAACTTACAGACCTTGAATCCATGAAATAAATAACAACAAGAGAAAAGAATTTATGTTTCCTGTATCTTCAAGGTAAATGCATTGGTTTTCTTGAAAACATTCTGAGCCTTTCTGATCATGTGCATGGCTGAAGAAGATTATCTTATTAAGGAAGAAATACTGGACTGTTTTTGTTAGAAGAGATTTTATAATTTTGGTTTTCTGCATGAAGATAGGTAAAATACAACAATATGTCTTTATAAATTTTTTTCAAGACATGCTTAGTAGTATGAACCCTGTTGATTTATTTGCAAGAATATCTTTCATTTTAGGTGTATAAATGCTCTGATAGATATCAGCAAACAGCAGATGGCTTCACAAAAGACATTTGAAAGCTGCCTCCCTCCTGCCAGAAGTTCTCCACACTCTCACTTCGTCTGGCTTCAGTGGGATTTCTCGGCAGGAGAGAGCTCTCTCCATGCCTCACTGCTTATGGAAGTACAGTCACATAAGCAGTTCTGCACTGATTGATGCTTTTGCTGAACTCCAGTGGCTACAGCCCTTTAAGAGGACTACTTCCCTGTATCCACCTCTGGAAGGATATATATTCAGAGCATTAAAGTAGGATAGGTAGTTAAACTAGATGTTGACAGTGACCGAGTTCTAGGGGTTAGCTCTCAGAAAATAGGTGGAGTTCAGTAACTCCAAGGGAGAAGCCTCAAGTCACCAGTGTAGCATCAGTGTGACATCAGAATGGTCACACAGAAATGGCTGGAAGTTGTTTGTGGTGACTATTGGCTAGAGCGGATTTTCAGCAGGTAAGCCCAGGTCCAGTTCAAATCCAATCTGGTCTTGTTCACTTCAAATGAACTGTGGCAGAATAGTGTGCGATGGTAGAGATCTCGATGCCTCTTACAGTTAGAAGATCTTTCTGAGTTATAACACTGAGCACTCACAGAGACACTAGAGTCTAGAAAATGTGAGCATTCAAAAAAACCCCATAACCTGGAGTGTTTTTTGGTTGTAGTCACTGTGTACTGCAAGAAACTGCCAAAACCAGCCTCAGCCTTGTTCATTAGATTGTTTTGAGGCAAATAAAATAATGTTTTCTCTCTATTTGTTTTAGAACATGAACTTCTTTGAAGTATTTTCATTTTTTATGTTGCAATGCTTCAAATATTAGCAGGCATAATACCATCATTATTTCCATGGTTAAGTTAGTCTTTAGTAAATTCTGCAATTGCAAAATTTTTGTTTCAGTGGGTGAGCATTATGGATCAACTGTCTTATTTGACAAATAAATACAATGATATTCAAACAGTTTATTATTTGACCAGCTCTTCTATTCATGTCACAATATGAAAACAGTATAGTAAAAATGTTGCTGAACAAATTGGGTGGATTTATTTTTCTGAGGAAAGAATAATTTCTAGCAAAATATGACTAGTAGGAGGAAAGCATTATTCTCTTTCTTGCACACTGTAAAAAATACATCTGACTAGTCCTTTCTGTTATATCTATGGAAAGAAAATTTGAAGTAACAGGATTTACCTCCTTTGTCCTCTTTATCTTATTTTTTCTAATGTGGCACCAGGAACAGGTTCTGCTAGAACTGGTAACATATCAAACTCCTGTATAGCTTCAAACAGCTACAAATTATACCCTAAAGAAGGAGAGAGGAAAATAATTTTTCTTTCCTCAAAACATAGAGGTTTTTTCCTAAGACTGGGAGTCTACGGACATGCCAAGGAGCTAGGGAATCCTTCATATATTGTTTAATGGACACAAACATATAGTGGTACTGTGATCATCTATGTATATCACCCTCTCAATAAAGGCACCTGTAGGCAAAATACTCTGTTTTGATAGCTGTACAAACACTACACATCTGAATTCCATATTGGAAGGTTTCTTTGTGATTTAGGCTTAGTATCATAGCTGTGATTCTCTGCACACATGTGCTTGCTTCCTTCTTCCATCTGGAACAGGCAACCTGTGTTTCTAAACTGGAGATCCCAGATTAAAGTCCCAACAGGTTTTTAATAACTTTAGAGTTCTTTAATTTTGTCTTTTCTTGGAGAAAACAGAGACAGTCTATGGTACTAGGACAGCCTCAATTTTCAAAGTGAGAAGTGTGGAAGTAGTGTCAATGCAACATAAAGTACATTTATCTGTTGAGATGGCATGAGTGATGTGGTATGCACAAACACATGGTGTCATGGAAAGGTAAGTATTTCACATGACCAGCCTTGCTTTTGAGTGATGTGGCTCTGTTAAACTGCAATCACAGCCTGTTTATCTGGTGTGGTCAGGATAATTGGTGTTCATTATAAGTTGTTATAGAAACACGTGAAATTGCAATGTCAAACACTTATATGTGGAACAGTGAAGTTAAAAGTAAACAAATGGCCTCTTATTTACCTTTATCCCTCCTTTGTAGAAATGTACAATGAAACTTGGTGATGCTTCTTTGAGTACCTGACTGTATGTCCTAGAAGTTGAGTGTCTGTCTGGGGGCACATGGAGCAGCTTTGCCAAGTGAGGAAGGCTCACAATATGGTGCATTTGCACCACTGTGGGTTGCACTCTCAATACTGTGTAAGAGTAAATGAAAGAGTCATCTGATGTTATGTGCTGTGTGCTACCAGTCTGGTGTAATGTTCGAACAAACTTCCTGCTCTATAGCCAACCTGAATCTTCATTGCTCCTTGCTCAGTGCATCCAGATTTTGATAGTTTTCCTCATTTCCTGCTCTGTTCTTACACCATGAAAACTCCCTCTCTCCCTGCACCTAAAACTTCATCATTGTGCTCTGAGTCCCCTCAGTCTTTATATTCACCAAATATAGCAGTTCATCGTGGTAACTTCCACACATTTCCCCAATATCTTATTTCATATTTTCTGCTGGGACTGCTTCAATATTCAGGTTATAACATTTACTGTCCCCTTTTGTCTTAGTCCCCAAGGAAGGTGATTCTCCTCCCCATCAGTGTGGGGTAAGAGAGAATAACTGTTTGTTTCTATTTGTAAGACATATTTAGAGTGTATTTCACAAGGGATATTCTGTGACAGGTTTATTTTGCCTCAGAACACAGTTCAGGTTCCTGAACAACCTTTTGATAAAAAGGTGAATTTTGACAGGTTGCTAAATGAATTGTAGGCACAAGCTTCACATTTGTGTTCAAAATTTTATAGCTCAGTGAATTCATGGAAAAAACAGCAGAGCCTTGCAACTCAGCTAACTGATGTATAGGAAACTCCTCACAAATGATTCTCCTCAAAACAATGGTTTTCACACCTGGATGATCAGAATATTGGTTTCATGTCCTGAATTTCATTCCCTGAATTTCATTCAATGTTAGAGAACAAGCAAATATTTGGATTTTAATAAGTTTAAATAAATAGTTCCTTTGGGGAAGAGGAAGGAAGGAATGGAAAAGATTTAATTTTTTTTTTAAGCTCTTGAGGTAAGATTATTTGGTTATGTTTTTGCAACTGAATACAAACTCTACTTGGGAAAGAGGGATAATTTGTGGGAGTTGTAGCCGAAGGTAAAAAGCTGACATAGTCTTAATTGAAAACAGAGCTGGCTTCATGCTGTATTTAAAATACATAGCCTCTTCTTCCACTGAGTGCATAAGACCATGGACCTCCTGTCTCTTAATATAGACAGAAAGGTTTTATTTTTTATCTCTGCAAAAAATAGTGGTTGATTTTGGTTCTTGGAGTGTAATTCCCATCACTTCATCATCATTGTTATTCAAGATCCAAACTGATTCCATTTATCATTTTTTTGATAAATTATGTATGTTATATTGTTAGTCTTACATGGCAAACCTGAATTGCAAACTTGATAGTTGTAAAACAGAAATGCATTGGAAAGCTGAAATTGAGATTTCTTTAAGCCTGACCCACTATCCACACAACATGTTGTCCTTCAGCTTGTCAACAATATTTAGAAAAATCTTGGCAGTAATCATGGGCCATCTATGTCATTAACACTTAGACAAATGACTAGTCAAAGAAAAAACCTAGCAGGAGGCATAAGAATAAATCGATATCTTTGTTTCTTCTACTCAATTACCCTTATTACAAATGAAAGACCAGTTCAGCTTCAAACAAGACTGGAAAGATTTCTTGAATGAAACTTGCTCTCCAGGACAGGAGAAAATGTTCTTATTTTCTAAGATTACAAACTAGATTTACTCTGATTTGCAATTACAGATGAGCCTTTGAATACAAGGCAGCTTTTGGCTGTCTTCTGGGTCACATGGCATGAGGCGCCTCGGTTTCCACATGAAAGAGTCCACCTTCATCGCTTGGTCCCAGCAGACTGTACCCAGCAGGCACAAGCTAGAGATGATGATTTCATCAATGGGGTTGCTTCCCTGCTTTGCAGCTGGCAGAAAATCGGAAGCTTCTTTCTCTCTCTGCCTTATTTTCTCTTCCTTGTAAACAAATACTAACACACACTTTATCGGGAAGTTCATTTGCTTGAGGTCTGTGGTGTTTTCTCTGCCCTTTCTCCTCCTAGGAGAGGTGAGAGACTCCTAGAACACAAGTTGCCTTCTGCCATTTACATTTTCAACTCATTTCTTTCCCTCATCAAGAATCAAATATAGAAAGGGCTCCTGTATAACTGCTCTATCAGCCTTCTAAACTGCCTGTGCCCTGCTGTATTTATTTCTATGATTTCAGCAGAACTGAAAATATTGCCTTGCAATCCTGTGTCTTGAATGTTTCTGTTCATAAATAGTTGTACCCAACAAAACAAACAAAAAAGTAGTTTAGCACAACCTTATGTTTTTTTTAAATGTTTCTACCACAATGCACCACTGTCAATAACTCTTGTCTCCCACTAAAACTGGACCTCAGGCAAGGTTTACTTACTTGTGGGTCATGATGAGCACATCAAATCTAATGAATTTGTTATGATATTCATCTCTTTCTTTCTCCCATTTCTACTTCACAACCTGTCTGAGCATAAGCAAAGTAGGTAGCTGCCTGGGGCATCAAACTCTAGGGAATGATATTGCTGCTCTTGCCCTCAAGCTTCCTCTGCCTTTGCTAGATATCTGAAAATCCCCCAGTGTTGGGGGTGCTGCCCTTCAGGGAGCACGTGATGGATCCTGCACCAGTGACAGCAGAATCAGTGAGATTTGTTTCTTGGCTTTGGCCCCCACAGCAGACATTGAGCAGAACTGAAGTTCATTACTGCTCAAAATACTCAGAGATCTCTTCTGTCTTCCCTGATAAAAAACAATAGCTGTACTCTAATCTAGGACTGCATTAAACTTCCCTGTGTTTTGCTAAGTAGGTCAGCATTTTGATTATTTTTGAAGGCTTTGTTTTTCATCTGTTTATTCACCATATTTCATTATCCCCAAAACAACCAAGAAAGATCCCTGTAGCAAACCCCACAACACTCTTTTACAAACAAAGGAATTTAAGATAGATGCTTAGTTTGAATAACTTCTGTATTAATGGATGTGATTTTGACAATATTGCAAAACTTGGTAATGTTACAAATGCTAGGATACTTCTAATTCAGACATTTGTATTGCTGCAAATGATTTTATATAAACATACATACATTCATACATACACATATATATATATACAAGATTATTTACACAAAAGTTTATTTAAATAAGGATTGCAAATGGATAGAAGGAAACAGCTGTAAGTGTGGTAATATGATTCTTGAGGAACAATAGCATTACAGATTCTTGCAAAACTCCAACTGGAGATGAGCAAAATGTCAGATTCTTTTCTTTCCTTTATGCTGGTATTTGTTAGATGAGATTACATGATCAGGATCAGCTGCTAGTATCCTAAATCCTAAATTTTCCCCCCAGTGGGATGGGGGAGAGAATCAGAAGGGTAAAAGTGTGAAAACTTGTGAGTTGAGCTAAAGACATCGTCTTAGGTAAAATAAAAGCCGTGTATGCAAGCAAATTCTGAACATCTCCCTGTTCCTCTCTCTTCCCCAGCTTTGACTGCTGAGTGTGACATCATATGGTATGGAACATCCTTGTGGTCAGTTGGGGTCAGCTGTCCTGGTTGTGTACCGTCTCAACTTCTTGTACACCCCCAGCCTACTAGCTGATGGGGTGATGTAAGACAGAAAAGGCCTTGAGTCTGTGTAAGCACTGCTTACAGTGTTTACACTTATTTTATTAGTAAGTGTACTACTAAATTTTAAAGGAATATAATTTTATTACTGATTTGTTATTAAGCCTATTTTTCAGTAATCAGTGAAGAATTTTTGCCTTTCTTAACTTTTTTTTTCTTTCAAAAAGTACTCTGTGTTCAATTGTACTTCCAATACAGGAAGGAACAGGAAGTTCCACCTGAACATAAGGAAGAATTTCTTTACTTGTGTGAGTTCATGCACACTGGAACACGTTGCCCAGAGAGGGTGTGGAGTCTTCCTCTCTGGAGACATTCAAGAACCATCTGAATGCAATTCTGTGCCATGTGCTCTAGGATGACCCTGCTTGGGCAGGGAGGTTGGACCAAATGACCCACTGTGGTCCCTGGTCCCTTTTAACCTTACTGATTCTGTGATTCTGTGATTCTGTAAATCGGGAAGACTTTATGATGAAGGAGACAAAAAAAGAAGATCTTCAGAGATGTAATTGGAAATCCTCTTTGTATAGTATCTTGATCAGAGTATTTCAACCCCAACTTTGGGTTGTGTATGTGAGTGTGGGTCTTTTTTTTTTTTTTTCTGGCTTGCATCTGCTCTAAAAATTGTAAAATCTCAGTGTAAAGTTGATCATAAAAGAATCCAAGCTAATCCATTCTTTTATGAGAAAAATCTTCTGATAAAATAACATATGTCTATTCATATTTCTGGCAAAATTCCCCTCTAGTAATGAGGTATATTGGCGATGAATTACGTTTAAATTCAGTTCTATGAACTCAGTTACTTGTTAAGTTGCTCTGTCAAATCATTGTAATCCAACAGAGTATGTGCAATTTCAAATACTTTCAGTAGCAGATCAGACTTTTATATCCTGCCTTCAACAGGGGGTAAGGGCAGAATTTCAAAATAAATCCATCTGAGTGATTTGCTAATGTGCTTCTAAAATACCTCTGATTATATTATAAAAGGATATTACATGTTTGCCAGCCACACAATTATGTCACATCCTGATAGAACTTTAGACTGCCAGCATCTGCAGGGGACTGTGTGATTATTGAAATGAACAGACTAAGCACAGTTAACCAGGGAACATTTTGAGTGTTCATTTAACAACAAGTCTGAGAGGAAGTCTCAATGATGATTGTGAGTGCAATGTGAAACTTGTGGCACAGCCTTTACAAGAAAAATTTTAGAATGCCATTTTGGATGCATGACCTCTTTGCTGGATTAAATTAAGATTAGGTATAAGAGTGATAGGGCATCTTTCCTCAATTCCAGTTTGGAGATGTCTATAAACTGTGCAGACCACTAAAAAAATAAGAAATGCTGGAGATTATTGTATTAGAGAAGGACAGGACACATGGCTGGATTCTCTTCTAACTTTTATCTGTCTTTTTTCAGCTCAGCCAACAAAGGAATATTAAAGGTGGTAATCACAGGCTTTTAAAAATGAATATTGTATATATTTTTAAATTATATTTATCTATAGTTTGAGATAACTTTTTCATTAATACTGGGCTAGACTCATTAGTGCTTTTCTTGAGTTGGAATGTCCTTTTAGGGACCAGATGTAAGAAATGTTTTCCTACCTTAGAGGTGGATGACAAGGTAACTTGGGCTACAGATGTCCCTCATTTAGAATGGTATATTCTATTGTGTAAAACTGCTATTGTTCATTTCATGTGCTACTTTTTTACTTAATACTATGTTGGTACACGCAATCATGTTTGAACTTCTTAGCACTGGATGAAAATATGGGCTGATACTGGTACATAGACTTGCTAACAAAGAAGTCTCTTGAAGCTACTGCACCAGGAAGAAATTTTCTTAACAATTCAGAGTAAAAGGATACAGTCTTTAAAAAATGCAAACTTTGCAGTGAAGCATAAGGCAAATGTCTCAAAATGTGTTACAAAAAGGTCATTTAAAAACATCATCTCTTACCATTTAAAATGTGTGAGCAACAGAATTCCCCCGTTTCACTGCCAGCTCTCTTGAGTCATAAGAAATAAAGACGGGTGGAGAAAATATTTTGTAAATAACAGTGTTTCTGTTGAAAATGCTATCAAATGTATTAAAAGCAGTGCCAGCAACCTTGAAGTGTAACCTTGCCCTCATTGCTGTCCGCATGCAACAAGAATGCATCCCTCTCCCCATGTCTGTCCAGATGCTCATTACAACGTGATGAGCCCTCCACAAGTATCCTTTGTACCATAATGAGCCATCACAACCCTCCCGCAGAGAAAACGCATCAGATGAGGGTGTGGGAGGACTGTGAACAGCACTATAACCATGGCTGTTAGTACTAGGTGCTGGGAATGAAACTGAAGCTATTTTGCAGCATGAAGGGACAGCTGTGTAACAGGGGTTATGGCACAGACTCCTCAAGCTTTCCAAGACATTAAGCTGTTTATGTAATATTTTTGAAATGCCTATACAGAACCATTTCTATGTGGGACTGTTCTCCTTGGTTCAGAAACCGATGGCTCTGAGAAAAACCTGAATTTATTGTGTAAAAATAAAGAATTTGTATTTGTAGCAAATTTATGTTTATTGCAGATGAGGGAAAGTCTGGATAACAAGGCAAATATTGTTCCCAGAATAAAATAGTCATCTTGTTTACTGGATCTTCTGATCTTTAAATTAGCCAGTCAAGACACAGATTTTTATAATAAATCCATATTTATACATCAGCACTAATAGTCTGTTACCATCTAAAAATGCAAGAGTTTCCACAATTTAAATGTTAACTGGATTTTTCTCAAGCAATCCCTACTCAAATATATTTTCTATGTCCTCATGTAAGGTTTTCTATGGTGACTTACCTGATCTCTGTGTAAATGCTTCATCTGCATTGCCTTTGAAGATGACACAAGAGAGAACTTCGGGCCTTATGTTTACTAATATTTTTGAAATATACATATTTGAGAACTTTTTTTATGTGTGTAGGTATGAAGGGTGGCTTGCACATACACTGCTGGCCCCCTCTGGTAGATACTGGCCACATTCACATTATCATTCATGAGGGTCAGGACCCATAGGGTAGCCATTAGCTTTTAATAACTATATGATTTTCTTTTTAGTTCAAAGTATTCAAAAAATGAAATTAATTTGGTTTATCATGGATTGCTGGTTCCAAATTAAGACAGTCCCTCTCCATACCACCTGTCCAGAGCAGTTCTTATTAGCTGAGGACAGTCTCTCTCTCAAAGACAAGTAGCTGACTAAGCTCAGAAGATGCCCAAAAGAGATCTAGCAGCTCTATAGGGATGAGTAGACATTAAAACAGAACAATGAGACAAACAGGAAACCCATGAAGGACTAGGTCAAGTGGCTTGCTGGACTTGGACTGGGGAATCTTTCAGCTTCAGTGAAAAGCAGCCACTTTCTTGAGGGCCTGAATAAGTGCCTATAAAACTTGAAGTTGTGCAGAAAAATGAATCCAAATTCAATCTTGCAATAAGTGTGTAGTAGTACAGAATAGATGGTAGTAGGCTGGGTTCTTTTAACGAAGGCTGTGATAGGTCCTTCAGAAAAGATGAATTATGCTCCAAATAAAGATTGCTAGGAGCCCACAGATCTCCTTAATTCCCTATCAGCCAAAAGACAGATGGAAAAGATGATTTAATGAACCAGAAAGCACCCTGCTCTTAACCTGGTCCTTAATGATCTTGTACAGAGGTGTACAACTATGACATCACTTTGCTTTCTGGAGATTTCCTCTGTTATTGAGTAACAATTTCTGTTTGATCAGTGTATTGATATCAGACCTCCTACTTGGTCGCTGATCATATAATTAGCTGCCAATATTATGTAAATAGAGGGTGATTTGATTTGTTAACCAGTAATCAATATTTGGATAAAGCAGTAGCTGATCTTTTTTAAGCACAGTGTTGAATGGGGTTGAGCTGACAAACAACACAACTCCAGCCACTTTTCCAAGGTAATAATCTACAGTAAAAATACCACACAGCCGAAATCAAAGAGCATGAAATAGGATGTTCCACTGTATTGAGTCATTTCTCAGTACAGCAGCAGTGACATTTAGAATAGTGAAAAGATTTCTATGAATGTAGCAAAAAGAAATATTTTTATGCTTCTTTGACCTGCATGCACCAGGTCTGACAATATCTTTATATCCCTTTCTGCACTCTGGTGACTTTCCAAAGAAACAGCAACATGTGAATTATTGACAATGGGCAAACAAGCAAAAGCAGGTATTTGTCAGTATCTATTCAAAGATAATTCAACTTAAACTAAATCCAATTTGGTTTTATTCATCAGCACATTTGTGTTCATTTCTCACACTAAAGATTTAAACTACTTTTACTGGCAACACCTGTGAAGAACAGATTTCAAGAATCATTGAAAGTAGGTGTCAAATTCTCCATTTACAACCATGTTGTAAATCAACGGTTGACATGTCATGCTGATTACTTACGAAAGCCTGGGACAGACAGGGTAGCTGGTTTCCTCGGTGGATGAGAAGGCTAGAGGATGTTGCGAGGACCAAAATATGTAATATTAGAATTATGCATATAGAATTAATTGTATGGTGCTATAGTTGATCTACAGGAATTCTAACTCTTTGGTAAATGTATACAAAGCGTATTAAATTGGACTGGGAGTTGGGCGAGTAGGGCTTTAGTATTAGTTTGATGACTAGCTTGCTCTGTGACCTTGCATGAGTCACTCCACCTTTCTTTTATATGTTATTTATTGCTTTATACCATATGTTCTTTGCAGCAAAGACCTTGTGTTGGATCCAGGAAAGGACTAGGATAACTGAAACACCACGTTCCAGAGAGAAACCCCTGACAGTATGTAACCTTCACTGGAAGAAACACAGGGCTGATCTCAGAAACAGGGATGGAGAGTCCCTGATGGTACTGCTCCTGCTCCTGCTCAGCAATCAGAGCCCACACATTTTGAAGTATTTCTCATGAATTAGCCGAGGAACAGACACAGCCCCTGATGGATTAGTCTCTGAGGTTCTTGTGAGATGGTTGCATGCAGTCCGCAGCAAAGAGATCCCAGCCTCAGCAAAGGCTTCACATCTGTGTTCCTACATTAGGGTATTCAAACCAGAGAGAACAGTGGAATATCCTTAATGAAAAATATGACTGCAACAAAATTTTTCATTAGATGGCACATTTGATGTAGGATGATCTGTTCTAACAACATTATGTTACTCATCATTTTAATGAAATATATAATAATCAAACACTGCTTAAAATGCAGCAGAATGAGCCTGTAAGTGAAGTATTAAGTGGACCTGTCAAGCCACCTGTATGCTGTTTCAAAAGCATGCAACATATTTGAAAAGTGCAGCTCACAACTGATCGTACTTCATTCCCAGTAATCATAATCAGACTGCAAAGAAGCATGTAGCTTTATAAAAACCGTCAATCACGGTACTGGTATAACAAGGTTTATTGATGATATGGATTTACAAGAATTACAGAGAACTCAGCAAATGAGTGTTTCAGAAAGGACAGATTTGTATAGGGAAATTTATCTTTACTTAACTTTCAGCTTAGCTTTTCCCTGCTGAGCTAAAATCTGTCTTCACCACTTTGGTTTTAGTTTGTTAAATAAACCAGCACTATAATTTTATCCATTCAGAAAGGTCTTTTTATACCTAATGTATTTCAGGTCTTCACAAACATTTCATCTATTGAAAAAATGTATAGTGAACATCCTTGTGTAGTACTTACACTCTGGCTGTCCTTAGGCATTAAAATAAAACTTTCCAAATCAGTGTAAAAAAAAAGTTTTCTTGCTTTGTTTTTAGCTTCCCTGGATGGCACTAATAGTTTTTTGCTAATTACTCATCAGAAGTAGAAAATAATTTACATGTTGTTTTAGATTATATGATAGTTAACATGCAAAGCCGGAATAGATACAGTACTGGAAAATAACCACCGAGAGAAAATTTTCCCAAGCAATAAAACAACATCTCCTTGGTTCATGGAGGCGCAGCCTCTTTGGTGGTCTCCCACTTAATTTTTGGACATTAGGTCTGAGAATAGACTCTGAGTCCAAGAGCTGGGGAAGCATGGAGAGTGAGCTACCCCAGAGTGGTGGCTCTGGCATTTGCTCGCTTGTAGGGAGACATGAGACAGGCCCTGGTGACCACACCACTGATTTTGTTTAGTGATCTATGAAGTAGGGAGCTCACGTTCACTTTTTCTCAAGCTTTAGGGAATTTCAACTGGGACTTTTTCAGTCAAAAGAAAGTTAGAGAAGGAGAGATATGAGTTTCATTCTCCAGGCTGAGCAGACCTGGAGACCAAATTTTCCCCTCTCTGTACAAGTGCTGTAACCATTCAGCTCATGTGCTAAACTGAGGATAAGGGTGGCCATTACCATCAGTCAGGTCTTCTCTTCAGAGTGTATTTAAAAATTAAAGCAGCTTTCACTCCACTTGTGAGACTTTTCATCTTTTAATGTGTTACATGTGATTGAAAAATGCTTTATTGGATTGGTTTCCTCCAGTGGACTTAGGTATCACTTTGTTTAGTTTCTGGTTCCTCAAGGGGTTTAGCAGAAGATAGGTGCCTGACACCTACTGACCCTGGGCCATTTTTTAGCCAAGCAGGATGCAGAGACATTTTGGATCAGGAGGCAAGATTTCTGATGGCTGCAAAGCAGTCTTAGTTAACTGGAGAAGTTCCAACTGACTGGAAATTAGTAACATAATACCCATCTACAAGAAGGGTCAAAAGGACGATCTGGGCAACTACAAGCCTGTCAGCCTGACCTTGGTACTGGGCAATGTCATGGAACAGACAATCCTGGGTGGGTGCCATCACATGACATGTGCAGGACAATCAGAGGATCAGACCCAGGCAACATGGGTTTATGAAAGGAAGGTCTTGTTTGACCGACCTGATCGCTTTTTATGACAATGTGACGACTTAGTAGATGAGGGGAAGGCT
>VZRW01007977.1:0-77677 GCA_013398125.1 Aegotheles bennettii
TGTATCACCTATGCTAGCCTGCATCTTTCTCAAAGATGCTGAGCTTTCCCCACGTGACACCAAGAAGGAGTTCAAAATACACCGGATTATTGGCTTTCCAGTGAAGCAGGTGTTTTCAGAAGGGGTGAGACTTGAAAGTGGCTTTTTATGTTGAGTCTTTGTGAGCTGGGGGAGGGGAGCATGCAGCTGTGTCAGACCTGGCTGCCACCACAGGAGCATGCAGTGGCAGAGGTGAGCTCTTGCTGCTGAACCCCTTGTACAGGGTGACACACAGACAGCCATCAGTCATCTTTTCAAGCTGGGCCACCAACCTCACTGGATTTCCTTATTCTTGGGGCAAGAATTTCTTTCTATTTCTGAAAGGTTCGGGGAACAGGGGAATTTTGTCTTTTAGTTTCTCCTGGATTTGCAGCAATTCCTAATTATACTGAAAGGGACAATTGCCTCCCAACAGCTGCTGCTTTTAAGATAATGATCAGCACAGGGGGGTGAAGACCACCTGCCTCATGCCCCTGGTGGTGGAGAAGTTGTGATAGTTGAAGGCTGGAAGTGGGCAGGGCTTCAAAACATATCAGCTTCAAAACAGTTCTGTAAGCCTTGTAAGCCTTTGCTCTACAACATCAGCAACACAAAGAAGAACTTTGGTCTCAAAAGGGTGGTTTCCAGGTGTCATTTACCAGATCTGCTCTCCAGAGGGTAAGTTGAAAACAGATTATAATGGAGAATGGAACAAGTGTTATCCACCTCTCAAACTTCGCTGTAGGTGACAGCAAGTCACATTTCATTGCAGGTTGGTCAGGCAGCCAAGAGCTTGGACCCTGGAGCTAGCAAGATATTGAGTCCACCCTGCCCCACATGAGCAGTTGCTCCCTCCTCTCCTCTCCTCTCCTCTCCTCTCCTCTCCTCTCCTCCCATTCCTCCTTCCCCCAGCTCAGCTGGCTGGAGGCATGGGAAGGGTCCTGAGACTCCAAGTACTTCCCAGACTTGAGCAGTCATCCAGAAGGTCTCTGTGCCAGTGTCCCTGCTGGGTTACATGGAAATGATGTGAACACATTAGTAAACAGGGAAAAAGAAGAGCAGAGAATTAGTTATCAATGGTGACACTTGGGAAACACAGGATACTGTTGGCCATGTTTGAGCAAGGAGCTGGACTAGAGATCTTCAGAGGTCCTTCCCAACCATGACTGACATGATTCTGAGTCACTGATTTCAAGAAATCAGAAAATTCCTGTGTTTTCTGAGACACGGCGTCGTCTGAGCCTGGTCCCCAGGACCCAATCAAAGAAAGCTGAATGTGTTACTTCTCTCAGAAAGTGACACCAGGGCAAATAGTGAAGGTCCTTCACCACTCCAGGAGTGAGCCAGTAAAACAAACCACTGATCCTGCCGTAAATTGTGTAGCCTCAAGTAGAAACCATGAGAACCATATAGAGGCACAGAAGGAATTCCCTGGTGCCATGGAAATAATTGGTCCACAGCTGTCAGAGGAATATGGGAACTGGGAAAGATAAAATCACCAGCCTGGGGAACAGCAGTGGCTTCATGAGCAGAGAAGATGTCCAAGAGATTCAGGCCTGGTGAGACCAGTGTCCAGCACAACAGCCTTATAGACTTTGTAAAAAATGTGCTTGTATTAAATTCTGTTGGAGAAAAGCAGTTCTACAAGAAAAACACACTGGGTTAGATTGGGTTGCCTGTACCTGAGACAGGGCTGGCACTCTGGGATTGTAGCTCTGTCCCAAATTTGTTTTTTTTAACAGAACTCATGAGATGCAGCAGACTAAACAGATATCTAATCAGCAGCATTGGGACTGATATTAAAACTCATCTCTGCTTATTGTTGGCAAGGCTTAGGTAGATCCTGATGGAGGCCTGGGAAAGGAGCTTGAAATCAAGATGCAACCAAAGAGTTCGATGTCAAATGAGTGTGTCAAAAGGATGCAGCTGGGATCTGCACAGAGCAATGGGTTATAAAGCGAATTGGTTTCTCCAGGGACCAAGAAAATGGTGCCAGGAGTTTTGAAATTAGCACTGAAGATAAAAAGGGAAAGATGAGTAAATATGAGAGAATACTGCAAGCATGAATTGAGCTTCTTAAAATGGATTGTCACAAGAAACCAGTTAAAAAGTGAGTGTAACCAACGTGTTCATCAACGAGCTTCGGGCTTCTGCTGCCCACTTAGAAAGTGGTTGATTATGATTGATTAAGGTTTGGCAGGTCCTACTACTCTGGCAGTAATGAATAGTTGTTTATTTCAGGGGAGGGTTGTGACTCATGTTCCTTGCACTTCATTTCTTTGGAATATTGCCACTTCGGACTGTACGTGTAGACAAAAAGGAGGGTGCACGGATGTTTTCCCAGCACGCAGCCCCAGAGCAGAGACGAGAGCAGAGACCAGCTGAAAATTCCAAAAATCTACCAAGCCAGCCCTTGTTCTGCTCTGGGGATGCCCCCACCTGTAAGCAAGGTTCATCACAAACTCATCCCACAGGAGACTACAATAGATTCCAGCTCTTTGCCAGATCTGAACAAGTTGTTTTCAGTTTTGCACAGCTCCCAAGGCAAGGTCTTCCTACGTGAACACTCAGGTCATTGACGTGTGTCCTGTTCTCTCTGGGGCACAACTGGCCTTTCTGAGTGTTACAGCATGTGCTGGTAGCTTCGCTGCCTATCCTCACACATATGAGCCATGCTTTTGCACCTGAAAATTAATTTGAATGTGTGTTTTGTCCCAAACCTTGTTAGGAACTGAATGTTTTGCAGCTCAGGTTTTTGAGACACAAACATAATGATAATTTTTGGATTGTGTATTTAGTTGAGATAAAAAGTATTTTAGCCCCTTGTCTTCCTGAATTTCCTAACAGTGTCCACATCTGGCTCACATACTGATAGAGAAACCAGGTCAGATTGTGAAACAAGCCTGGCAACCCCTGGACCCTACAGAAATGTCTCCCAAACAACCCCTTGTGCACAGTGACATTTGCTACCAGATTTATTTCCCATTAGCACCACTGGCTGTGGGGATGGGATATTGTCTCCATTGATTTTTTTTCCCATTAAAACCACCAGTGCACTGTCCTGCTGTGGCCTGGCTGCTCTGTGGTCAGGAGCTCCTTGTTGGGCTGGGCTGCACAGACTGTAGCCTCCATCCTGCGTCATCTCCAGATCCTCCTCCCCTTCTTTCTGCTGTGATGGGGACTCTGGAGAGCCCTGTCTTGTCCTCACCCTGGAATATGAAGGGAGAGAGTCAAAAATGGGGCTCTTTAGCTTGGACGAGAGGAGACTGAGGGGTGACCTCATGAATGTTTATAAATACATGAAGGGTGAGGGTCAGAAGGATGGAGCCAGGTTCTGCTCAGAGATGGCCAGAGACAGGACAAGGGGGAGCAGGTGCAAGGTGGAACATAGGAGGCTCTGGGTGAACATAAGGAAGAACTTTGTCACTGCAAGGTGACAGAGCACTGGAACAGGCTGCTGAGAGAAGCTGTGGAGTCTCCTTTTCTGGAGACATTCAAACCCCAACTGGATGCATCCCTGTGTGCCCTGCTCTGGGTGGTCCTGCTCTGGCAGGGGGGGTTGGACTGGATGAGCTTTCGAGGTCCCTTCCAACTCCTGACATTCTGTGATTCTGGGATTCTGTAAAATGTGGCTGGAGGTCCTGCTGCCCTCCTCCTGCTGCCCTGCCTGCCAGGCACAGCAGTGAGGGCTCCTAAAACCACTGTGACACCGTGCAGATGGCTGACAGCACTGTCCTCCAAGGGGATGTTCTGTCACCCCGACAGTGAGCGGAGGGAACAGCCCCTTCCAGCCCCCTGTGAACAGGGCATCCCGTGGGACAGGACGGACTGGTCCCCAGCACTGTTGAAGGTGGTCACTGTCAGCATCAGCTCTTACCCACAGGCGTTGTTCCAGGGACTGTTCTGATGGAGCAAAAGGCCACTGGTTTTGTTGGTGCTGGACATTTCTTTCTGGCAGAAGATGTTATCAAATGGTGATTGTAGGGTGTGCTGAAGAAAAAGGTCTTTCCTTCGCCAAGTGTCTCCACCAGCCTCTGCCCACATCTGCCAATGTCCACCCCAGCTGCTGTCCCACCAGGCTGCCCAGGCTGCCCCCAGGCTGCCCAGCTTGCTACCCTGGGCTGGCACCAGCAGTGCCACTGGCTGCCCACCTTTCCCCACTCTCCCACCAGCAGCAGAGGAGCATGGATCATTTTACTGCTTGTCCTTCCGCAGTTGCTCATCCACCTTCAGCACATCACGGGACTGGGAGGGGTCAGCCCAAAGCAAGTAGATTGCCAAGCTTTTCCCCAGTTAAACACAAATTTTTTGATGACAGCCTGAAAATATTAGTTTTAGTTACAGCTCTGTGGTGGCCTGAGAGATGGAAATGTCCCCAAGCCAGTGCCAGTCCATGGCTACTCACACAACTGCTGTTTGTAACCCATGTCTCCACCCTCCCTAACCTATCTCACCTCCAAATCTGTCTTCTGAGAGCCCACACCACTGGCCCCAGGCACACACTGATCATCCTCAAACACCGACAAGGCCAATGCCAGCCTAACCCTATCTCTCCAAGGAGCCCCAGCATCTTTCTTTCCTGCCCTAACATGCTGCAAGTCAATCTCATGCATAGTGACCTGCTGCAGCCCTGTCAGAAGCTGAGGAGGCTCCACAAGAGCTATTTTGACTTTTGACTTGTTCATAGTAGTTAGAAGATGCTGTCCTCACCTAGTTCCCTGATTCATCCCCAGGGTACCTCTGCCCTTCCCTGGCCTAGGTGGCAAGGAAATTTCTTGGTTCCACCAGTACGGGAGCAGGGGAAGATGAAGGTGAGAGCTGCCTATTTGTGAACTCAAGAGCAGTGTGATATGGTCCTCAGCCCAGCCAGCTGCAAAGTGTTTTATGGTAGAAGACCAAATAAAAAGATTGAGAGTTTGCAAATGGGCACAGAGAAGCCCTCGAGTTGTTCCGTTTCTGTGGGCATTAGGAAGAACTCTGCTGAATTCTCTGTTGGGATCAGGGAAGTACTTCCTTACATCCTGAGCCATTTTCAAGGTGGCATTAAACTCCACAGATCTCATACTTTGAAAACATTCACTGTGCACACACCTTCCACAGCTGGTAGCTTGCAGTTCTCCATGTGTGAGTCCCCACAACACACAGTCCCTGTTAGATGTTAAGCATGGTATTTAAAATTACCTATAATTTATAAATTATGCTGCTACCAATCTCTCTAGTAATGCTGCAGTTTGGGGAAATTGCCTTAGTTCTTCCCTTCACAGGAAACTCTTGAGGCTTGTCTTTTCCAAGAGGCATCTCAAACACTCTTCTCTGCCCTCAGAAAGACATTGGAGTCTCCTTTCTTGGAGATTTTCAAAACTCAGCTGGACAAGGCCCTGAGCAACGGAGGGTCCTAAACAACTTGAAGTGAGCCCTGCTTGGAGCAGGAGGTTGGACCAGACACCTCCAAGCACTCTGAACCCAAATAATTCATGGCTTATGGAACCTGCAAATTAAGAGCTTTCTCCGAGAGAACTTGAATGACTTCATCTTGGCCTGAACTTCACCCTTCTAGGTGAAATGGAGGAGCTAGTCTGCTTCAGTCTGTCCTTCTCTCCAAGCATTGCTGAGCATACCATACTCAGGCCAGAGACTGAGGCTCCAACAACTTGCCCCAGCCTTTGGCAGCACCCCTGTGGAGGCAGTCAAAGTCGTGCACAACACAGTAATCAGGGTATCAACCCCCTTCCTTGCACATGTCTGTTCCTCACACATGCAGAGCTGGGTGATGCTCAGCTGCACTAATGCCAAGTCAAAGTGGTGGCAAAAACATTACCCAAGTCCTCCTAAGCTGGAAACGCCTGGTAGATGAGGTCTTGCAGAAAGCCTGCACCCATCACTATGACACAACCAATGTGATCCCAGTGTGCCAGCAGAGATATATCCAGTGAAGAGAGAGACTTTTGAAAGACATTGTATGTGTCATCAGCAAGACCACGTCTGCTCAGTGAAACAGGAACTCTGACAAGAACTGAGGCACAGGAGGACTGCAGTTGTAGTGATGGGAAAAGAAACCCTTTCCTGAGAGCAGATGGGCTTGGCCTGTTTAGCTGGTGAGACGAAGGATGGCAGTTGTCTGGGGAACACTATGGAGTCTGGGAGGGAAGAGTTAAGGTCACTTTTTAGCTGCTAACCAGAAGAAGGTTCCCAGGTGGGTTGTGCAGCAGCAGAGTCTGACCCATCCGCCTCACTGGGCTTGCACCAAAAATTACCTGGGATGAGCTGGCCGTTGACATCAGTGAGGTGCTGTCCTCAGGAGTTCCTTTCTCCTGCGATTTCAGGGGGATGTGGGACAGCCACCTCAGCCCAGCTGCCTGGTGTTTTCACAGCTGGAGTTGGTTTAACCTGTTTAACAAACCCACCCAGCAGGTCAGTGTTGGAACAGGCAGGTGCATCCGGGCTGACAACTCCAACCATTCCCATTCACAGGCAGGGGAAGCCAGGCAATGAGCCTTAATGGGATGCTGGGTGCAACCACACGCAGCAGATCCCAGCCAGGCTGTGGAATCTGGCAGGGACAGTGCTACATCTCTCTAGGCCTGGGCCCTGGCACACCTGGCAGCATATGAGGGGGCTCACAATATTCTCAGTGGTGACCTTCTTCGCCTGTAAGCATGAATGAGAAAGCACATGTGCTTCTTGGCAGCCTGGTCCTAGCCAAAACCCATCAGTGTAGTGCTGCACTGGTGCTGAAGAAGTCATAGCTGAGGAGGGACTGCTCTTTTGGACTGTGTTTCTGTGTCTTGCAAGATTTGAATATGAGTAACCCTAGGAATGTGCTGTTCCATCCATTAGATGTGCTGTGCTGCCCCACTCTTGCTGTCAGTATCTCAGCGTCAGGCTGGGCCAGCGTGCCTGCTCTTGTTCCCCCAGGAACCCTCCCGGGGCTCTGCCTGAGCGCAGATCTTACAATGCATGGATCCCTGCCAGCTCCCAGCCTGAGAAGGAACTCTGCCCACCTTCAGCAAAGCTGAGCTGCACACCAGGGCTTGCAATGTGAACCGGCTGTCAAGGATGAGCTTTATCTCCTGCCCTGGAGGGAGCAGGAAGAGATGAAGCAGGGAATATCTCTCTAAACAAGTTTGTACACACAGGCGGTTTGGTAACGCGCTGCCTAGAAGAGACTTGCAGCCACAGTGCGGGCGAGTGTGGAGAGGATTGTCAGGATCAGAGGAGGATGGGATGGGCACGCAGTGTGCCCTTTGCCAGCCCCTGCCAGCAGGTTTGGGAGCAGCACAACCATGCAGTGCTGTGAGACACAGAACAGCTCAGACTCGGTGAGTTGGTGTCTCCTTCCTTTACCTGGCCCTGCAGGAAATCCCTAATGAGGTGACAATGAAGCTGCTAGATGTCATGGGGGCTGTTTCGCATGTAGACAGCAAGGCAGGAGGCGATTGCAGAGTGCAGACTGTTTTTTATGGCTCCGCGTTTGAAGACTAAGCCATCCTTTTTTGCCAAGAGAGGGAGACAGTGGGTTTCACTAGCACCAAGAATAAACAAAATATCAGTAAGGACTGTGGTTATGCCCCAGGCAGCTGCTGCTCTCAGATATGCTGCTGGTTTCTGAAACGTTCTGAGGAAAAATTAGCAAAGTGCTAGACACCTCCCCAGAAATCAGAGTCCATCTCAGGGCACAACTTCCCTGGAGCATCCCGCTCTCCCTGATCAAGTCACATTACATCAACTAGGGGTGGGAGCAGAGAGACCACCTCTAAAATAATTTGTTGAGGAATAATAAGGCACCAAAGTAAATTCTACTGTTGCAAAATACCTCTGGAGAAGCGAGACAGAGAAGCTGGCCACCCAGCTCAGCCAGTTCACCAGCCAGGGCAGTTAAATTCATGGTGGGCATGACCTTGCAGACCAGAGAGAGTGGGCAAGCAGCCTTGCTGGGCACCAGCACCTTCCCTAACACCAGCACCCACCCTAACACCACCTCCCTCAGCCAGAGGCAGCTCTGCTTTTGCACCCAGAGCCTGACAGGGAAACACCTGCACCTGGTGGCACTTAAAGGACAAGCTTGCTACTCACTCCCGAAGGGTTCTCTAAGATAAAATGGGTTTATTTGTTGTCATGACTTGTGTCTCCATCACCTGCTCTGCCCCAGAATGGCCCTGGTCCATGCCTTCCAGCAACTCCTTCCCTCCAGCCCTTTGGTCTTTCCAGCTGACTTGCTGGCTGATGGGAAGCACACTGGCTCCAGCACTCCCAGCCTTGTACATGCCATAAACTGCTCCTGAGAGCCCCCATCGTGTTACCAGTGTTTAAAACGGGACACCAATGCATCCAAGCTAAGCCATGAGTTGACTGTGTAATCAGAAACAAGTCATGAAAGGAAACACAGGCTTTGAAGGTTCCTGCCATAAAGTCAGCTCTTGTCTCCTAGATGCCACCTTCTGCCAAAGCTGTCCGAGGGCAGCAGGGTGGGGGCTGCCCAGTCTGACGGTGATGCTCCCTCCCCTGGGGAACTGGGTCAGAGGCTCACTCTGCCTGAAAACAAATCTGCAAAAATACCCTTGAATGCTGGAGCAGCCCCCCTGCCTGACCCCAGAGCACAGCCTGGGGGAGCTGCAGCACCCAGCTGGTGGCCGGGGACACATGGGCATCCCGAGGCTGGTCATGTGCCACAGCCTCAGCCACAACTTCTCCTTGCCTTTTCTCCAAGGTGGGCTCTCTTGCTCTGTGTTGTGTGATTTCTGAGCTTTCTCCACTCCCTTCTCTCACAGCAAGAGGCTTCCCAATTTCCACTCAGCAGACTGGGACACATTGGTTTCCTCTCCGCTCATTTTCAGAGCTTCACATGAAGCTACCAAATGCAAGCATTTCCAATGCACATCCCTGCTTTGTTCCCCAACCCAGACACAGCCTCATGGATTTTTCCAAGCTTTAGCAGAGCTTTCTATATCCCACAGTTTGGGGAATGGTGACTGTACACACACATCATGTGCTGCCACATGCTGGTAGCTCAATTCTACCTCTGGAGGAGGCGGGGATGAATAGAGCTGAGCAGAGTGAGTGTGCCATGCCTCCCTGTTTTCCAGAAGTGTTACTGTCCCAGGCTTCTGTGACAGCACCTGCCCCCAGTCCAGTCCCACAGCCTGTATCTGCCTGCTCTCATGTGCTGGGCACGGTCTCCAGGGCAGGAACCGCTGCCTGCTCCTACGGCTGCAATGTTAGAGCACAGCAGGGACCCGTGCCTGCCCGTGGACATTGGTTAATGACAGCAATGGGAGAGGAAGAGGACACAAAGGCACTTGAGTAAAGAGGATGAGGACCCAGCCCCCTTTAGCTGATCCAGCACGGTTTGCAGCCCCACAAGTCTGATGCCCAGGAGAAATTAGCAGGATGGGAAGCTCTCGCCTCTCGGCAGCTGCTCCCGTGGGACTGGCTTCAGCACAAATGGCTGCTGCCAGATTAATTTCACCCCGGGCTCTGATCTGCTTGAGCTGCCCTGTCCGGGGCTGCGGAAAGGATTCGTTCTGCTGACAGGTAGCCCTGGCACGGGATGTTCCCCAGCAGCTTCTGGCACAGAGGGGTGCTCCCACTGTAAATAGTCTTTGTAAATAGTCTTTGATCAATGCAAAATCAGGTGTAAAACAGGAGTATCCAGCCCAGGCCATTTAATTCTCCGAGATCTAAGCAGGCTCATAATCTTCATCAGTGTTGCTTCCTGCTTGAAATGCTTTTCATTAGCTGCTCATTCAGTGAACACAACCACTTCTGCTGCCTCAGCAAAACACATGCCACACTTCTTGCTCAGCAGCAGAAGGCAAACATTTTATTGCATTTTAATCACTGGCACTTTCATCACTTGCTTCCTGGTCTCTGTGTTTCTTCCACCCATCCTACTGAGAAGCATCTATAAACTTTGATTGCAGAGACATGCTTGACGGAAAGTGATCTGGTACCTCCTCACCCTCCAAGTAGCTGCACAGCCCGATGCAGTTCCTGGGAAGCTGAAAGCTGAATGGTGGGTTATCTCAGTGGCCTTTCGATCCAGCTCTGGAAGGAGTGAGACAGAGCATAACTATTCAGTTGCAAAGGTTGGCCAAGATCTTTGCCATGTCATCAATCTTGCTGGGAAATTTCATGCAAAATTTTTCTTCTGAAAATAATGATTTCTCGGAGCTGAAATGTTCAAGAGGAACATTTCAATGCCAGGAAAAAAAAAATAGAAGTTTGAAGTTGCAAAATGGAGAAAACCCACTGATGGGTTGTCCTTTCCCAACCCAGCCACCAAGGAACCAGAACAAGAAGATCAGAAATCCTCAGGACAGGGTTAAGGCTTGCTCTGGCACTGCAGTTTCAAGCCAAGAACTGCTGAGTGACTGGAGAGGGACAGAGTCCCAGCTCTGGCTGATTGACTCCAGCCCAGCTACCCAGGATCTGTTTGCTAGTCAATGTCCCTGATGGTTCTCCTGGATGATGTTGAGGAGAGTCCCTCCTAAGTGGTCACCTGCAGCTTGGTCCCTTTCCCCCGGGCAGATGATGCTCTGCAGTGCATGACCCACTGCCCCCCTCCCAGGCTCAGTCCTCCTGTGCCTCTGAGTCACACTGAGTGTTTAAAAGAAAATTTTGGTGCCTCATTTCTTCATTTTCCTGTGTCTGGGGGTTTTCCAGCCACTGATCCACACCCTTCACACTGTTGCGGTGGAACTCGTTCTCCTTGCTTGGGCATGATCCTTAATGTGCCTGTAACTCACTCACAGCCCCTGCTCTAAGGTCAGCAACACTTTGTTCTGCTGCTGCCTGTATGGCAGGGCAGAGGTGGGCACAGGACAGGGCAGGGAGTGCTTTAGAGCCCCACCAGCTGCTGGTGGGCCCTGGACAGGCAGTGGATGAGACTCAGGAGTGCCTGGGGTGGTGGCAGTGGGACCAGCATCCCCCCAGCAGCATCAGCCCTTTCCCTGCTTGGGCATCACACGCAGGTCCAGCGGGGTCCTTCCCCATTTCCCCCCGTGACTGATGGGATCAGGCCCAGTGTGTCAGCTTGTGGCTGTCAGCTGTGACTCACCCCGTGGAATTCCCTAAAAAAGAGGATAAAAGCACAGAAACCCCAGGGGAAGGAGAACAAAGACAGGTCCCTTC
Source organism: Aegotheles bennettii (assembly GCA_013398125.1). Taxonomy (NCBI): domain Eukaryota; kingdom Metazoa; phylum Chordata; class Aves; order Caprimulgiformes; family Aegothelidae; genus Aegotheles; species Aegotheles bennettii. Next base: position 11,149 of record VZRW01007977.1, read on the forward strand.
TCCTTCCTTGGGCTTATCTGGGATTGATCACAGCCTCCCCGTAACCCAATCCCCTGTGCTGGCTGCGGCCTCTCGCTCTGCACAGTCATGCTCAAGCGATTCTGCTTCAGGGTAACACTGAGTTAATTTGGCTGAAGCCCTGGGGACTTCCCAGGCAGCCCTTTCCAGCAAGGGGATTGTGCTGAGTCTGCAAAATAATTCAGCAGAGAGGGGGTTCTTGGGCCCCAAGTTCTCCCATTTTTCTCCTGCAGCTCCGACGCCCCCGCGGTGCCGAGGGCTGGGGTTGCCCCAGCTCACTGGAACGGTCCCAGTTTGGTATTTTCTCTGCTGCACAAATTCTGCCATGTCTTCCTCTTCCCCCACAGCACCCCCAAGGTCACACTGGGAGGTTGTGTGATCTGATGAAAGGCAACAGGGAGGATAAAAAAAAAAAAGCCCAGCGAGATGAAAACTGATCCCTGGCTCCAGCTCCAGCTCCAGCCTGTTCCCTTTGGCCCCTCTTGGCTCACTCCACGCTGCCCTGGTGCGTTCACTCCTTGCACCCGGGATGCACTTCTGAGGTGGTTATGAAAGGAATTGTGCATTCAGGTATTCTAAGAACTGGCTGAGGCTTTTGTTCAGAGGATGGATGGGAAAGCTTACGCCTTGGTGCTGCTCCTTAAGTAAAGGGTTGTGTAACCCTGGCATGCCACACTGCTCCTGCTGGCAGGTGATGAGGAACTGGGCAGAAAACAGCCTTTGAAATGCCCAGCTGGACAGAGCAGGGCATCGCTGGGGAGTCCTGACCCTCCTGCACCCCAATCATAACCTGACTGATGCTTCTGTGCCCTGAGGGAGATGCTCAGAGATTTACAGTAGTCAGAGTGGTTGCATCCATGCTAGTAATTTCAATATGCCTGGCACTGTGTCCTGGTCCTGAGGCCACTGACACAGAACAACCTAGTGAACTTTCTTAACCTCCAAGCCAGGATGGATGCATCCAAGTCCACAGGGCAATAGTATCGAGTCCATCCTGCCCTGAAACTTTTTCTGGGAATTGTTTCTGAAAGCAACCGTTGGCTTGACCCCAAATCACTCCTGGGACCTGCAATCACAAGGAGACATGGGAATATTCTTGATGGACACGAAGGCCTTCCAGGCCAGGTCCCTGTGGTGCCCCCCTCTGCCACCCCCAGACTCACGGTGGCTGGGGCAGGGTGTGACAGGAGAGGCAGCCCCAGCAGGAAGCAGTGACCTGCACTTCACCAAACAGCACAGGGCAGGCACAGACTGTGCCACTTGGCCCAGTCCTTGAGCTCCTGCTGTCCTGGGCTAATGGGTGTTGTGCACTCCCAGCCCACCAGCAGAGACCTGCAGCTTTCGTTGCACTGCTCTTACCTGCAGCACCTTGCTGAGGCCCAAGCCTGTCTTAGGACATGGGGCAGCTCAGGGTGTTTGTCCTTCCACCAGCTACAGCCCAGCTGCCACAGAGGATTTGGGGTTGGTGCATGACCACCATGCACCAGTCCTGGGGAGAGGGCTGTGCACAGTGGGGAGGGGAGCAAAGACATGGGAGAAAGCTTCTCTTCTGCTGGAACCACATGGGGAGAGTGAGGTGAAGCTGCACTGGGGTACGTGCTAAAAAGGAGCTGGGAACAGGAGCATGGGCTGTCCCCTAAACCAGGGTTGGGACAGCAAACTGCTTCCCATTGCAGCTCCTCACCTCAGGCCAGCACCAGCAGAGAGCATCCCTGGCTCTGCCCGTTTTGGAGGCAGATCTCATGTTGGGGAAGGGATGAGGTTAGGACACCTGCAGCGTGAGTGTCACTTGGCAAGGCTGCTTATGTCCCTGAAAATCCCTGCTATTGTTTGAAGCTCTCCTCAGCACCAGTGGGATTTTCCTGCCTCGTTTCCTAAAATCCCCACCATGGTTTTCAGTGCTAATAAGGTGGAAAGACAGAGTTTTTGTGCCCATGTGGCAAATACAGATCAGTGGGACTTAGGAAGCTTCAGGAGCTCTGGTTTCAGTGTTCTTCCTACCACTGATGGTAATGGAACTTGTCTCCAGCAAGGTCATTTGAAGGTTGTTTCCTACCCCACTGCAAAGCTGAGGAGCTCTTGGCCTGGTGGTGCGCGGTGGGACTGAGCTGCCCAACACGTGGGACAGCATGCCCAGCTCACACCCCTGTATCAAACAGCCCCCGAGAGAGCTCTGCCCTTGAAGACATGTCCCTTCCTAGGGGATGTACATCTGGGAGAAGAGTGTCTACAGAGAGAAGCTCTCTTCCCAAGGAAACCTTTCCGTGATGCCCTGTATCCACACAGGACAGCTGAGCTCCCAGGGGCTTGTGCAAACCAGGAGTCCCTGGAATTTTGGGTCAGGACCCTTAGTGCACCCCTCTGCCCCTCCCTGGGAGGCCAGGTAGGGGTTAACCTACACTGAGTCCCTCTTTCAGCCTGGGCAGGAGCATCCACAACCTGAGTTTCTCCTGCAGGTCCCTGGCTCCCCTTTGCTCAGGAGTGTGCTGAGCAACTCCCTCCCTCTTCTCCCTCACTTTTACCATTCGCATCCATTTTTTCCAGTGCACCAAACACGAGTGTTTTGTGCTGGTGCCATGCTCCTTGGTCTGATTGCTCAGATGAGCTACCTGATACACTCCTACTCCTTCGCTGGGAGGGTGCCAAAGTGCTTTCTGCAGAACTGCTGGACTCTTTTCCAGCAAACATCCTGTCAGTAGCTGGATTGTTTGAATATTCAGGGAAATCAAGCGCAAACTGCAGATTGGCCAGGTGTGTTCCCAAGAAACAATTTTATCAAAACTTCTGGCAGAGAAAGTGCCTGGTTTGACAGAGCCTTTTCAGGGGGAGGCATGGAGAGCAGAGATTCAAGCACCGTCTTTGTTTGAGCGGAGTCAGAAGCTTGGCTCTGCTCCTCTCACTCCCAGTGCACGCCTCAGGCGCAGGCTGCAGAAGCAACTGTCCTCATCTGGAGTGTGTAATTAAATGTGCACTGGCTGGTGTGCATGGTGCAGAGGATACCCCTTCATGTACCCGAGCTGTTCCTATTCTTAGGATAACTTCTCTATTTCTATTCTTAGGATAACTTCTCAGATAACCTCTCAGGCAATGAGGACCCAAATCACATCTTCTCAAGCATGATTTCAGATGTCCCAGGTTTCATTCTGTCTCATAAATCAAGTCTTTTGGGAAGCTCTGTCTTTTCTTTCCTTTTCACAAAACTGAGCTTTCGTTTCTGTGCTGGTTTAGCAAATGGCCAGGGCAAGCCACAAACCAGACAGAGTTTTGTTTCTATCACTCCCCCCCGAAAATTAGAAGGGGAGTAAGGAAGAACAGGCTCCGGCTGGAAATTGCAAACCAATAACAAATTTAATGGCACAGGGAGAAATAGTAACAGGTGGGGAGAAAGGGAAAATGCATATATACAAATATATACAACCCGAGCTCAGATGACCAGCAATACAGGCTGCTGAAAGCTCCTTCACTGCAAAGACGATGGGAAGAAAAGAGTCCAAACCCCAGCACTCGGTGCAGTCGGAGGCCGCAGAGCACGTGGCGAAGCTGGTAACCAAAATCTGGGCCTCTCCTCCGGGCTCCACGTGGGGAGCTGCAGGCAGGGGAGTGCAGGAGCGAGGCAGAGAGCAGACTGAAGCCGGAGAGACCACGAGGGCAAGAGAGGGAAACCCCCAGTCCTCCTGGCTTTTATAGAGTCTGGCAGGTGGGTGGAATACTGACACCTGATACCTGACACCCAGACCCCTTTTCACAACAGGGGCCTAAACTCCACCCCTCATTCACTGGGTCCTGGCAGCAAAAGCCAATAAGATTTTTGCCTGCCCCTTTCAAACCATAGCAGTTTCCCACAAGCGGGGAGGACAAGTCTGAGCCTCCTGAAGACATCTTCACATCTCTGGTTCGGGTTTCAGTGAGACATCACCAAATATCAGGTGGAGCAACACACTCCAAAGTGGCCATCACACTCCAGCCTGAGGAGCCAGCAGAGAGATGTGTAGCTCCAGCAGCAGGATCAGCAGCTGTGTTTGCAGTGTGAGCCATCACAACGCCCAGCATCACAAAAATCACGCTTCTTCCTGAATGTTTTCTATGCTATTGTTAGCAGCGATAATCCTACGGTACAAGAGCTGTACGGGATTAGGAAGGAAGAGCATTCTCCCTGTGCTGTGGAGATTGCACAGTAATTTTCCACAGATGAGAGTGTACTGAGCTGAGGGTTCCTCAGATACAGCAATCCTGGAACTGCTGCTACTTTTGTGGGCTTTTTAAACAATAAAGGAGAGAAGAAAAAAAACTTGTAGCACTAGCATGTAGCTGTGAAACTTCAAAAATGGGTGGGTTTTTCCAGGACAATGGTAGGGCCCAAATCTGCTTTTATAATAATGTTGGTGCTGTTGCTGGATTTGGAGCAAGTGTGCACCGCCAAGGCTGCTTTCCTAGGAGCACAGGGTGGCTGGTTCTTTTAGCAACAAGTTTCGATGTTGCCACTCACTGTCGAGCCTCAAGAGTATGAACTCAGAGTAAAATAAAGACATTTAAGCATTAAAAATATATGTTGGATCCTATTTTGCCTGCTGCATTCTGACCTTGTCTGTGTCTTCAAGCTTTTGCCTACCTCAACTAACCTGAAAATAAAGAAGAGGCTCAAACTGGCCACAGGTGGGTTTGCGGTGGGAAACCTGTGCATGCACTTGTAGGTCCTGCTGCACCGTGCAGCCCCCTGCCCTCAGATGTGCCCCTGCCCACTGGGAAGCCATAGCCCTGGCTCTCCCATAGCCCCAGATGGCCTTGGCCATCCAGCTCTGCCATGCTGGTACCTGCAGGGAGAGGAGGACCGTGCTCACTGCCTGTGTGCCTGGCTCCTCTTTGGTTGGTTGTGTAGGGAAGCTGGGCTCTCTCAAACAGCAGCTGCCTGGCCCTCACCCCAAGTCCAGCCCAGGCTGAGCATGCCGTTTCTTCATTTGGAAGCAAAACCTAGCAGGAAAGATGCTTTTTGTTCTGTTTTTCTTACTTAAAAGTCATTTAAACACTTCCTGATAAGGTAACTTAGCTGGGATTGATCTGTCTTCCCACAGGCACAAAGGAGGGCACAGACTCCAGGAGGTACAGCCTTTCTCATTCACCCTCTGCTATGGTGCTTCTTCCCCACTCACATGGGTGTCAACAGCAGCCTTGCCCGAGTTTCCCCTTGGCAGAGCTATTTTCTATGGTCTGCAGCATTCTTGTTTTCCATGGGGCTATAACAGGAGATGGAGCAGTGACATGTGACAGACTGATTTAGGCTCTGGTGAGAGGATGTCTATGGAACTGGGACACCAGTAACGTATTACAGACAAGCATGTTGTCTTTGCTCCTCTAACTCCATGGATCAGCAGAGCTTAACCTGTTTGCTCCTTCCATAAATGTCCCAAAGAGAACAGAGAGTGTTTCCACACATTTCCCACCAATATTCAACTAGTGTTGTTGCTATCAGGGGTTTACAGAGATGCCCTGTTACGGCCAGTGCCATGCCTGGGGCAACCATGACAGCGAAGAACAAAATCCAGAGATTGAGGCAGGTGCAGCAGAAGCCAAATTCCCATTTTGTTTGGAAATTTCAGCAATAACAATGGCAACATTGGCTCTTCAGAGCCAGGGGTTGCTCACAGCTGCAGGTGCTTCTCTCTCTCGCCTGGGCAGAAGCAGAGCCCCTCTGGTGAGAAAGACACACAAGTGGTTGCAATGCCCTTGTCAAGCCCATGTTGCATCCCGAGAGTCAGAAACTTTCCCAACAAGCGTGTGTGTGTGTGCTCCAGCCAGTACTGATGGAAGCAGTTAGAGGGAACATGGGGCAGCCAGTGAACCCAGAATAACTCTAGAAATGAGTGAAATGAGTTGCCTGGTGCCTGAATGCTCCCATCAGAGCCCAGATGAAGGTAAGCTGCCAGGTGGCCCTGAATGGTCAGTGTGTGTGTGGCCAGGGAGGAGCAGGGCTGCAGAGGTAGCAGCACTCTTGCCCAGGAAAGCCATGGGAGGATTTGGAAACTCCCCAAGTTAGTGCTGAGGTTGGGTCACTTGGGCAAGCCCTAAGCCAGGTACTTTGTCCCTGTAGTGAGCAGGAAGGCTCTGAGGTCAAGACATTTTATGGCACTCTCACAGACAGCTGCTGTTATCTGAGTAGCAAAGATTATATCTGTAAGCCAGGTAAGTCTCTTTACCACAGTGTCCACGTGTCCTGAAAACCACCCTCCTGACACGTGTCCTGTCCTGACGTTTCCATGACATCTCATGTCTTGCAAATGGTAACTCCAGATCATCTATACTACAAAGCTCTCACCAACCCCCTCAGACTATCTGCTGCCTGTGAGCAGCACAAGATGGGAAGGAAGCAACTGGTTACCCCTCAGAGTCTTGAGTGGTACGACTTGTTCCCTTGGGAGAAGCAGACATAGGCTGTTTGACCACACCTGCCCTCTTCTAGACCTTGTTTGTATCCAAGGGAATTTGCTGATGTGAATGCATAAAAAAGGCAGGAAATGGAAAAATTCAAGACATGTTAGTGAGAGGAACTCCACTTATCTTGCCTATGCAGAGCATCCCAGCAATGCAGCCAGAACTGCAGGCCAAGAACATCCACATGGCAGAGGGCTTAGTGTGCTGCAGTCGAGAATGAGACACATTCACATGCTGCATCCAGCACACATGACTTCACAGCCAGCTTGGGCACACTGCATATAAACACACTGCTTTCTAAATGGTCTGTGATGTTGGCATGCCTGGTTTTCACCACTGTCTGGTCTGTTTTGAAGGAGCACAAGACACTGCAGTTCTGGCTCTGTCTTTGTATGTGCTTCATTGGACTATTGTTGGGTTATCTTAGGGATAATCCAAGTGCTCAGCTTGCACTGTCGAGCAAGGGAACATAAAATTTAATGGGCGTCCAAAATTTCCCTTGGTGTTAACTATTGGGATCCTGGTGTTCTAGAAATAGCTGATAAGTTTTCATAGCTCCCGAATTGATAACCCCAACCTCGTGAGTGCCACAGGCAAATGCCAGATGCTCAGTTCTTACTTCAACATGCCTTAAGTTGCACTGGTGACATCTTTGTTCTAGGAGATATGGCCCACAGTATCTCCCAGAGGAGTTCCTCGTCAGCTGCATTACAGGAGCTCACTGGCTGCCAGTGATGGAGGAGGAGGATGGGGCTGTATTAATTACAAAATGATTACAAGCCGCTTGCACAGTGTGCCCATAAAAAGGCAAATGGATAATAAAAACCAGGGCTGGGAGACACTGCAAGATGTCAGCTAATCACCTTCCCGGCACAGTGGAGCTTCTGCCACTTATGACAGGAATGTGTCTGACCTGGTTTTAAAATCCTCCCATGCTGGAGTCGCAAGATTTCCCCCAGACAATTTCTCCAGCATTTGCCCTTCCTGACTGTCAAAAGGTTTCCACTTCTGTTGAGTCAAAACATTCTTTGTTACAGTTTTTTTCACTGTTTCTCTTTTCTTTGCCCATGGACAATTTGTTGCCTTCAGCTTTGTGCAGATTTTCCACGTGAAATGGCTTGGTAGTTGTAAGAACTATGCCTACCATTGTAAAAACATCAGTTTTGTAGCAGGCATATAAATGGTTTCCCTAAGGCTCCAGCTTTCATGAGCACACAGACACATCCACATCCATATGTTAGTTCACTCCTCTTATTTTGGGAAGTCCTCTTGTTCCACCAGGGAACGGGAAAAAGAGATCTGCCTGCTGCAGGCAGTGGGATCAGCTCTCCCCCAGGTGAAGTGGGTTATGGAGTGGGAATATACCAGAGTCCAAAACTGAAGTGGGATGAATCTCATCTCCCCTGTAAAACGGCTAAAAGGCAGGGAATCCCGTGTGAGCTGGTCATCCCCAGCTCCCTCCACAATCACCGGAGAGAAAAAAGTACAAGTGATTCCTCTGGTTCTGACTTCCCTGTCAGGCAGGTGAATCGTGCCCCTGGAGTGCCTCATTCCCTGTGTTCACCCTGAAACTGGTCTAGACAGCTGGCTCAGAGGGACACAATGACAGTGTCCCCCACATCTCTGGATACAGGGAAAAAAAGGAGTGTGAAGGAAGCTGAGAAGCTCCAGCACCAGAGCCTCGGTCTGAGCAATAAAAGGATCAGGGTCTTTTCATCTTGCAACTTGGAAAACATTCCTCTGTCCCTAATTTTGCTCCTTGTTTTCTCTTTCAGTGTAACCTTTGTTATGAAGTCCAACCACCAGCTCTCCACAGTTTTCAGATATCCTGAGACTTCAGATAATGTGCTAGAACAGAACGGGAAGGGAAGGGAAGGGAAGGGAAAGTGGAATGGCTCCTTAGCCTGCAAGCTCTTGCCCTCACTAATGTGCCAGCCAAGCTCTTGGGCATTGGAACGGTTGTCAACACAAATCCAGACTGACTACTCTTTAAGAAGGCAAATGTCCCCAGTGGGGAATTTTTATGATCCCCCTCAAGACAAGTTAAACACATGTTTATGCCTAAGTATAAAATAAAAATTTAATGAGCAATGTACTGGGCAGAGTAGAACCGTAATGTGCAGTTCTACATGGAGTCTGCAAAGATGAATCACAAGCAGATTCCTTATATACCCTTGCACCAGCACCAGTCCCTTGCAAGGAGTCCTTCTGTCTCTGGCATTCCTGTTTCCAGCCAGTTTAACCCCTTCTTGTAGTTGATCGTTTTTGCCCTCCATGCCAGATCATTCCTTGGTCACAAATTACCACTACTGAGCAGTTAATTCCCCTTCATCACAGACAAGACCCAGGAACCAATAATTAAGCCCTTATAGTGTAAAAGTGAGCAGGATAAATTAATGTCCTATCTACTTAGGGCTAAGTTGGGCAGGAGATGACTGAAGTGCAGCTCTTACAGCAGTGAGACAACTCTCCAGTTATCTACCTTGTGAGGCATCATCTCCAGGTCCAAGCTGAGACCATGATCCATCTGGAAAATTCCTTGGGCTCTGTACCCCAAATCCTTGTCCACCCATGGTCTAGTGTTTAATCAACAGCCCATGGGACTGAGTGTTTTTGTCAGAACAGATGACCAAACCAGGAGTGTGGGTCAGGTCTACAACAGTGGCCAGCAAACATCAGGGCTGTTCTCCTAACAAGAGTGGCAAAGCCATGTCCTGAGCTGGTGAGATCTGCCGTGCATTTAATTTACTAATGAACAGGCTTAAACCCATCCTAATTGGCAAGAAAAGCTTAGAAATGTGGCTTAATTGAGATGTCTTATGAAGCATGTCCTGGACTCTAGGCAGGCAAAGTTGTGGCATTGGGAAAGGGAGACCCTCCAGCCTGATTTCAGCAGGCCCTCTTTCAGGAGGTACTTTAGCTACCCAAAATCCAGCAGGATGCGCTGGCCAGTGATGTCCTGGTGGTCCCTTCCCTCATACAAGGGACTCGTGGCAATTCACAGAATTACAGAATCACAGAATCACAGAATCACAGTGTTTTGGTAAAACACTGTCCTGCCAGTTGAGCCATCTGTCTTGCTCCAACTTATTAATAAGCACATTCTTACCTTGGCTTGTGGAATTTTTCAGCTCTGCTAGTTCTTTTCAAGCAGCTTATCTTTAGCTTGATATTGAAAACTACACTATCCTTGAAACCTGTTAGTGTGAAAGTTCACATCCACAAACTTCTCAGGTCAGTATGAGCGAATTAAGCATTTTCCAAACCATTGGCATGAGATGAAGCAGCCCAGACCCTTCCACAACCTTGTTATTAAACTCTCTGAGCCTCCAGACCAACATGGCAGATCCAGCCTGTCTAATGGGACCGGTAGCTGCTCTACAAGGCGTCCTGAACCATGCCCAGACGTAATTTGGAAGAGCACCAGTTGGCCCAGGTGTGCCACACTGACAGTGACATGGGCTCTTTCTTGGCATTGCTTACTCAGCGGCTGTAATGGTGCAGGAGAGGTTTGTGAGGTCAGCTCATCATTTGCTTGGGTTTTACTCCACGTAAGTCTGCTGAAGCAGCCAGCAATACCAGAGCTTGCTGCCTTCAGAATCCTTCAGGAGTGCTTGCTGGAGGCACAGGGATCTCCAGTACTTATATATCATCAGTGATCTCATACAGCTCAATTTAAAAAAAGCAAAGCAAACCAACACAAACCCAAGCAATTTTAAGCCTGTAGCACAAGGAAGAAGGCTGCCTGTATGCAAATAAGACAGAAAATCCTCAGAACGTATTCCTGGAGGCACTGCAAAAAGTGGCAGAACATAAAAGCTGTGGCTGCTTCTTCCCTCTTTCCAGCAGTTAGCTTTGTCTGGTTGGGATTAGCACAGCATTGAATGTGTCAGCTAGGTACAAAATTGTTGTCAGCACTAGAAAAATTACTTGCCCTGTGGACAAGCTTTAATGCACAATAAGCTGCTCTGGAGAGGGCATGGATTCAGCACGCCCAAGCACAGGAAGGGAACAGAAGGGCTGTGTTGCTCCTCCGTGATGAATGAACTGCAAGGGATGGGCTCCTGGTCCCAATACCGCAGAAAACTTCATTTCCCAGCATGAATGGACCTCTGCTTTATACAGGTGGAAGCATGGCACTGAGCCCCCCAAGCCCCAGGCCAGCCCCCCTGACACGGCTGCTCCATGTCAGGCCACGCGTTCCTGCCACACACAGCAGCGAAGCCCAGCGAGCAGATGGCACCAGCTGGGCACCTGCCCCCGCTCCGCCTGGGTACGGGGACTCCAGTGTCACAGCACAGCTCCGCTTGCAAGGGTGAAACACAGAGCAGTTGACCTTTAGGTGACAGTTTGAAGTGTCAGCTCGGATGGTGCTGGGGGGTGTTGGGAAGGTGTATGACATCACTGCAAGCAGGAAAACAGCAAAACTTCCCCTGGGAAAAAAAAACGTGATTTCTCCCCATGTCAGGCTTCTCGGCTCACTGCTTCACAGATCCTCTGCTGGAGACACGAGCTTATCACCAGGGCACCTGCATTTCTCTTAAAAGGTAAATTGCCTTTTAACTCCACTCCATGGCTTTATAACCGTCCTACTTAGATCTAATGATGTGCAAAAGTTTACAAAGCATTTTCAGATGACCTGGAATGCTTGCCAGCTTGTGAGTAGAGCAAATAGCTTAGCCAGGATAATAGAGAGGAAATCCACTGAGCAGCTCAAGTCATTAAGATGTTTGCATTTGATGAGACAACCACTACCAAGGGCCAGAGAAAAAGAAATGAGCCAGTGCTGTTCATGCAAGGTGCTGTGGGGCTTGATGGCACCCACCACTGACCTCCCCAGCACCCACCGCTGACCTCCCCAGCACCCACCACAGGAGCGAGTTCTGAGGCTGAACTCTTTTCCCAGTGCGTCACCAACTTGATTGTTTTCTGCAACCTTGAAAAGCTGCAATGCCCAGTTCAGTGATTCCACACACAAGCAAATAAATCATGAATTAAATCCCATAGTAACCACATCTGCATTGCTCCAAAAAGCCGCGGGGAGAAGGACTGAGGCAGCAGGTGCACCTCACGGGTGTTTGCTTTTGGAAACACCATCAAACTGAAATTATAAGGTGGGGGTAAAAACCTCTTCCTATCCATCTCCATTCTTGTAGCTTTCAACCATGTTTTACAACTTTAAGGAACCTCTTTTCCCCCTTTACTGTTGAGTGAAATGCACTCTTCTGCCCAGGAGTAACTGGGTAACAAACTGCCTGGGGAATGGGGAGGACCATTGCAGGAGGACTGAGACCTGCATGGGGTCAGGGAAGAGGCAATGGCATACGGACACAGGAGTCCTTGGGCTCCTTTTGAGCATGTGTCCCTTCTCACCACACACCATGGAAAGGGAAGCTGAGATAATCACCTTAGGAGCAGCAGATGTAATGTAGAGTTTTATGTTTGCCATTCAGCCTCAGAGGCAAATGCAAAGGGAAGGCAGAAGGGATCAGGACCACAAGCAAATAAAAACACTGTTCTGCACTGATAGCTTCTGTGAAGAGGCCAGGAGTCAGACACCTTCAGGCAATGTGTTACAAGAGCCCTTGTCCCTACCCAACTCTCAGCTCCACTGTGGGAGATCCTGTGATGCCATCTGGACTTCTGTCCACTTGCTCCAGGACACTTGAACTCCCTCCTTCTCTATCTCCTAATATTTTGATTTCTTACCCTAGGCTGCAGTTCCTGGAGCAAAAAAAATGAGGGTGGCTAGTACTGAGATGGGAGATATTGCACTAGGGCTGATTTTTTACCCAAACTCTCAGAACACCATTTGAGGACTAATACTAGATGGCTATATCAGAACAAATCCAGATTAACTCTTTGCCTTTTCTCTCTGACTGGCTGTGGCAACTCAGCATGTCCAAGTGGGTGTCTGAAAGAATAAGGGAGACTTCATGCCCTTCCAGCGGGACATGAAAGTCATCCCTAATTGGGCTCATTATCTGCTGACTCCCTGTGTGTCATTTCAACAGCTCAAGGGCCCCTTATGAGAAGCTAATGGCTTCAGAGCAATGCACATTACACACAGTTACACAGAATTCCTCCCCAAACCTCATTTTCCTTTGTAGGAGTCACAACAACATTGGATGTTTTTTATAATGAGATAAACACTGTGACAACAGCAATTGTCTGCAGTAAAGAAATCGCAGGGTAAATTAGATTAGTAACAGGTACAGTGCTGATGTCTTCCAAATTCACTTCTGCACCAGGAAACTGTGTCCTTCTGGTGCAGCGCAGGTGTTGTCCCAGGGCTATGGAGTTCCATCCCTGCGACAAGAAGACATGAAGTTTTCAGACAGGCAGTTGCTGGGATTTGCTAAAAACTGTGGCAGGAGCAGCTTCATGGGTACTTAGTGAATGCTGGATTTGCACACATCCCCCTCCTCACCATTCATAAATACATGCACAAGCATCACTTTATTCACACAAATTTTGGCAAAAGGCCCATTGAATTCAGCAGAGAAGACCATTGACTTTGGTAGACTTTGCACATTGTGGGTGAGAACAGATGGAGGCTCCATTCACCAGTTGCCACTCGTTATTTAAAGCTTATTATTGTTAAGGAGTTTTGTTAATACATTCACAAATGAGGCGTGATCCAAGTGGTGTAACCACCACTGAGTGCTGGCAATGGCAGGCTCGCTCTTCAAACAAGGATGGAGCGACCAAAGGACACGCTGGTATGCACAGGGCTTGTGAACAGGAGTTTATTGGCCTGCTCATCTCCTGACCTTCAGAGGCAATAGGTCTACAGCCAGGGCTTTCTGCCCACAAGAAAAAGGCAGTTTCCAACAGTTCCAGTGTGAGACACCACAGACCTGACACACGAGAATGAGAAAGCAACCGCACATGAGCACAGGTCCTCTCTGTTGCCAACAAGAAGGTCCAAACATGAGCACAGGTCCTCTGTGCTGCCAACAAGAAGGTCCAAGGGGTTTTGGCAGGAGCTGTACTGAGCCTTTCCATAAGCTATGGCTCTCCAGAATGGAAACCCTCCTTGCATCATGAAGAAGCAAGGAATCACATTTCCTGAGCACAGACAGGGGAAGGGAAGTCTTCTAGAGCAAGAGATCTCTCTACACATGGCTGCTACAGCTTCAGTGAAGAACTTCCCTCCAGGGACCCACACCATTATGTTTCTCAAAACTAAATGTCATCTCACTCCAGTGGAGCTCCATGACTCCATGTAGTGAAGAAAGTAACGTGGGGACTGCCCACTAGCTCATGGGCATGCAGTGCTCAGCAATCAGCTTCTGTAAAAGGCAGAATTTTACATCTCCTAGGGGGCTCCAGGGCTAGAACAGCCTTAATAAATGTGCCAATAGTTCAGAAATTTCTGGCATTAATAAAGCGAGAGGGCCAATGGCTCTCACCAGCAATCTAGAAAGAGAACTTGAAAATCCATGTTGAGTTTAAGGGGTAAGGTTAAATAAAAAAAAGACTTGTTGGGTTAATTACTCCAAAGCGAGAGCGCAATCACAACAAGGGATCAAGAAAGAACAAGGAAATTGTCTCTTACTGTAAGCCACAGTCCTAAGCCCATGGGACTGCTGGTCCAGAAAGTGATGAGAGAAACATGTCTGGCACACTCAACACAAAAACCATTCCCTGCTGCAGGTCAGCAGCCTGAGAAGGTCTGAGCCACCACCAGGCAAAGCACCCTCTGAGGCAGATACAAATAATTAGCAGTGATCTATGCAAACACCCCAAAAGACAGCACTGCACACACATGTGCCAAGAGGTGGTTAACCTCAGCTCCCAAATATCTGATAAAGGTGGCATCTGTGCAGTCTCCCTCAAACAGTGGCACATTGCTGGTTGCCAGTTATTGAAGTGTTGCACCTGGGGAAGGTCTTCTCCTGCAATTCCAGCCTGGGTGCTGGGCAGCCTCCCATCTCTCGGTGCTGCTTTGTGTTTGAACTAGGCAGATAAGTCTGGGGACTATCCCTGTCCCAGCTGCATCACCTACAGCTGAAAAACAAACTTAGGTTTCCTGGTTTTGTCTTTTTTGTGGGCTCAAAAATGTGGTAGTGGGACTGTGTGAAAGTATTGAAGCTTTGGGGCTATCACAACAGGAGGAAAGCACATTTCTGGTCCTGGGAAAGAGAAATCCTCCCTAGAAACACAAAATTAACAGCTGTGTCATTCAGTGGGCTTTCATTTCTCATGCTGGTGTCTGTGGCTTGGAGTTTCCGAGCTGGGAAGCTGCTCCCAGTGCCAAGTGTTTTACAAACTCTTGGGCATTCATAGAGCTATGTGCAGTGCTCTGCTTTCCTTAAGAGAAAGGTCTTCTCTACCCACTCACCCAGGCTCTGCATCATTGCTGGGAGCTGCCAAACCATGTGAAAAGAGATGGGAGACCTTGGGGACACATTGGGTGCAACTCCCCTGAGAAGGACCATCTGCTGCCAGTGTAGGAGGCCATCAAGGACGCCAAGAGAAGTTCGCTGTTCTTTTGTTGTGATGGAAGCTCAGTCTGGCACTTCCAGGGCTACGAAAGAGCCAGTTGAGCCTTGGGATGGAACAGAACAAATGGATTCATTGATAAACAGGTGTATGGAGAAATGAACCTCCTCCCTCCTGAGCCATCAAACCATCTCAGTTCAAGCAGCAGCACAACAAATGGTTCAGGTCCTTCTGTTGCTCACAAAGACTCTGGATATGGTTTGCACCCTATCAATTGTCTGGATGGCTTTTCCATAGGAGCTGCATGGACAGTACAGCAGCCTGAGCAGCACATACAAAAGGATGCCACATTCCTTCAGTGGAGAACCTTGCTTCCACAAGGGACTTGCTTATCTCCCAGGTGCTCACACCACCTGTGTAAGGGGAAAAATATGGGCCAGAGCTGCCAGAAAAGAGGTTCTGACCACTGAAAATGGACTTTGTACAAGATCCTCACAAAAGAGAGTCACGAATGACTTTGAAGACTACGTGGGAAATGCAATTGTGCCCCCAGAGAAGACAAGACACCCACGGTTTCCAAGCAGACTGTCTGAGGGATCGTCTGTTTGCTAACTTCCTCATGAGGTCTGTCACTGTGGCACGGCTGCCGGGTACACACTCACCAGGAGCCTCTCTGAGGTCATTTCTGCTTAATCACAACCACTTTCGGCACCTTGAAAGAACACTACAACTTCCTCCAGAGGAGCTGCAGGCTGGAGGGATGCTCTGGTCGAGCATTGCCATCGAGCTACTTGGTTCAGTTTTCAGTTACTCTGTGCACCGGTGCAGCATCGCCCCAGCCAAACGCAGACCAGAGGCTGCAACGTCACCAGGAATGGGGAAACACATTCACCTAGGTGTGAGCTCACATGATTTACCTACCATCAGAACCAGACCAAAACTTCCTTTTCATGCTTGTTAGAGCAACGGCAGACAACGGGCTTTTCCACTTGCTTGCAAAAAAAAGGCATTTTGTTCTGTTTGAAATAAAAATGCCTAAATAAAAATATTTTGTTTCTGCACTTGGAAAAAAAATAATCCAGCTTTTATTCTAGATATTTTGAAAAGATTTTTTTCATTTTTTCTCCCCAACTCTTCTCCTAACTTTTAAGGAGCAACAGGAGACAGCAGAGAAGCAAATGGAAGCGGGGGTGTGGGTTTCTGCACTCATGGGGAAATATTTTTCATATTTAGATTTCCCCAGGAAGCTGAAAATGGACACCTAGTCCAGTGGGAAGTTGTTTGCATTGGTACAAACCTGAGCCAGCACTCCTGGGGTTACACTATGTCCCTCTCGCAAAGCAGAGCAGCTCTGAAGGTCACTTGCTCTGCCAGGCACCCCTCTGCGCTGGTGTGGCTTTGTGGGCTCCTGGAGCCTGAATGGTGGCACCTAAGGTGTTCATCACGTTTGCTCATTCACTTTTGTTTGGAAAGCAAAGATGCTGCCCTCACTATTTCATTTTTCCTATGCTGTAGGTAAGACAAAGCTGTAGTAAGTTCTTGAGACACAGAAGTAAAGTCAGGGCTCTGCACATGGGCGTGAATTTTGGCACCAACCAGCAACTAGTGAGGGCAGAGAGCTCTCTGGAGACTGCTGTGGAGGACGCTGGGTGCTGAGGTGCTAGAGGAAACAGAAGGAAAGTCTCCAGATGGCCTCACCCTTAGAGAGGTAAGACAGACTCTAGTGGTGGTGACCACCACAGCAGGGAAATGGGGGTGATCAGATCAGCCTCAGGGAGACAGGGAAGGGAGATGTGACTCTTGGATAACATAGGGCATCCTCAACCCTTTGCAAAGCCTGGCTAGACCACTCCAGGCAGGCACCTCTGCCTGCCTGAACCCACCGTTTAAGGAAAGTGGGGGAAGGTTTTAAAAACTATTGGGGTCTGGCTGGAATGGTGCAGTTCACACAGATTACCTGCAAGGACATGACTCCACAGATAGCTCCTCATGAGGCTTGGATGAGCCAGCAAAATCTTGTTCCAGCGGTAAAACACTGGGGCAGGGGCCCAGAGGGGTCAGGAAGTCTCTGTCCTCTAAGATTTGCAAAACTTGCCTGAAAAAAACACTAAGCAACCCGTGCTAGCCTTGCAGTGAGCTCTGTCTGAATTGTGCTGTGACTTTACACTCCATGTCCCAGTTGTGCTGGAGCACATCAGGAGTGAAGTCCTTGAATGGGGTAATGCCAGGGTCATGTAACGTGAACAAAGTCTGCTGTTTCTACACTTCTTTCAATGCTTCAGGGAAGAAAGTGAATGTATATGAGTTATAGAGGAACTGGGTTCCTCCAGTCCCCACTTTCTCCTTCTGCTTCTGGGCTTTTTGTCAAGACTACAGGAACAGCATTTCTTGAGTCACAAAGTGGCTTGAAGGACGTGTTTAGGGTTGTTGTTTTTTTCCATCTCACACATATCCTTCCAAAGCCAGACTTGGTCTTGTGGTGATTTCAGCGATGGTTATTGAGCACACTACTGTGGAGCTGATGTGTGTGTGGTGTCTTTCACATAATAACTGAGATGTGTCTTTCTCGGGCACATCTCATACAACAAAAGCTGTATGTGTCAGGCAGGGTATCGCTTGGGTTGACCATGGACCTTCCACCTTCCTCTCTGTGCTAACCCACACATCATGCAGCCCACAGACACTCATCTGTTTCCCCATACAGAACAACCCTGGTGGGTTGTGGAAGTCTCTTTTGTGCTTGTTTGACATCTGTGGGCATGCCCAACAGCTTTACTGAGAAAACTATTGTTATTTTTTTTCCACCCAGAATTAACTCATGCTCAAAAGAGACATTTTTAGCCTTTGGACTGCAAGGCCATGTCTGACCCAAAGCAGGACACTCTCCATCACCTGTCCTTGTGCTCTTCTGCATCCAATGAAACTACTTAAAATATATGGGCTCCTTCCACTCAGGTCCTGGAACAAAGTCAGAGGGAAGAGTATTTCTTCTATTTTACAAAGATGATCCATCAAAAATAAAGCAAGCAAAAAATTCTGACCGCAGCTACAGTCTCACCAGTGAAACCAGTCCAGGAAGGAGAGGGCCATGAGGCATTTTGCTCCCAGAAGGCACCACTGTGCCAAGCTCAAGTCCAAATAGTTCTCAAGTTGTCAGGTTTGAGTGGTTGGACTCACTAAATAAAACTCAAAACTTTCTGCTACAAACAATTACCATAAAAAACATGGTAAAATCAAACTCCTACATTTCCAGGGGAAAATGATGCGAGCCGAGTATGGCAGCTAATCCCTGTGCAGAACTGGCCCTCCTGGTCCCTCCACCCTCTGCTCCAGCACAGAGGGTACTGCAGGCAGGGATGACCCTGCATGGCCATCATGGCTGTTGTCTGACACAGCTGCTCTGCTGCCATGCTTCCAGGCTGTCACACCTCCATCCCCTCCTCCTGTTGCTCCCCTCCACAAAGGTCCACTCCGTGCACCCAAGCCCAAACCCAAGGACCAACTCTGTGCCAGTGCTGAGGTTTCACAATGGTGACTGGGTGCTGAAGAGCAGCTTGGCTCTGTAGCTGGTATCAGTTAGTGTGTGCAGAGGCTAAAAATAGAGACCCTCCATTCTCAGAATGACTCAGAGATGCAGAAGGAAACCCGCAGGCTCTGTGCTTGGCTGTTCCCTGAGCTGATTGAAAAGTTTTCATCTAAAACTTTGTTTTGACACAAAATGGCTTATTGAAAAACAAACTAACCCCCCCAAAAACCAAAACAAAACACCAAACCACCCTAGAAACCATGCCTCACCTCTCACCACTAAAGCCACTGGGAAGCCTGGTTTTGTCTAAGCGTGGCAAAGGTCTTGGCCAGAAAAGCATGGGGTCCAGTTGAGAAGGCCCCTGCAGGTACCTGCCTGCTAAGCTGTCCCTCAGAGGCCTGTGAGAGCACATGGCAATGCCAGTGAAAGGTGTGCAACCCTCTGAAATGTCCTTGGGAAATGCAGTGCTCTTTCCAGACAGCTCTAACTCCAGCTAAGGCAGAGAACATCTCCTCCAGCTGGCCTTGCTGCCCCCAGATGGAGGGGAACCTTCAGTTCTTTGCCTCCCTGTGTTTGGCCTCTGCACTGGGGCACCAGCCAGCACCACTCAGCTCTCGGCCATGCGATGGGTGATGGTCTGGAGGCTGAGGGTCCTGGTGGGGGAGCAGAAGAGAGCTGGGATCCTGCGCATTGGTGCTTCATGAACAGAGCTGGCCCTTCCTACCTGGCCCTGTTTCTCTGCCCCATGGTTACAGGGCTGTGGAGGCACAACCCAACCAACTTGTGGCAGTTGGGATGCTGAAGGGTGAGAAAGCCAGGCTCCAGATGAGAGAAAACAAACCAAAGCTGCTGCTGAAGCTGGTTCATGCCATGTAAGCAATCAGGCATGTACTGGTGTAAGAGCTGTGCCATGGGTGTCTCATCCCACACTTAACAGGCCCTGGGAGCATCCTTACTGCCTTCTCTCCACTCTGTTGTAGCCTCACACCCAAATTCCAGCACAGACAGAAAGGCCGGCCCTGGAGCCGGAGGACAGGAGCAGAGACACCCACCAGAGGCCTTCAGATGCTGCCTTAGATCCCTTCAGTGGCAAAGGCCTCAGGACAGGCTGAGCCCCAGGGACAGAGGTTGGCCCTGGCCCTGCCTCAGCTCTCTGTGGAGAAGCAGCCCAGAGGCTGCACCAGAGCCCCCCTGACCCTGCAGCTGAAGAGGACCTCAGGGCAGTGCTCACCTCCCAGTGTAGGGCTGCCCTGGCCAGGTGCACAGTGGGACCCACAGCTGGATCAGGTTCCCAGCTCCCACAGGAACACCAGCATGTCCCTGTGCCTTGGCTCCCTGCAATACAGGGCAAGGGAAGGCAGTGAAAATGAGATCAGCTGAGAGCGATGGGACGCCAGTAATTCCCACAGACAGCTGGGATGAAAAAGACCTCAGGAAGCCACCCCCTCTTCCCTGTCAGGATCAACCTACCTAAGCTAATGGACCATCTGCCTGGTGCCCTGGCCTGTGACTCCAACAGGGCAGTGCTGCTTGGCAGCAGAGACGGCAAGTGGAAATCGCTCCTCCATCTCCATCATCTCCATCTCCATCTCCATCTCCATCTCCATCTCCATCTCATCTCCATCCAGAGTGCCTATGCTCAGCACTAAGAGCTGAGATCCCCCCACTGTGTGCTCCTGGCTGGGCCATTCCTTTTCTAGAAACACACCATCACTTTACCTATCCCTGGCTCATGTCCGAGGGAAGGTCATGAAGACAGCACATTGCCCCTTGTCACCACATGCAGGTTACAAGTGTCCCCTGCATGGGAGTGGTCGCCGCTCCCATGACCTTGGTGTGGGCTTTGTCATGTCCTGCTGAACACCACGTGGAGCTTCAAGAAGTCCATCAGGATTGAGATGTCCCATCCTGAGCTCACCCTAGAGCTGACACTGCCACAAGCATCTGCTAAATGGGACATGTGAAGAAATGACTTGTGGTGGCCCCTGCTTGCAGGAGCTGCTGCTGGCTGAGGAGCGGGTGCAGGACCCATGCCTGCCTTTCTGCTCACTTGTGCTAATACCTTGCAGGCAGTTTCTGGTCAGGACAGGGTCCATCCCATGCTCTTACTGGTTTTTGACTCTGAGAAACCCAGGTAACAATTTCTGCTGCAAGAACAACTGAATTTTCAATTATACATTGAATGAGAAAATGATATTACAATCAGTTCAGATCAAGCCACATTTATTTTCACTCTTCCTCACCAGCAAAGCGTTATGTTGGGGTTAGCCAGGAACATTTTGTTCCCACTGAAATGGAATTTCTGCTTTCATTAAAGACCGTTGTAACAAAGTCAGGTCCTCGGCCCTTGGGAGTGTTGGTTCACTTCTAGCTGAGATCCCAGGGCTGAGGCTCATCTAGGACATTGGGTGTTTGGTCTGAATACTGCCTCTACCCACGGATGACTCCCACACCTGCAGGCAGGTTGTCTCTGTCTCCTGGAGGACCCCTATGGACAGGCTGTCACATGCAGGACTAAGACCCCTACAGGAAGGGCCATAATCCCCAGGTTAGTCTCACTCTCTGTGGACCAGGAAATATTTCACTGTTCTTCACAAAGCAGAGAGGGCTGAGACAGCCTTCCACCCCCTGGCTCTGCACACCCACTGCAGGACAAAGGCGCTCCACAGCTCGGCAGCTGTGGGAGTCCAGCCCCAAACGTCATGTCCAGTTTGCTATGACCATCACTGGCATTTCCACGAATGCCATATTCATTGTGAGAGAAGTCACTCTCTGTTAATAGCAAGACTTGAGTTGGTGGAAAACACTGGGAGTTTTCCCCCCGCTAGATGAAACAGTATTTGGTTTTTATCTGAATCAAGATATTATTTTCATTTTAGTCTGCAAAATTTTGGAATCGATGGTTTTTTTCCTTTTCCCTCCCAACTGCCTGTTTTCTCCTCTGTAGCTGTCAACCCCCAGGGTGCCCTGGTTATGTTTCTGAAATTTGTCAATACAAGGCAGGATTTGGATCCCCATGAAATTGCCAGCTGTACTTTAACTGCAGCGTTTTTGCTATGTTACAAACAGCCAGAAGAGATGTGTGAGAGTCTGCTCTGAAATGGGGCACTGGGACAAAGAGAGAAGCGTGGTGCACCCAGAGCACCCGTGATGAACAGCAGCACAGAAATGTCACTGCTCCTACACACCAGTCTGCCATCAAATATTTCCACTTTCTTTAGTGAAATGACAAAAAACTAGTTGATGCTTTCAGCACAGCACAAAAAACTCTATCCACATCTGCCTTAGGGTGTCAGATTGGTGCAGGAAGCAGCAGTGTTCCTGTGAGATCAGCATCTCCGTATAAAACATGTTTGTGAAGGTGAAAACCAATACTAGCACAGTACAATGTTCCCGCTGCATCTCCATGTGTTTTATTAATGATAATATTGTCAAAATGAGATTTTATGTTCCTTAGTTCACTTTTTTAAAATAACTAACTCAAAGGAGTTTCTGAGTAATTGCTCAGAAATGTATTCTTCCTGGACCTTGAAATAGCCCGTCTTAGTCTTTTAAGCCCGCATCAGAGCTCTGCTGCATGGTGGCTAATGCTCTGCCCTTTGGTAGTACTTAATGGATTTAATTCTGACACCATTTTTCATCTAAATGCCTATGGAGGAACGGTGATTTCCAGCTCTGAGCAGTGCACAGTGTGAAAGCTCGAGGAATCGAAAACTCTGCTTATTTTTAGTAGGATCTGAGCCAAATTTTCCAACTGTAGGAAAAGAAATCAAAGATGCTGCTTAAGAGTAACACCAAAGCAAGAAGTCCTTCTCTCCCACTGATGAGGCCAGGGTGGCTATCCTGCCTCTCCCACCTTCTCAGCTGTCTCCCCTGGACCCAGAGATGTTCCTTTGAAGGGTTTAAGTCAGCCTCTCACCTTTCTACCATGGCATGAGGAGAACTCTAAATTATGTGTTCGAGAGAGGTTGAGTTGGGACATCCAGAATTTGGGATTACTGTAGAAACACTCAGAAGAGCTGCTCCAGCTTTTTGGCAAGGTGGGTGCCCAGTGTCTCACAGCTCAGATGTTCCTCATGGTGGTGCGTGTGGCTGTATGGCAGCCAAGAACATCTTGGACAGGTTTAGCTCCATCTATAAGGGTCAGAAAGGTGGGTGCAAGATTGGTTTAGCTGCTCAGCCATGTTAGTGATATACAGGAGTGCCCTGAGGACTGGCTTTGGGGCTCCTTGTCTTGCGTTCCCAGGGGACACCTCCTTATCTCCAGCATGGGTCAGTGCTGTCTTGGCAGCTCCTCCAGCTACCTGGCCTGCCTGTCAAACCCAAGCCCAGCTCAGTCTTTGCAGATCTCCAGCACAGTGTGTCAGGACAGATCCTGTATTCACAGACAAACCTGACCATAGATCCAGCACAGGAAAAACCAAGGGAGTCTTTCTGGGCATTCATTACCTCAAGCCATCGTTTGTCTCCTTCCTCATCTGCCTCATGGGAGATAAAAGAGGAGAACAATAAGAAACACCAATAGAAGATATTCTGGGACTAGTTTAGGAGCCATAGATATTTTTATCAACAGGAATCAAGAGGGTTCAGGGAGGTATTTTAGCTTTGTAGGCAGCATTCGTGGACTGTGCTACCAGGTACAGTGTCAGCGTTTCCAAACATATGTGGACAAATTAGAACTTGTCTGGGATTGTTTGAGTTCTTGGAAAACTCGCAGCAGAAGTCTGAAAAAATTTCCTACATTCTTCATCCAGAAGAAGAAAACATAATCTGAGGTGGCAACTTCTGAGTCCTGTCGAGTGGCAGATGACCTGAAAGCTTCTTGTGGCTCTTCTGGAGAAGATCTGTAAATGTCTCCAGTAATCCTACATGTGCCAGGAAGGATGGATAGCTCTGAAGTCCTCTGTGTGCCCACTCAGCTCACAATGCAGGGCAAGGATTCATCTGGGGAGCCTTTGAGTGCTGCTCATCCAGCACCAAACCTTTGCTCTGCTCTTTCCATCCCAGTGCCACAGCCGTAGAGGAAATGTGGTTGCATCAGCACAGAGAAGGTGAGATGATGCAGCTTGTGGCCATGCAAGCAGGACTGAACTGGCCAAGCAACAGCAGTATTTGGCAATGGTCACATTCTGGCACTGAGTCTCACTGGCTCTGCCGTTTCCAAGACCTGCACTTCCATTCATAGGCAACTCCTATATTTAGTAATTGTGCTGGTGGCAAAGGCCCAGCCGCCAGGATGCTGATTCAGACACCCAGACACTCAGCCACTTCCTGTTTGGATGCACTAAAATTATTTGCATCATTTAAAAAGTGATGTTGGTTGAGGGAAACAAAGCGTTATTGTCAGAGGGGGCGGAGTGCCGGGGTACGTGCCCATGCACAATGGAAAAACATCAGAACAAATTGTCTCCATCTCCCACCAGCAGCAAGCACATACAGCATGGTCCCAGGAGCCACTTTCACCACTCCTCCCACACACTGGAACTTCTACTGCCGCAACAATGCACCAAAGCACTGTGATCCCCTGCTAAACCTCCCCCCAGGGCTGCTCTGCCAGTCCAGGGTGACCCAATCTCATCTCTACCTACAGGTCAGGAGCAGAGACGTACCCAGGAGATGTGGCCTGCTGGCTGGAGCAGGCAACAGAAAGAAATACAGGCTCTAGCATCTGCCCTTGCTCTGCCACCCAAACAGTTATGGCTGATGAAGTTTTCATAGCAAAACACAGCTTTCCTCTGTTGCACAGTCTTTGCAACCCCACTGTGGGCAGAAGTGTGGCACCTGAGATGTTCCTGAACTTCTGGTGACTAGAGGCCCAGGGGCATGGACCTCTGTCCTGAAGGCTTTGGGGGTGGTGAATGTGTCTATAAGCTGGACTCAGCTCTTGTCTCATCACCTCTGTACCTAATGTCTTGCCCTTTATCTGCAAAAGCCAGTGCAGCTGCTGAGTGGGAGGGCAGACAGGATTCCACTGGGGCTGGCTGCTGCTGGGGACAGTGGTGATGGAGAGGCCCCGCCGCGCGCTGCCGCTGTCTGAGCTCACCCGTCTGCAGAGTCACAGAGCCTGGCTGTGCCCCAGGAGCATCTGCTGTGGCTCACACCCAAGGGGCAGTCAGGACACCTTGCTGAGGAGCTGTGGATACTTGGAGACATCGTCTGCCCACTCACCTGTCCTAGGCTGTGCATGCAGCCAAGGCCTCTCCGGCTTCTCCACTTCCAGAAGAGTGGTCAAGAAAAACCTGCAAAATCTGGGAATTCTTGCAAGTGATCCCTTTCCCACTGTCTGCAGAGCCTGGATGTCTGAAAACACCAACTGCTCCATGCTCAGCTCTTCCCTAGCTCCCAGATACACAAAACACCCAGATCTTTACTTCAGATGTTCAAGAGAGTTGTCCTGGATGCTTCACATCCCACATCCAAAACAGAATCAATTCAGCCTTCCTTCTGTTTTTCCAAAGCCTTACTAATCTATTCCCAATGTCTAGGAAGGTTTATGACTCAATAGCTTTTTTTCCCACTCAGTCTGGACAAGAAATCTCTCAGCAAGGGCTATTTATGACTTAGCTGCAGATGGATTTACCTATCTTGCCTTCTTTTTAGCTGAGATGCAATTTGTCACGTGGACCAGGAGCTTCAAAAGTGACTGGGTATCTTGTTGTCTTGACTTTTCATTCCTACCTTAAAAACAAACGGCTGGACAGCTAAAAACAAAGGCAACCACATTGCACTGTCTCTCTGAAAAGTCTATGCCAAGGGCATTTTCCAAGCCCAAATTAGGTGAGTGCAGTGTTTAAGCTAAGGAGTAAAAGGTGAATTACAAATAGCGAAATCACAAGAAGTGAGTTCTGAGTCACCCTGAGTCAGTGGCAGAGGCTCTGCAGTCAGAATTTAGGTCATGACTGCATTGCTATCGGATGTGCAGAAATATAACCTGGCACCCACAGTGGTAGCTGTGTTGAGTCAGCAAGGTAAACAAAAGTCAGAAATAGTTAAAATATAATTTTGTCACTGTATCTAGCAACTGTCACAGCAAAGAATCCTGTGAAGCCACAGACTAGGATTTCTCAGAATGAAGTTGCAATTTGTTTGTTTTAAACCTCAGGCCAACGTCCCCAGGTTATGGCATCCCAGAGTTCTTCCCATTTGATTTTATCATCTGATAGTAATTTATCAGGTAAGCAGTGATCATAAAAGAAACCACTGGCTGGAGAAGACAAGGATCTCCCCCCAGCAGTCTCATTAACGGAGCACTCCGTGCTTGCTCAGAGCAGCGTGGAGACCTGGAGCAGGGGGCACAGTCCCTGCTTCCCCACACACCTTCAGCTGGCAGAAACCAGAAACATTATTTAGCAATCCTGAGCAAGTCTGATACAACCCGTGGGTGAGGGCAGAAGGAAGGATCCAGGACCCTTTGCTCACAGAGAGCGCCGTGCTGCCAGCTCCTGTGATGAGATGAGCACCACCTGCTCTTGCCACAAGGCTCAGCCAGGAGCAAACTTTCCCCATATCCCAGCGCTCAAAATACCTGGCCTTTGCAGCTTGGGAAGACACTCAGCTTGGGCAGCTTGGGCCCAAACTCAGACTCCCAGATCCACCCTACACCGCACGCCCTGGGTGCTGCCTGCACATTTCCCTCTGCGTTGCCCCACTCCTTCTGAAGGAAGATGAGACTTCTCATTGTCAACTTCATCCACTTCCCTTCTCCCACAACACACTGACCCTGAGAGCATGCAGGCTGCTCACAGTGTCTCACAGAGCTAAGCCTTTGATTACAGAGTTGAAAATAAAATTTAAAAAATGGAAAAATGCAACTCCAATGGCACAATGCAGGTGTAGAGCCAAGATCATTCCTGGTTACAGCCCAGACTGCTTTCGGGGGGATATCCCACCCTGTAGCTCTAGCAGTCACACACCTCTTGGACACTGCCTGCAGGAGCAGGATCCTTGAACATCTCCTTTCTTTTCCCATCACTTCTCTTTCATCCATTTTCTGTCTCTGTTTGGCTCATGTTGGCACTTGCTGCATGGGGCTTTTTTTTTTTCCCACCCGTTTCCCTGCCCTTGCAGACCTCCTGACTTCTCTGCTGAGTTCACTCCTTGTTGCCTGCAGGATGGTCACGCTATTTAGTAACCCTCAAGGAGCCTGCACTGCTCTCAACACTCCTGCAGCCTTTTCCCAGCTCTTACCTGCACCCACATGACAGTATCAAGGACCACTGCACCAGCTAAGAGCCTTTCTTCAAACAACTTCCCCCCTCCCTCTGTCAGTTTGGGGGCCACTGGATGTTGGTTTTTCAAAGAATTTGCAAACAACTGCAATTGATTAAGACATGGAGTAATTATGCAACCTGCTGATTACAGAGAAAGGGGTTATTAATCCACCAGATAGGTCCAGCAAAGGCCCTGTCAAAGCACCAGGGGAGATGCGGTGGGGAAGAAGAAAGCCTGTGTGAATGGCTGCTCTGGTATCTACCAAGTTCAATCCCTTCAGGGGTTCAGGAGCTCTGGGACTTGTCTGGTCCTGTCTCCAGGACCAAGTGCCACCTGCAGCCCATGCTGTGCTAGTCAGACCACACCTGAATGCCAGCCGTGTTATCTGTACCAAGGATCAAACTGATTTGGCCTCTGATTTAATCCAGCCATCCCCTGGAGACCCTTGTTATGAGATTCAACTCACCATAGGAGGACCATGTCACCTGAGGGTCACATTATAAACAATAGTAGAGTCTAACTCATGTGTTGGGTCCGTTAATACCAGGGCTCAGTCTGACATTAAGACACTCATGAGGTGTCTTTGCCAGTCTGTGGAGTTTAGGGGGAGACTGGAGGTTCCAGCTTCAGGGTGAACTGACCTTCTCTTGTGTCTCTGCTGGCTCTGAGTCAAACAGCTCTCCCACAGCAGTATCTGAAGCCTGGGCACCAGTTGATGGGAGACACCACCTGACCCCTTGATATCTGTGCCTTGTTCACTAACTGAATCTGATCCCAGATGTTAGGGGAGAGGAAATCACCTGCGGGCACTCTCCCCCTTCACAACCTGTGCCTGTGCTGCCCTTTTGTCTTGCACAGACCCTAAAACATAGCTGACAGAAAAGCTCTTGTTCACACAGAATCACAGAATCCTAGGGCTGGAAGAGACCTCGAAAGATGATCCAGTCCAACCCCCCTGCCAGAGCAGGGTCACCCAGAGTCCATCACACAGGAACGCATCCAGGCGGGGTTTGAATGTCTCCAGCCAAGGAGACTCCACAACCTCTCTGGGCAGCCTGGTCCGGTGCTCTGTCAGTAAAGAAGTTTTTCCTGATATTCACATGGAACCTCCTATGCTCCAGTTTGCATCCATTGCCCCTTGTCCTATCATTGGTTGTCACTGTAAAAAGCTTGGCTCCATCGTCCTGACCCTCACCCTTTACATATTTGTAACCATGGATGAGGTCACCCCTCAGTCTCCTTTTCTCCAAGCTGAAGAGCCCCAGCTCCCTCAGCCTCTCCTCATAAGGGAGATGTTCCACTCCCTTCATCATCTTTGTGGCTCTGCGCTGGACTCTCTCAAGCAGTTCCCTGTCCTTCTTGAACTGTGGGGCCCAGAACTGGACACAATACTCCAGATGTGGCCTCACCAAGGCAGAATAGAGGGGAAGGAGAACCTCTCTTGACCTACTGACCACCCCCCTTCTAATGCACCCCAGGATGCCATTTGCCTTCTTGGCCACAAGGGCACATTGCTGGCTCATGGTCATCCTCCTGCCCACCAGGACCCCCAGGTCCCTTTCTCCTACACCACAGGGCAGATGCTAGGAGCAGAGGTACAAGCCAACTGCTGCCTTCCCCCAAGCCTTTGGCCATTGGATGCCCTTCCTGTGGCCAGCCCCTCCGGACAGGAGCAGGGCTGCTCGGCCAGAGCCCCACATGCCCCAGACTATCGGGGTGCAGACAAGGCATCCCCCATCGTCCCTCTGGCAGAAGGAATTTCTACCCAGGGGTCACACAGCAGTGTCCTCTCACAGGGACCAAATGGCACATGAAGATAGAAGGGAAACTTAAACCCACCATGGGGATGTATCAAGTGGCCAAGGCAGCTCCAAGTCTTGGCACATCTTGGCTATAAGAAGCATCGGGACATCCTCCCCCACTTGAGCAGAGCCGTGCAAGCTGCAGAGCACAGGAGATTACCTGGTTATGGCCTGTCTGGTTAATCTGTGCTCAGTTCCTTTATCCTGTCTGTCTACACATAACCCCCCCTCCCGGACACCTGCAACCACCGGCGTGGGGGAGCACCCCAGGTGGTGGGAGGGCAGGGGAGACATGCAGGGAGCACCTCAATGGCAGCCTGGCCATGGTGTCAGGCCTGGCATGGCCAGGGTGTGTGGGCATGCCAGGGGCAGCAAGCACCCCCCTGCCCCTTCACACAGGGAGGGACCACAGCCTTCTCTGCACCCCTGGTTTGACTGGGGCTGGGTGGTCTTGAATGCAACCAGGGCTGAGCTGACTCAGCATTTAGGACAGTCTTGGAGCAGGCTGGAGATGAGATGAGAGATGAGGAGCACTGGGGAGTGGGGGCTGGGTCCCTTTCACTCGCAGGGGTAAGAAATAATGCAAACACATGCCTTTCTATGAACAGCTGGAGGTGACAGCCCTGGACAGAAATAGAGGAGGTGAGAAGAGGGCAGAGAGAAGTGATGGGACCTGTCCCATCATGGGACTGCCGGGCAGGACAGAGGAACGCTGGGGCCACACTGCGCAGACTGGCACAGCTGAGGTGGGACGGGGGAGCTTCTGGCAGGGATGTGTCTCCAGGCTGGTGCAGAGGAGGAACTGGGGTCCTATGGCAGGCTGTGAGCATTCCTTACATTTGGAGGTGCAGTGTCCAATGCAGACCAGCTTGTGTCCTTCCCACCAACCTGAAGCCCTGCATGATGCTGCTCACCAGAGCCAAGGAGTCACGCACTGCTGCTGGGGGATGTGACACCAGGGAGCTGCTGAGCCTGCTGAGAACCAGCTGGAGAAGGACCTCTGCTCATGGGGTGCTTTCTGTTAAAGAAAAGGAGAGCAATCCCAGCTCCCCATGCCGTCAGGATGGCATTTTAGGAAATTCACTTTCATCTTCTCAGGTCTGTTATCTACTTAAATATTGATCCTTCTCCTTTACATGTGCTCTGTGCCCAGTGGGGCTCACCATTTCTCACCTTGCTCCTCCGGTGGAGCTGACACAACATGTTCAAGGCTCACATCTTGATTTGCTAAAAAAAGCACCCCATGGTGTCACTTCCCCTGGCTTTGTCTGGGGAAGAAAACGTGGGGCAGCTTGGTTCTGCAGAGCCCAGGAGCACATGGTCCTGGGGAGGTCCCTCCTGTCCTGCCAAGGTTCTGCTGCTGCAGACTCAGGGCAAAAGCACTGCCACGGGCTCTGGGAGCCCTTGTCACAGTCCTGCACCAAACCACAGCAGCCCCCCAGACCCCCCAACACACCCCGGGGGGCTCGCACCAGAATTCAGGCAGAATTTGTGCCACTGATTTAAATGAGTTTCCAAACTCCATAGTGCAGGGGGCTGGCTGTGCCCGTTCTGACAGCAGCGTTTAAAGTAAAGAAGGACTAAACTACCCCTGCAACAGGGGTAATCACTCCCAACACTGAAACCCACCAAAACTTAAAAGCAAAAATATTGGTGTTCAGTTTCTCTGGAAATCAAAATCTTGGAGCTTTCTCTATAAGAATTATTTCCTGGATTACCTTTCTGGTGTGAGCCGGCATCTCCCCTTAAGCAATAATGAAATTCATGGGTATCAAATTCAAAAGAAAATAACCAATGAAATTGAGCAAAATAAATCAAAATGCTACAACCAAAAATCTTGCAGCATCTCCAAAACATTTTTATCTTTCATTTCTTTTTCTTCTAGCTGCAGAACTGTGACACTCCTGCAAAAATTTCCTGTCCACTCAAAACTACATTTTAACCTTTGGCTAAATAAAATAAATGACAAGAGGAAACAAGACAGTTTTACAGGTGGTTAGTGAAGGGTCTGTTTGTTGCAGCAATGTAATTTAAAGCCATTTCACATGAGGGATTCACACATCCTCTCCACCCTCAGGAATATTTTACTTTTGTTCTTTCTCACTCTTTTCTCCCCTGCTTGCAAAGCCAAAACCATCCAGCCTGATGGGATGCAGTTGGTCTTTGTATTAAGGTAAACTTGAACAAAATCCTATTTAGCTTATGCTTGGGGACAATCAGAGCTTCTAGTGCAAGGGCTTATTTCAGGGGGATTTGTGCAGTTTGACACAGATAGCAGTTCCCTTTGAGCCACCAGAAATATGTCAATTAGAGCCAGACAAGCAGGGAAACATCTGGACAGCCCGACTCCTGCCCCTCACTCCTGCTGGGGGACAATCAGTGCGTGCCTAGGACACCCTGCTCCTGCGGGACTCCACGTGTCCCAGCTCCTCTGGGGCCAAGGCTGGAAGGAACATGGAGAGCTCTGGCAGGAGGGGTCAGGAAAGGCAAGTCTGCTCCAGGGAGGAGAAACTGGAACAGGGTATGAGAGAAAACCAGGAGGACAAGAACAACCAGGGCTTCTGCAGCAGCCGCTGAGCCTTGCAAGTGCACAGCAAGCACCAAGCCGAGGGATTTATTAGAAATAACAAGGAAAGCTTGGCAGGGCTGGCTGTTGGCTGCCCCAGCAGTGTTGGGTATGCTTTGCTCTTGGGAAAGTGTGCTCTTGGGAAAGCCAAGCAGAGAAGCCTACTCCCTGCAAAGCAGCGGGTACAGGCTCTGCCTGAGTGTGAGGGCTCCCAAAGTGGCACAGAAGGTGCTGAGCCTCTCCAAAGGCTCCCACCAGTGTCACAGCGTGGTCAAAGAGGACTGGATCATCACCTGGTCTGAGAGATGAAGACCTGTCCTGGCCATCCCATCCCAAGGTGGAGCATTTGATGTGGTAATTCCTGTTCATGGTTATAGATTTTTGATGAATTACTGATGAGCTTTTAAAGACACACCTCAAATCTCCACTACGGTGGAGTGGAGACGAATTTGGGTCAGTCATGGCTCACCACAACTCAAATACCTTATAGAAACCATAGGGCAAATAAGGAAGCCAAACTGTCCAGCTCAGGGGACTTATCTCCAGCAATGAGCTCTCTGCTCCCCCAGGCTGGATACAAGAGATCTCTGTGCTAGAGGCTAAACCAGGCTGCCCCTGATCTGGACACGGAGGGTGGGGTGCACCTATGGGCTCAAAACACACCACTGGCCTCTGGCTGGGCTCTAGGTCTGCTTTAGTCTGTCCTGGGAAGAGAAGTGCACGTGCATGCCTTGCTCCCACAGCAGGAGGCAAAGGTCCAGCTTTGCATCACCACCAATGAAGTGGGGCATCACAGAAGCAGCGGGTGCAGGATGGGTCCATGGGTTACGTGGCTCCCAGGGGATGGACAGTGGGGCTTCTGTCACAGCCACATCCTGGGAGGGGACATCACTGGACCATCTGGTGTCTGCCTTCACAGCCAGCATAAAGGCAAATCAGAACAAGGCTTCAGCAGCTGTGTAGATGCCCCACGATGTGCAGGGTAGGAGGGAGGCAAGTTCTTTCATACTGAGTGCTCTGAAAATGGCTCTGCTCCATCAGAGAAAGGGACAGGACAGCCAGGAAGCGAAACCTGTGTCCAATGGCTGCAGCAGTCCCCTCCGATGTGCAGCACCAGGCCATGTCCCTGTGGCCTCCCCACAATCATCCCATCACGTCATAGTATTGGCTGCAGAATGGGACGGCGATTTCTTATAGCATGGCCCTTTCCTTCACCTTTCAAGGAGTTCCCCACCACCATGTCCATTGACACAACCAGGACACAGGCCACTGCCTCTGCCACTTGTGCTGTGTGACAGAAATGGCTCTGCTGACCCTAATGCTTTGGAGCTTATGGCTCCTAATCCAGGCAGCTCCACGACACCCATCCTGCTCACCTTTGTGCTGGCAAAATGAAGTTAGAAATGCAATTTGGGAGCTCAGAAAGCAAAATGACATTGTGGTCCTGTCCTCCCTCCATGACGAGGGTCAAGCAGGGCGAGCGTGTGCCCCTACCCTCTCTTGAAAGCACCGACTCTGCTTCCTCCCTTGGCTCTTGGGAAGCAGGAAAGTCACACGCTGAGCTGTGAGCAAGTGCTGGGAGAGGGTTAAGCAAGAGGCGCTGAAGGCGCCTGTCTGGGACCCAGCAGGTAAGGCAAGAATTTCCCCAGTGCCTGCCTCACGCCTCGGAGTGGAGCGAGCCACACTGTTGCAACACCACCTACAAGCTCAGAAGATGCATTAAAGAAGTTCACAGGATAGGAGCACTTCTTCTAGGCCTGTTGCATAATCCAGATAAGTAGATAAGCCTGTAATATTTGCACAACACTGTGTCCCTTCACTGGCCTTGTTACTGGTCTCGTTTTGCAGGGCTTAATTCAGGGATCTGGTGGATTGAGGACACCTTTCAGGTCATCTGTTCCTTGGGAGGTGGCTGTGACCCAGCACTACTGGGCATTAAAGGGACAGGGATGCCTCGCTGGCAGCTGTACTTTATGCTTTGCAAATTTGTCCTGAAGATATTTTGGAAATGACACTATGACACCTATGGAAAGTACTTCGGCAGCTTCTCATGGAAAGACTGTGGCAGTGCAGAACCACCATGGGAAGAGAACAGTGACCTGCCAGAGGTGAAATAACCTTTCCACAAACACACAGATAAACACAGCTTGGGCACGTTCCCAAGTGACTGTTTACTTGACCCAAAGGGCTCAGGATGTGGGGATTGAGCAGAACTCAGGTGTCAGGGAAAAAGCTGGGACACAGTTGGATGCATCAACCGAACACAAACACAGTGTGCTGCCCCAGATACAATATATAACACACTACATAGCATACAATATATAACACACTATATATTATACAATATGTATTCCCATAAAATATAAAGTTATAGATTTCATTAAAACTGGAAACTAATTTTAGAAAGAGAACAGGTTAAGAAAAAGGCCTACCCTTGGCCACTCTACTCTGACAGTAGCAGCTGAACTGAATTCTTCCTCATTTCTGCTAAAGGTGCCTAAAAGCCCGGGCTGCCTTTGGGAGTGGCAAGGTTCTGCAGCTGAGTGCTGGCCTGTGAAACACATGTGCTGGAACCAGGACTCTCTCCTGCCCTTTCCTGGGTGAGAACAATTTTCTTCCCCAATCTTCTGTCTTCTTTGCTTTGTATTTCCCAAAGGGAGCAGGATGTGGGTGTTGAGCAGAACTCAAGCTGGGATACAGTTGGATGCATTGATTGAGCACAGACATGGCCTGGTGTCTGCTGGAAAGGTCCTGCTGCCCTAACTCCCCTCTCTGGGATTCACCAGGCAGCCCCAGGGGAGGGCACAGGAACATCTACCCAGCAAATGGGTGGCATCACCTGGTGCTTTCCTTTGCACTGAGGATGCAGGGAGGATGCAGCCACCAGGCTCCAGGGATGTGCCTGGAGCACAAGGGCACAGAGCAGAGCAGTCAGCTCTGGCCTGTGGCTACTTGCAGTGTCCTTCATCGAGCCAACAGGCGAGGAACGGTGTTGACACGAACACCGTCCTTCCCTCCAGGAGGGTTCTGCAAGCAAGTCCCACACCTTGCACCAAAAGGGACCAGGGTGGTTGGAGCAGGAGGCTCAGGGCTCAGTGGACGCTGCTCATAGCTGCTGTAGCCCCACAGGTTGTGCATGTGCCTGAACTCACAGGCTGGGGAGCAGAGGTGGGGAATTTCTGCCCCAAGAACATGGTTCCAGGTCACACCAGACTGGTCTTCACTTGAAAGAGGAATACAAACCTATTGTCTGTTTTTCTGTTCAAAACCTTGTCCTTGGGTGCAGATGCCTTCAGAGACCTGTGGCAGTTCTAAGTTGCTGCAGAGCCCCAGGAGAAACCAGAGCCCCAGGAGAGACCACATCGCTTCTCACCCTCTTCAAAGACATACAGATACTCACCCGCTGCCTGTGGCTATTCAGAGGCCATCAGTCCCAGTGCCACTCTTACACCATGGGGAAGATCCCAGGACTCGCTGTGCCCCAGGTTCTCTGGTCAGCCCATGGTGTTTTAGCAATGGAATTTTCTCTTCCTCTTGGGTTGTTTTGACTTAATCCCAAGCCACAGCCCTTTGGCCATGTCCATTCAGAAATCCCCCCTTGGGATGCTCACAGCCACTGTGTGGGACCTGCAGGGAAAACATGCCTCATGCATGGGAACACGGGGTCAGGAGACACGGGATGGGGTGAGCAGAGCCAGCGTGTCTGCAGCTCCCAGCTCTGCACCCCGGGTGAGTCACCCTGTGCTGTTTGTGCCAGCATGGAGGGGAGGGCAGGGACGCCTGGCCCAGGGGAAGGGTTTTCCATGCTGTGCTCCCTGACCCTGCCAGGAATGAGGACCTTATGGCTGCCCATAAAGCCACTTATCCTGCCTCTTCCTTCTACATTGGAATCATGAAGCATCCCTTCTACTTGCCCTCTTCCCCACCTTGACCTCATCCACCTCCCATGGGCACAGCCCAACTCTGGAGAGGTGTTTTGTCCCTTCACCCAGCCTGGGACAGCACTTGCAGGCACACACAGAGCTGGAGAAAGAAGCTATGGCAGCCCGACCCCATTCCTCTGGACAAGGGGAGGAAGCAAAACAGAGCTGCCTCGTGATGTGGGGACAGATAGCTCTCTATCTCCCCCAGAATCCCTTGCTGGGGCACTGCCAAGCAGCCAAGCAAAGACTGGCCAGGGAAGAAGGGAAGGAGTTGGCATAAGTGAAGGTAGAAGAGTTTCCACTCATTGCTTTTCCTTCTTGGGATGGATTGTAGTGCAATTGCAAGATTGCAAAATCCATGCTCAGGATTTTTTTAAAATGCTAATTCTGAATTTCCAATCTTGAGCTGGCCAGAGGGCCACACTGAAATAACATATAGCCATTTGCTTTCCTGAGGGGGAAACTGGAGGCCTGTTTATTTGCTTTCAACATCAGAAAGTCAGATCCTGTATGTCGAACCTGCTGAATTTTTCAATGAGAAGGAGCAGGTGGTTTTGTAGCATCAGATGCACCAGGAAAACACAGTCCCATCGCTTGAGCTGTGACAAAATGGTTAAACATGTCAGTCCCTCCTGTTTGTTCCACTCAATGACTAAATAAACAGCAAGGAGAAAAGGGGAGTCCTCTGAGTTTCAGTGCTCCTCAGTGAGGGGCAGATGAAGCTCATTTTCTGCACGTGGGACCTGTAACAAGTCCTACAGGAAAACCAAGAAATGTCAGCCGTAACCTTCCTGACAAATGAAATGTGTAAAACAAGGACGCCACACCAGGCAGGCTTTTATGGAAGCAAAAAAAGGGCAAAGCCCATTTATTTTTCTTCAGCAGATCCTCTCTGAGGTCACTGTGCTGTTGTAAACTACATCTCAGTTTGGCTGGCAACTGAGTTTAGTACTGATGCTCTTCAACGTTAGTCTTGTGTGGGTCTAAATTTATGCAGAGGGGAAGCAGAGCCTTGGAGAAAGAGCAATGAACCCGTGGTTGGCTGTGGGCAGCTGTGGTGGGGATCTGAGCATTAATCACAGCCTCCTGGTCCTAGCCTCATTCATACTCGAAAGACAGAGTGTCTCTGACAAATCCTGGGGGTTGGACCCACAAAAAAGCCCAAGTCTGTGCTCAAAGGTGCCAGAGGTCTTTTATGGCTCTCCTTTATGAGGACCCAGCTTCCAAACAGCAAGCACAGAGGGGAGCAAAAATATGTATCCTGATAACTGTTCACATTGACCCTCTTGGTCATGTTCCTTTTCAAAGCCCATCCAACGTGTCAAGATGTTTCCTGCTAATTCAAGTTGTGGGAGTCCCAACCCAAAGGAAAAAGCCAGGAGGGACTGTCTGAGTCACCCAAAATGAACCACAAAACACAGCCAAGACAGGATGGGTGTGGAGGGCATCTACTAAGTGCAGGAGTCTCCAAGGGTGGTGTCTGCATCTCAGGGGTTACTTGAAGTCCTGTGGTCACAAGAGCGTGTGGGTTTATGCGTTGTTAGCCAGACCAAAAAGACGTATCTGGCTAGGAAGAGGTGGACTGTGTGAGAAGTGAATGCAGGACTCCTTCACTTGGAGAGGCTGTTGTGATGGACAAGCAGTGGTGAAACTCACATTGCTGTGGTGAGCTCAGCCCAAGGGGACCAGAAACCTGCAACAGGGGCACCATGGGCACCACATTTCACTACAGAAAGGTTTGGAGCACCAATGGGAAACAGACAAGTGTCCTGCTTGCTGCCCAGGATGATCAGATACAACCAATACATGATGAAAAAGAAGGAAGAGATGCAGTACCCGAGATAAGGCAGGAAGGGTGATGCTCTGAGATCCATTACTGACACAAAGGTTTGACCTCAGCCCCACGGGGGAAGCTGTATATATTCCCTATGGGACCATGGCCTTTTTTTTCAGCAGGAGACAACTCATCATAAGGCAAGCCAAGTCTGGAGGCTGGTATATCCTAGAGAAGAGAAGAGAAGAGCAATGCTTATCAATATCTACAGGGGGCTGTCAGGAGGATGGGGTCAGACTCTTCTCAGTGCTGCCCACTGACAGGACAAGAGGCAATGGACACAAACTGGAACACAGGCAGTTCCATCTGAACATGAGGAAAAACTTCTGTCCCTTGAGGGTGACAGCCCTGGGCCAGGCTGCCCAGAGAGGTGTGGGGTCTCCTTCTCTGGGGACATTCAAACCCACCTGGATGTGATTCTGTGCCACCTGGTCTGGGTGACCCTGCTTGAGCAGGGGGTTGGTCTGGATGATCTCCAGAGGTCCCTTCCAACCCCACCATGCTGGGATTCTGTGATAGCTGTCGCTCCCACATGGCCATAGGAGACACTGGGAGCTGCCTGCAGAAGGTCAGCAACGTTTTCGCTCCTGCGACGCTGCAGAGTGAAGAGTTAAATCCTCTCCCTCAGCAAGAGCAAGGAGGCAGCTCCCAGTTGCCGCCATCTGCTCTCATTCACACGTGAGCCGTGCCCAGGCACCATTCAGTTCTCCATTTATTCCCTTTGACAAAACCAGAACTGCTGAGATCATGGATAATGAAGGAGAAGAATGGCTGAGCCGTTCCCAGCGTGCCCGGGAAGCTGGGCTGGCTGGGAGCTTGTGGGGAGGGGAAACATCTGGTCCCAGAAGAGGGTCCTTCCCTCTCTGCATCTCCTGGGAAATGTCTCTCTCAGCTGCAAGTGGTCGCTGGCATCACTCAGCCAGGGCATGGCCCGTGTGCTGAGAGCTGTGGCAGAGCAGCCCTGCCCATGGCCCTGGGTCCCCATGCATTTACACACCCAACACCCTCTGCTCGTGGGACAGCAGGCTCTCCCCAGCAAAGCTTCACTCCTCCAGGCCAGCACCGACTCTGAAGTTCAGCAATCAATCCCATCGTGAACAACAAAAACCTGGGAGCAGCCCCGAGCCACCCAGGAGTCTGCCTGCACCCGACCTGGCCAGGGGTTGCCCAGATGAAATGAGTTGTTGCGAATGGGCGTGAACAGAAATTGCAACTGCTGGAGAGAAACAACCCAAACCTCATTCAAAATAAAAAGGGGGTTTATTTTTAAATAATGATTCTTTGTCCTAAAAAAACTAAATAGCTCAACAGTTAAAGATGACTTTTCATTTAGACATTTCTGACAATTTATACTTTAAAAGTTTTAAAAAAAATGTTGGAAGAGGATAAAGTATTTATAAATTATTCAAATGAAATATTTAGATCAATTCAATTTTTTTTTAAATGGCCTCTTCCACGAAATTTTCAACAATTTGTCCTACTTCAATCAGGAAATGGTTTCAGATAGTCATAAACTCATGGGGTGGGAAGTGAGATCTGGTGAAAATCAGCTGATAATTGCTCGTCTAAATCACTTGGCAAGCCCTTGTGAAAAAAAAAAGTCAAGCCAAAGAAGATGAAGATGGGAAAAGTAAGCTAAACACACACCAATGGATTCAGCCAGCTCTGGTCTGCAGAGGCCAGAGGCTTTAGTAAGTCACAGGCTATTCTACAAAAGGGGTTTTCTTCCTTGTCTCCCCTTTTTGGCTTATGCAAATACAGTTTGTGCCTCTTCCCCCCACCCAGAGTTTGTTTTCTGGAAGTTCTGGCTGTGCAAACAGCTGCAGCTCCACAGGGTCAGCTCCTGCTCCCCTCTCGCAGATATCTCGCGTGCTGCAGAGCAGGAGGAGCTCTTAGATGAGTTGGTGGCAACAAGGACAGGAAAAGTTTCTGAAGCTGAGGCAGGCAGGCAGGAGGGGATGGGGCAGGCGGCATTCGTACTGGTGTTTAACCTCCTGCATCTCACTGGGCAGTGCACTGGGGCAGAGGGGCACACCAATGGTACCACATTGCTGGCATCCCCTGCTGCCCCAGTCTCTTTGCTCACCCTGTCAGCTTCACATCACTCTCCTTGCACCCCCTTCACTGACCCCTTCCCATTGCCTTTTCCATTTGCCAAAGCCAGCAGCAGCCTGCAATCATTTCCACACTCCTGTCACAGGGAAGGATGAATTGCTTCTTAGGAAAAACAGGCCAGTGCAGAACATCGGGAGCAACACTTCCAAGATATCCCAGAAACCCGGATAACTTCCCTGCACCCAGTGAAGAAATACTTCAGGAATTTCCCGGGCAAGGTTACCCAGCAGTCTGAAATGCTGTGACTATTGCCCTGCTTTTGCTATCCCTTGCAGGGTAACTCTCCATCCTGCCTGCTGGGACCCCTCCACCCTGCTGGGACCCCTGCACCCTGCACCCCTCCACCCTGCTGGGACCCCTCTACCCTGCACTGCCTTTTGCAACCCCAACATTAAAGGGGGAGTTGTCCCCAGAGGCACCCCCTGTGCCAGGCAGGCGGAGCGCTCGCCTGCTGCCCTGGTCTGACAAAGCAGGAAGGGAGCCCCAGTGGGTGTTGGGGTCTTCAGCCACAGCCTGGGAACTCCCACAGAGAAGGTTTCATCCCCCACCTCCTCACAGCTCCGCAGTGAGGTTTGAAACAGTCCCAGGGGGAAGGGGGTGCAGGAGCCTTTCAGAGGCTCTGACCGGGGGGGTGGCTGGTGTTGCTTTATGCCGTGATGCTGAGCAGTTACATCTCTGACACTGACTGAGAGCCACACATGTCAAATCCTTTCATTCTAAGTAAAATGACCCACAGCAAGAGCTCAGAAGGCAGCCGACAGCATCTGCAGGTAAGAGAGCCAGACCACGGCTGGAATCGTGGCCGAGAGCAATGAAGATGTGCAGAGCCCAGAGGAGTTTGCTCCTGTGCACCTCCTGATTTCAGTGTTTTTCAGCTAGCCCTGGCAGCAGATGGTATGAAACTGTAGAGACATCCGAGCACTGCATTCCACGTAAAAATGAAACTAATCAACCATATGTTTTTAAAAAGAGGGTAATAACAGCGGGTGAAAACAAAATAGCTTGCACCTCCTTTGAGAC
Source organism: Aegotheles bennettii (assembly GCA_013398125.1). Lineage (NCBI taxonomy): Eukaryota > Metazoa > Chordata > Aves > Caprimulgiformes > Aegothelidae > Aegotheles > Aegotheles bennettii. The sequence goes on from VZRW01007977.1 coordinate 51,038, forward strand.
CGAGGAGCCAATCTTGCAGTGCTGACACCCAGGGAGAGCAGAGATGCTGGCTGGCATCCAGCAACCCCCATTTTGGGGGATGAAGGACATTTGTGAACAACAAACTCTTCAGACTCCAACACAGTGGCCAGCACCAAGTGATCCCATATCATTTCCAACTGGTTGGTGCTCACAAAGTCCTCCAGTCTTTCAAGGCCAGGCAGTGGGCCATGCCATACCCACCACCATCATCTCCTATAGTCTGCTCTGGTGATCTGCTACAGACTGGGCGCACCAGTGACTCTCTGGGCCACTTCCAGATGAAGATGTAGTGTTCTCTATCACTGACAGCCCAAGGCTATAGGTATAAAACAACCTAACTTTCCATCATCCTGGCTGGGATAGACTATCCCAGCTGATCACAGTCTCCTGCAGTGCTCTGGCTGATGGGGTGGATTTGACATGGTCCTTTCATCTCACTGCACTGGGTAGGGAACATCTGCCATGCTCAGCAAGAGGAGTGCTCAGCTCTCCTGGGCAGGCAAACCTCAGCACTGCTCAGTGAGAGGGGGAAGACCAAGCTGGGAAGTGGCACGTTGTTTTCCTGAGCAAGTCACTAACAGACAGAGGGCAACAACCCCAGTGAGCCAGCACGGGTGGAACTGCTCAGCTGCCAGCTGAAGAGTCTCCACCGTAGGACAGGGAGCCAGAAGTCAAATTAGGCAGCACAGAGCAGAGCACACTGAGCTGTGCACTGTAAGGCAAACCAGGCAAGACTAAGCCCTGCAGTTGGAAACAGCTGCAGGAACCACAGCAGATGACATTGCTTTGCAACAGTTTGCAACTGTCCATGAGGTATCACGGCACAAAATAAATGCCAGCAGCAGCAGCAATGCACAGAGAGCCCTGGGAGCAGCTGGCCTGGGCGCTGCAGGAGGGGAATGCCCAGACCCTCTCATGTCTCAGGTGGATTTGGGTGCTGGAGCCAGGTGGCTCCACAACCAGTGAGAGTAGCAGGGGAGAGGAGCTGGGGCAGTAGAAGGCTAAGAGGTCAGACTCAGGGTAAGAGGGATGAGCGGCCTCTGTAAGAGAAGGATGTGAACTAAGCCTCTGGATGTGTGACACGAGTGATTAGAGAAGACACAGCTTGCGTAGGTCCCAAGGGAACACATGGCAAGGCAGCCCCCAGTGAGAAGCCAGGGACCAGCACACACCAGCTTAGGATGCTGTCCATAGGGTGAAGAAGATTCCAGCAGTTACAGAAGGACAATAAATCAATGGTCCATATCAAACTTCGGGAAAAACATCTGGATTACAAAAATCTCCAGGAATTCATCAGGATTCATCTCCCCAGTGCTGGCAGAAAGGGACAGCCTGGCTCAGTGCATCAGCAGCCTTGCTGTGCTGCTGCATCTCCTGCCGGCCTTGCCCTTTGCCCGACTTCGAGCATTGCATATAACTCAAACAATTAAACAAATGCATAATACAAGGAAGGTTTTGGTCACAGCGAGAAGACTGTGGGGGCACAGCCAGTACCAAATATTTTTCTGTGCCTGGTGCGTCACTGCAAGTTGGGGCAGGTGCACTTAGAAAAACAGAGCCCATGTTTGTGCACTCTTCAGACTGTTACTGAGCTGTGTTTAGGATCCAGCAGGAAACTGAAACTCCTTTTTATGAAAGTCCATTACTGACTAATGTGTAAGTAAATCACATTTTATCTAGTTCATAACACCCGAGCCTGGCCAAGGACTCCAGGCAGGTCTGGGTTAAACATCCCAAACTACAATATCCATATAGTGACTATAGCATTGACTAATGTCAAGGCAGCAGAAGGTGCAGGGAGATCACATGTGGACGAGAGCTGCCTCTTGGGCTAAAGAGGGCATGGAGGTGCCTTGGCCTGCAGGGAGATGCAGTCAGTCACCCCAGGAGCCTGAAAGCCTGGTGGCAGGGAGAAACCAGTGGGGTGAATCTGGAGGGTTCCCTGCAAGACCCCAGCCTGCAGCACCTCAACAGCAAGAGCAGCCCAATGCTGCAGGTGGATTGGCTTGGTGAAGCACCCCCATAGCACACTACACCCCCCTTAGTGCCTCACACTAGCCATGTGTTAAGCAGAAGAGTCAGTGTGCAGAGCTAGGTCCTGGCTTACACACACACACACAGTTTTATTACAGGAAGCCATGACTAGCTGAAACTGGCCACAAACCATTTAATCCATATGCCCACAGGGTCTTGGTTAATGCCTCTAACCTGGGAACACATGGGAAAACACCTCCACTGGAAAAATCCTTCGTAACTTCTGTTCCCTTGAGCTGATAGAAGATGTGGCTGTGATTTGTGGCTGCACAGATCCAGTGCAGCACTAGACAGAGCTGGCGTTGAAGGGTTTGGTTAAAGGCCAGGCTGTGTGTGCATAGGTTTCAGCAGTTTGCAAAGCTCTTGGCTTTAGCTGTATCTCTACTAATCCCTGGTGTACCCTGTTTGCATCGCAGGTAGGTATCCAAACCCTGTCTGTCCACGAGAAGACGGACTCCAGCAGCATCCACATAGCAGGAGCTGCCACCTGCTCGTGTTTGCATCTGTAGGAACAAAAATGCAGACAACCACAATTAGACCTGGCCATGGAGGTCATGGGGGAATGCAAAAATTCCAGTTGCAGCATGAGGTTCCAGGCAAGATCATCTAGGAGGGGAAGGCAGGTTTTATTTTTGACAAAGGTGACTCAACTCACACTCAGTCTCTCCCAGGTTTCACTCGTTCGTTCTTCCCTGCTCCCATACGAGCACTAAGATGTGTGTGCCCAAGTAGCTGGTCAGGAGCACTTGTGGTGACAAGGGAAGTAAGGGATAGCAGCTCTCAACACCTCATCAAGGCTCCTGGGTTCTCCTTAGGTGGGTTAGACACTGCTCAGATGCACCGGGTCTGTGAATACCTCTTGTACCCTTCAGGAACAGCCACTGATTGTGATCTTCTGCTTCCTCATCCTGTCCTGCCTCCGTGAGTCATTAGGAACTATTCTCATTTACTCAGCTGGTTGGGCTCCTTTCTGGGTGCAATGTCTCCTTTGTTTTAGGCTGTCCTTTGTTTTACTCCTCCAGTTGTCTTGAGAAGTTCTATGCCTATTGCTCTGCTCTTGATGACCTGCTGATCCAGCAGATCAGCACATGCCATTCTTTTAACCCTTCTTCTCACTGGTTCTCCTGCTGCTTTCACACCCAGACATCCCCGTTCAGGTCAATTCTAGGTTTCTCTTACAAATCTCCAGAGTCTGAGCTGAACTCCAAATTGCTGACACCACGTTACAAAAACCCCTAAGAGCAGAGCAGGCATGGGTTTCTCATTGCATTGCTTAGCACACGATCCACCACAACCCCCTTCTCTCTTACCAGCTCCTTGGAAAGTTTCAGTGTCATTGTTAAAAGCTGAATTTAGCGACTCATTCTCCCCGCAGAATGATGGGGGACATCAAGAGGGTATAGCACACACAGTCTCATTTACCATACCTCCTTTGAAATCACTACTCTCACCAGGTCAGTGCATTCCTGAAAAAGTCCCACACTTTGTTATGTTGCGTTGGGTCCCTGCAGCTTTTAAACTGCATCTCCTTCATGTTTAATTGTATTTAAGCATGGACAGATAAGATCTGCTTTGTCTAAAACACATGAGATTTGGCACAAATCCTATGCCCAGGAAAGGCTCTGCAAGCTTATATACAGCCTATTGATCAGCTGGGGTCTCTTCCAAGTGACATCTCCTCTCCCACCTGATATCCATGTTTGGGAGCATTTCGGCCTCTCCCAACCAGGCTCCTAAGGGCTTCTACATAGAAGGCCAGAAGCGGAAGACTGAAGGGGGCCAAGAAGCATCAAGGCATTTGTCATGGTGCAACTGTACATCTTCAGGTAACCACCCAGCCATGTGGGGAAGCACTTCCAAATATGATCAACAAAAGATGAAGCTGCAAAGAAAGGAGAGAGAGACATAGAAGACGTTGGGGGAGAGTGAGACCTCCAGTGCACTAGAGGAACCTGAAGAAAGTCCCATGGCCCCTACTGGGAAGGGGCTCCAGCAGCACAAGATCCCAGTCACTCACAGCTCACCCGGGCACACTGCTTGGGCAGTGCCAGCCCCTGTGCCAGCGCTTTACTCCTGCTTCTTGGCCTGGACCCAGGGAAGCCCCAGATTGCACAAGAAGCCAGGGTGGTCCAGGCTGGAAGGTGAAAGGGGAACACACTGGTGCCCACAGCCTGTCCCAAATACCCCAGGCCAGCGTGAGGAGGAACGCAGTGCCTGGTGAAGCTGAACAGTTTCCTCGGCTCTCCTGTGAGGATATTGGCAGAGGAAGGTGTCCACTGGAGGGCCATGAGGAAGGACCTGTCTTACAGGGTGCACCAGGAGGATGAGGCTCATGGAGGCACAGCGTGTCCATCCTTCTCCAGATTTTAAGGGCCAAAGAGCAATTGTCAGTGTCCCAACTTGGGATGGCCCACGCAGCAGAGCAGAGAGCAGCTGAGAGCTGCAGAGCTGGCACCTCCATCCCCTGTGCCCGTGGGGCTGGCATGTGTGTCAGAGGGCTTTGATCTTTCTTCCTCCTTGTGAGTGGAGACACGGGGCTCCCAAGCCCAGAGGGAGCTGGTGGGGGGCCAGGCCTGGTGGCCCTAAACCAGCAAAGGAGATATTCAAGCCAAGTGCCCCTTTGAACCTGACCTGGCACTGTGCTTTTGTAGCACAGCCAAGGCGTACCTGCTGGCCTGGCTAGTGTTGTTCCTGTCTGGGCCACCACAGGGGCTGTGTCTGTGGCCTCAGGATCTCCCTGCCATTGACCGCTGCTGCTCACGGAGCCACCGAGTCCTGAGTATCTCCCACACCTCCAGCCTGAAATGGAGCTGCCAGAGCTGGCCCAGCAAGCCAGCCAGGGTTGCAAATCTGCAGCTGACAGGACAAGCCCTGAGCAGACAGGACAGCATTCCCGGGCTGCAAGCAGAGTCTCTGGCACCATTCATGGGTTGTTCTCAGACAAATGAACTTGCAAATGAACTCAGCCAGCAGGGATTCCTGAAGCGGCCACTGTGCCATCAAGGGACACTCCCCTGCTCCATGCCCACCCTTGCAGTCTCTGAAGGGGCTGTCAGGGTCAGGAAGATCCATCCTGGCCTCTGCTCTCCTGGCCACAATGCTTGGGGGGGTCTCATAGGTACAGGTCTCCTTCCCCACCAAAGAGCTTTGCTCTTCACCTTACACCAGATGCTCACACAGCTCTTTGCCAGGGCAATCATCTCCATCTTTCTTCTATCTTTTTTTTTTAAAAAAAAAAAGATTTTCCTTTTCCACTTGGAAGTTCTCCTGCTCCCACAGAGCTTGGAGAAACCGGTCTCGTTCTTATCTGCAGGCAGGAGCTGATAGGAGGTGAACTCTGGCAGTTCTTCAGGAGGGTGTGTGCAAGGTGATCTCAGCCATAAAGCCATCACGGGGGGGGGAGGGGATGTTTTTTATTTTACCCTCCTCATTCCCCACTGAGATAGCTGCACCGATTCCCAGGTTCCCTCTGTCTCCAGGGGTTTGCATGTCCCGAGGAAGCCAGGGCTACCAACGGGACTGCCCGGTGGCGTGTGCGGGACGGGTGTCCCTGCAGCCCGGGGGGGCACCGCTGGTTTCTCACGGTCCCCAGGCGCTGTGCCTGACCCCGCGGCGTCACGGGGGGACAAGGGCTGGGGACCCAGCACCGCAGCGAGGGGGCACATCCCTGCTGGGGGTGCGGGGCCAGCCCTGAGCTCCACGGTGCCGTCAGTGAGCAGAGCAGGACAATGCAAGGGGAAGGAAAGGAGCCTCTAAAGGAGCCCCTGGGGGAGAGGCGCTAAAGCAGGGGCTGTGCGGGGCTGAGGGATGGAGCGGGGCAGTGCGGGGCTGCGGGGGGGAGCCGGGGCTGTGCGGGGNAGCGGGGCTGTGCGGGGCTGCGGGGGAGAGCCGGGGCTGTGCGGGGCTGAGGGAGGCAGCCGGGGCTGTGCTCGGCAGAGCTGGAGTTCGAGCAGGGCCCTGCCCGCCAGGACACCCCCTTCTCCTCTGGCAGGAGATGCCTTTGTGCACAGTTTATGCATAATAGATCCTCCGAGGAAAGAGATACTGTCTCTTTGCTCCAAATACAATTTCAATTAGATGAATAGCAGCGTAATCCCATAGAGGAGCTCAGCTGGGAACTGACCATGTGAGAGGCAAGCGAGCCCTCCCCCAGCCAAGCGGTGAAAGGGGATCCCCCCCCCAACCTGCCGGCCAGGAGGCCCCCAAACCCTCCAGCAGGGACCATCTGCTGCCGCAGCAGCCCCTCCTCCCGCAGCCCCCAGCGAAGAAAGAGCCAGGGCTGCCAGTGCCTTCTGCAAACAAAGGCAGAACTGCAAGGCTGGTGCTTTGAGCCCCCCGGGACGGAAGAAGAGGAGAGAGCGAGAGCCCCAGAGGCTCCCGGGGAGTCCCCCGTGCTCCGACCTTTCGGGCAGGCAGCACTGCAGGAGAAGATGGGCAGAGCACATTGTCCCCCTGCACGAGGTGATGCCACCACAGGGCAAGAGGAGAAAGGAAGGGGGAGAGATCACCCCAAACTCCCTTCTCCTCCTGCTCTGCTCCTGTTACATCCCAGGACAAGGACTTGCTTCTCCTGCCATCCTGGCCAAAGGGCAGAGCTGCTCCACCATCTGCCAGCAACAACAGCAGCAGTGCGAGCGGCCGTGCCGAGTGCTCCCGTCCCTCTGAACCTCTCCAGGCTCTTGGAGGGAATTTCCTCTCATGCTGAAATTCTCAGACTTGTCCCGAGTGCCAGAGAGCCAATTTAGGGAAAGTCTTGAGAAACCTTGGTTGTGCAACTGGGAGTTTGAAGAGATTTTCAACCCACAAGTCAACTGACAACACTTTTGTCAGCAGCTATTACCAAAACCCTCCAGTTTCACTGTTACAGCAACCCCTTCCCAAGCAGCTCAACATTTGTAGGACATCACTCACTACTCCACAACAGATGTGCTCGGCTCACAGATATCAAAACACCAGACCTTTGGCTGTGTGATGCCCTCCTCCAGCCCCCAGAGCATCCTGACATCCTCCAGAACAAATCCCCCTGCCAGGGGCACCCTCTGTCTCCCTACCTTAGGACAGATAGCAGAGCAGTTATGGTGTTGCAGCACATGAAGGAACATCATCCAGTCCAAGGGCCAGCTCGGCAAGCTCTGCAGGGCAACAGCAAGTCATTTTCTTGCTAAAGTCAACAGCTCTGAGCCTGAATACACACAGCTGGGCACAAAGTGACTACAGATCACATCTGCTGAATAAGAAGGGGTCATTGTTACGCTTTGTCACCCATTTCAGAGCAGATAGCACTTTAAAGCCATTCGGGTTTGCACTCTGAATAGTTAAGAAGGTCAGGCACTGAGCATGGGCAGTGGGGTGCTCTCCCAGTGCCTGAGTGTGCTGTGAATATTCCCAGGTGCGAATATTTGTCTAAACATCCACTGCCTTCCCAGGCCCACAGCACGGGAGGGGAGAGCTTTGATCTCTTTCACAGCTGATACCTGGTGCACCTTGTGCTTTCCCTGTACCTGCCAGCCCTCCGACTCTACAACTTGTCTCGAGTCAGCGCCACCGCGAAGCCCAGCCCCAGAGCTGAGCTCTGAGGGTCCCGAGGGCTCAGCCACAGCCTCACCCACCAACCAAAGCCTTTAATTTACTGTTCATCTGAAATACAGCCAGAACGTGCTAGTGAACTGCTGGTTATTGGTTGTCAGTGAAATGGGTGCTGCTTTCTCCTGCTCTTTGTGTCCTGGGATGCCGATGGGCACCCGCCGCCAGCCAGGCGCGCTCCCCTCCACGCTGCTCCCATGGCGCAGTTACAAACCCAGACATAAATCATGGTTAACCTTTGCTCTCTCCCGTATGTTTGTCCAGAGGCTACAGAAATATTGCACAAGACACGTGATAGCCAGAGAAACAAAAATAACTTTTATCAAAGTGTCCCAGAGTGGGAGGGGGAAGTTTGGGGAAGTCGAGACTTTTCCCAGTGAGGGAATGTGTTTGGGGAAACAGCACAGACCAGGTATGCTTTTATCAGCAGTTAAAGGTATGTGTTAGGATCTCAGAAGGGACAGATACACACCCTCATGACTCACATACAGTAGGGCTTTGCGCTCTGACTCTGACTTTGACGTCTTGTTTGCTCTTTTCAAAACCAAAACAACTTGCTTTCCCATCAGCTCAGCTCTTTCCAGCCACCCTGCTAATTCTCTTTCTCTCCTCTATCACTGCTGCAAAACAAAGACGAATGTGTCCTAATGCCTTGTTATTTCTGAACGATACAGGATTAACTAGAAAGAGAGAAACCTGATTTTGCAAAACCAATTGAGATTGCAATTGCAAGAAAAATAAACACTTTCCTTTGCCCAGTGCAGAACAGATTACAAGATATTTGCATCTACCTGCGGCCAGAGATACCACCCAGCTGTACGTGTGTTTGTGATGCTAAAACTGGAGTCACAAAGACTGATAATATTCAGAAAGAAAATGCCTGTAGGCTGAAACCCATGAAAGCAGGCCCAGAAAAGGCGGCAGAACAGCCCAGTGAATATCCAGGCTGAGTTTCTGAAGAGGAATCATCTATACTGGAGCATGCAAATACAGCCTCATGCATCTTTTGTATTCACTTTCCACAAACCTGCAACTGAATGAGTTTTACTAGCACAAATGTTGAAGGAAAGTGAAGTTCAAAGCTGCATGCATGAGTAGCCATGGAAACCGAATTTTAAATTTGCACATGTGAGTATTTGTATCCAAAGTACTTTGTACCCTCGGCCAATGCGGGAAGAGGGACACCATCATGTCACCGCTGGCCAATCGCAACTTAGAAACACAGCTTGAATTTCAAATATCACCTACTTACAGGAAACCTCCGTCCGCCGAGTGGAGAAAAAAGAAATGTGAAAAAACCTGCCTCAAATTGCCATCTGCTCGTGAATATTCCTCAATTAGCAGAGATTAATTCATTGGCTACATTATTCGTTGTGGATTATTCGCCCAGATCTAACAGCAATAGTGCGTCGGGTATTTAAATATTGTGACGAGGAACCATTTCAGACACGGAAGGTTTATGTGACTTTCCCCGGGTATGAATATGGATGTGCTCCTGTCCTGCAGGAATCTCTGGGAACAATAGCTGTGCAGCAAATACCTTGTCCTCAACCTAGAACTCAGTGATAAACCGTGGGGTTTTTACACTCCTTTCCCTGCTCATTTGTCCTCTGGCCCAACCCCTCCTCCCTCAGCTGAACCACTAATGCACCAAAATCAGCTGCCATTTTAGCAACAAAGGCACTTGCTGTTTCCCTTGCTGTGCCTTAGGTTATGGAAGAGGTTTGGTGATCCAGTGTTTTTTCCACTTCCACCCCAGCCTTGCAGTGTGCCCTGTGTTAGGCGGTGAGAATGAAAACCAAACAAAAAACTCCAAGGGCAGTGTGTGCAATCAGGGCTTTCCCAGGAAATCTTCATAAGTTGCCTTGCAGTGACCACAGCACAGATGGCTTTCAGGCCCCTCTGCAGGTTCAGCCTTCGTGGCTCCATGGCGCTCAGTGGCAGACCCACCTGTGTGCCAACGTCATGGCAAAACGGAGACACCCCAAAAAACTCCTCAAGTGAAAGCAATGACCAACAGGCACGGAAAGAAAGAGCCTTGGGAGGGGGCAGCTCTGGAGTGGGGCACACTCAGGTGTGAGGATGGGGTGCGATGGAGCCAATGCAACCGGGCTGTGCCAGGATTGCCTAAGTAGGAACTTAAAAAGGAAAGTGGGAAAACTGATAAGAAAAAGGAAAAATGATATACAAAGCTAATGAAAGAGTCCAAAGTAGCACAGGATGGGGTTATGCAACTTCAATTTGTCCAGTGCCGTTCACAGACAAACACTCCCCTGAAGCAGCAGAGATTTGAGCAAGTGCCGATTGGGAAATCCTCATGCTGCTGCCAGCTGTTGCCCAACCCTGCCGGGCAGCAACACTGCACTGCAGAGGAGAAGCCAGGATCCTACAAACACCACAGCAAGGCTCTGGCATGGTGTGCACACAGACCTTCACTGTGGAGGCTGGGCTGAAATCCTTTCTCAGTGTCTCGCTGGGCCATGGTGGCCTGCAGCATGGCAGGCCCCTGCCAGGCAAGCTCTCCTTCAGCTGGGGTCTCATCAACATGGTGCAACCATAATGCAGTAAGACATGGTCACAGAATCACAGAATCCTAGGGGTTGGAAGGGACCTCGAAAGATCATCCAGTCCAACCCCCCTGCCAGAGCAGGGTCACCTAGAGTCCATCACACAGGAATGCATCCAGGGGGGTTTTGAATGTCTCCAGCGAAGGAGACATTCAAAAGTCAAGGATAGATAGGACAGCCTGTTATTAGTAGTAGCTCCCAGACTACTACTGATACAGAAGATAGGTGGTCTGGTCTCTGATGGGCCAGGGTGCCAGATGCAGGAGGTCTACAGGTGTCATACACAGGCAAAGATGTGACTCCCCACGTGCTTATTTCCTTCCCCATTAGCAAAAAAATAACTCCAGATGAAATGGAACAATGTGAGAAACTCCCATTCAAAAATGCCTGCAACGTCCAGGACAGTGTGTGCTCAGATCTCACAAGGAAACTGATCTTTCTGGGGGTGCATTGGCACACTGAGCCTAATTTTTTAGCTTCAAAGGTTTTAGGCAGGGGGCAAACCTTGGGTCAGTGCACAGACACCCAGCTTTGGGACCCTGGGCAGCCTTGCGCAGGATCTGCTGAAACAAAACATGGGTCACACAAAGATCTTGAGATGCTCTCCTGAAGGCAAGCCTGTAAAACCCATTGGTGTGGTGCTCCAGGAGCCAACATGCTGTCTGGGAGCTTCCATGGGAAGACTGCTGGGACTGAGGTTTATTTAGACCTTCCTGCATGGATTCTCGTGATTATTATCATCTGGAAGGGTTATTCCCAGCTGGAAGAGCAGCTTTGGTAGTGGGATGATTGTCCTATGTTTGGAGTCTGCAAACTCCCAGGAATACCTTCCCTCAGCTCTGCTCTGCAGGGTTTGATTCAGTGCAAGCTGCACAGCCACGGTCAGCAGGGATGGGATTGGGCAATTAAATGGTGATTTGGCAAATAGTTTATTTGCTAAAAAAATCCAATTTCCATCCCTTTGAAGAAGTTCAATATTGAGGTTTAACTTTCAGCATAAAGTTGATTGAAAAAGATTTTATTATCTGGACTTGCAGTGCCAGAAGATAAGGGACAGTCCTCTTTCACCCACACGTCTAGGAAGCCAGGGAGCCAAGGTCAGGGGATTTGAGCCTCATTTCACTGGCACTTTCCTTCACTCTTCAACTAGAAAACTCACAAAGTCAATAGTTACTGCGTTAGTGAGCTTCAAACACAGCTCAGGACCTATCCCACCTCTTCCCCTAGGGGGTATTTCTGTTCTCACTCAGGGCTGGATAAAGGGCAGTAGGTGTATCTCATACACGTCCAGATGTTGCTTCTGTTGTCCCAGGCCTGCAATGCTCCAGACACTCTTTGGAGGAGACAGGACCAGAAAAGGATGTGATTTCAGTGCCAGTGCAGTGTCAGACCCACCCCAACGAGCCCTATCTCCAAGCTATGTCTCATGTCACACAAGTTGGTGTTCCTCATTTCCTACTGCACTGTCACTCAGTCCCTCAGCAGCCCGGAAAAAGCAGCATCCAAAGACAACTTACCTCTGGGGTCAGATGAGGGCACAGGCTGAGTCTGGAACCAGGACAAAGAGCCCTGGGGAGGGGAGATGAACGTGCAATGGATGGAGAGAAACATCAAGTCCCCAAAGAGAACAAGGCAGCAGCTCCACATCTTGCCTGGTTCTGTTTCCCTTTTCTCTTCAATGTTCAGTCTTTTCCCCAGGTACAGGTGGGACCATGCACTCTTTTGCCTCTCCTTACTGGCCAACCAGACAAAACACTGGAGGATCTAAAAACTGCTGTAACATGACTGTAGTCTAGGAGAACATCTCCAACCAGCAAGGGCGAAACCAGCTAATGAGACCCATCATCCTTCACCATCATCCTGCTCTGGATGAGGGGTTGGGACAACACATTTGCAGCTAGGAGAGGAATCACTCCATCTCTTTGTCCACCTCTTGGACAAAATCTTCAAGCATACCCACAAAGGGAAAATGTTTGGGGAAAAACAGAAAAAAGTGAGGAGAAAAGAAACAAATTCCAGGAGACTTAAAGGAAAATGAGGAAAGGGGGTGAGGGTGGTAGTGATGGGTTTCACTAAGAGCCACATGAACTGAAGCCACTTTCAAAGCAAATTTAGGCCATGCCAGAAGGTGATCAGCAGTGAGTTCTTGTCTGCAGATCAAGACCTGATCACCTCAGTAAGTTTCCACTGGAAATACAGTTAGGCCAAAATAGAAATTTTTTGTTGGAATGTGCCAATTTGGATCATATTTTCTGTGGAAAAAAGTCAAAATTCGTAATTTCATTTCCCCCTTCTCATTTCAGTGAGGTAGAAAGTTTCATTTGACCAAGTTTCATTTAATTTAAACCTTCATAGCTAAGTAACTTTTCACAGCAGAAGAGTATTTATGCATCCCCATCAGAAATTTACCACGTGAACCTTGCTGAGATGAGCTGCCATTAGCAAATGGCTGCACTCTGCTTGCTGTTTCACTTTACAACTACATTTTCCCTAAGTGACGCCTTCCAATTGTGCACTGATGTGAAGTCACATGCGCTTTCTTATGGTTGAAGCAGCCTCATCTGAAGGATCTACCCTAAACCCCATCAAAGGGCACTTGGGGTTGGGTTACTCAAGGAGCATCCAGGATGAGCAGCATCTATGAGCTTTACCTGGGATTCAGTCTTTCCCCAGGGGTGACAAGGCAAAGGCTCAGACTTTACCTTAATGAAGCCATCCTGTTGTGGCCCAGACTGAACCAGACAGGTACACAAATCATGGTTAATATCCTCTGAACTTTCATGGTATGCAAAAAGAGACAATTTAAATCCGGAACTGAGATTTTACTTCTTTAATTGACCTGGGAAGAAAGCCTTTGCAAGCCCTGGGAAGAAAAGGCATATTGCTGCCTTGTAGGAGGGTTCCCTGAATGCTGTTCCAGATCTTTTACAGATGACCTGGGGTGCATATTTGTTCTGTGCTTTTGTTTCACTGTTTGTGAAGACTTGATTTTCCCCAGAGGATGTCTGCAAACTCACTGGTGCTCACACAGCCCAGCAAACACTGGTGGGGACACACAAAGCAGGTCACAGGAGCTCAGGATCACCGTGGGCTGTCACAGCACAGGCTGTGAGCTCTGGGTACCAACCAACTCTGCTCCTTGATCCTGGTTCCTCACCTGGCCGCATTGCATAGAGCATTTCTGGGCCAGCTTCTCCTGGAGCTGTTCCCTACAGGTAGTATGGATGGGACTGCTCCAAGTTTGGGTCCTGTTACCATGCCCAGACCTCCACTATCTCAGGCACAACCTCATTTGTCATAGAATCATAGAATTGTCTTGGCTGGAAAAGACCTTTAAGATCATTGAGTCCAACCTCTAGCCTAACCGTACCAGTCTGGTGCTAAACCATGGCCCTCAGCACCACATCTACATGGCTTTGTAACCACATCTACAGGCATGTAACCCCACCACCTCCCTGGGCAGCCAGTGCCAGGGTTAATAGACCTTTCAGTGAAGAAATTTCTACTAAGATCCAAACTAAACCTCCTCTGGTGCAACTTGAGGCCATTTCCTCTTGTCCTATCGCTTGTTCCTTGGGAGATGAGACCGATGCACATGGACCTGCTGCAGAAATTGCTGTGTCTGGCCTGTCCCAAGCACATGCCCTTTGGGACTAATGTTGACTTTTCACAGGTGTCTGTACAGCACCTAGCATAACGACCTAGTAATTATAACAGAAGCTAAATTACTGCTAAAATTAGGTGCTTATTAACATCATAGCCTCTGGGCACCACCACAACACTTAATAATGCTGCAGTCTAAGAGTAACTCAGGAACCATCATAATCTTAATGAAAAACTGTCCTTAGGGAGAAAGTTTCTGTACAAGGTCTTGGTTTTCCATTAGGTCATATTTCACACATGGAAAAAAATCTCTGTTCAAATGCTCAAGGAATTCAATTCAGTTCAATGATTTCAACTGCAAAGTGGAAGTGTGCGTTTGTTGTCACCCATGAACTTTACTTTTGATTGTAAGCTTTGAGTCATAAGCTTTGAGGACAGTTTTGGGGTGTTAAGGCACTTGGACTCAGGACACCTCATGACCAGGTGTGAAGGCCAGGGCAGGTCCCACACTGCCACCCCACACGTACATCAGTGCAGCACAGAGCCAAAGCCAAGCTGTGCTTTCTCCTGTCTAGTTCCCACAGTTTTCCTCCCACAACTTGGATTCCAGTGGGATCAGCTCCAACCACAGCATGAATTTAGGACCGTGGCTGGAATGGAGGATGGCCAAAATTCATTTTGCTGCTTAAATTCAACCCAGTTTAACTGAGGAATTGGAGATGAAATATGGTCCATGGCAGGTCCCTCAGGAAAGGCAAAGAAGCAAGAGGGCAAAGCCAGCGGGTTCAGGTGCTACATGGTCAGTCCAGAGACAGGGTGAGCTCAGAATGCCATGAGGTGGTGGAACATGGAGGAAGGGTTGTGGGGAACTTCCCAGGTTCAAGAGCTATCCTCTGCCAGACACAGCACCCTGGAGAAGACACAGACGTCCTAGCATGGGCTGTCTCCCAGTGCAACAGCCGCTTGGAGGTGCAGGGACAGGAGCAGAGCAGAGCTTGTGGGGACAGGGACAGACCTGAGCAGCCTCTCTGAAGACACCCAGCTCACTCTTTGTCCCAGGTGAAGGAAGGACTTGTAGGGCCCCAAATAAAGAGCCATGAGGCTGTGGGCGAGCACCAGCCAGCTGGGCAGTCAGACACCACTATCACACCACACACCTTCTCTTCTGTTGGGGATTAATGAGGCTGACAAGAAAGGCCTCGGAGGCTCCTCCCAGCCCTGCCCCTCATGCACCCCCCCAAGCACTCATATTATCTGTATCAAGCACATTTTTATGTAAATGCTCTAACCATCCCTTTCAGGGCTACAATGCCTCCAGACTAAGCTCCTGAATGGCATCGGCACATTTCTCCTGCCTCAGCTGCTCGCCCAGACAAACAGGAGTGTGGCTCTCCACAAAGGGCTATGGTAATGCCGGGCTGGGGGAGAGTCAAGGGGAGGAGGCCAGCAGGGACCAAAGCTATGTCAGTGACAGGCAAAAGCCAGGCTTCCAGTGGCTCTGTAGTCAAGGAAGGGACAGGCCCCACAGATGGATAAATGGAGTTGCATGAGGCAGCTGGCTCAGCCCCACAATGCACCGTCCCTGGTTGGTGTGGTGGCCCTGGGGTCCACCACATTGCCCCAAAGTGTTGCTGTGAAGGGCAGAGTCTGGGCTTGCAACCTGGGATCTCTCTGTGGAGACTAACACAGGAAAGCTGAAACAGCCTACGGAGCGGGGAAGGAGCATGTGGAAAAACATGGAATGCTGAAGACTTTCATGAGATACCCCCAGCCTCTGCACATGCCACGGGGACATGAGGGATAAGAGGGTAGGTGATATCCCACACTCCACCCTCTTCCCACCATGATTGGGACCTTCTTTCATCTCTCCTGAGGTGGGACTCCCCGAGACTTTCCCTCATGGGCTGGTCCGTGGTGCCTGGTGGCACTCCCAGCAGCTCTGCCTGCACCAGGCATGCAAAAGTCCTCCTTCAGGACAGAACAATTTCTTCTGCCAGGGATAGGTGAACGAGTAACATGTTCATTGAGAAGGGTTTCAAAGCATCCAAAGGCACCTCTCACCCAGTGTTTGAGGTTGGTGTGCCAAAGAGGTGGCTCCCCAACACCACCCACCAGGCAAAGGGACTTCCTAGTTTTTCTCTGCAGCGGTTTCGTATGACAAACCAGGTGTTACAGCTTTGTGCATCCTTCATAGGTTGGGTCTTCACAGGCACAGATCAGAAACGACTTCCTAAGAGCACTGAAAGTTTCACCAGAGATGTGGCTTGCATTGGTCTTCCCTTGTGTTCCATCCTGTGCTCAGTAAAACCTCTACGGGGACAAGTCAAGATCAGCAGGAGCTCCTGATGTCCATGGGACACTGTCTGTGTTAGAGGGGCCCGAAGGGAAGGGAGATGCAGCTCAGTTCATCCTCCTGCAGGATCACTTCAGTTGTGAGATGCAGCAGGGAAAGCCCCGTGGGCAGCTGGACATGTCTGTGGGGTGGGTGTGCAGGGGGCTGGACACGGAGCAATGAAATGATGGATGGATTTGCCACTCGCCACCTCACAGACCAGCTGAGGCAGAGCCCTGAAGATGACAATATGAGACAAAAGTCTACGCACAAATGGGAGGATTTGGGGCTGCCCAGGTGTCACTTGACTTCACGGAGTGACTCTACACCACCAGCTGTGCTCTGCTGATGGAGCAGCAACACCAGACCCCACCTGGCAAAACCTTCTCCCTCTCCTGTCCTCTCTGTCACACGTCCCAGTTGCTCACACCAACTGCCCCATGAGGCTGCTGTGAAAAACTCTGCAGGTTGTGGTGGTGGGGGGGGGGCTGGCACAGCATGGCTTTCCCAGCACCACCATGAGCACTGAGCAAGCTTGACAAGAAGGTCAGGATCCACGTGGAAAGCCCAGGGCAGTGCTTCCAGCTGCTCCTCACACACAGAAATCCAGGCAGCACATGTTCTCACCCTTGCTGCCAGCTAAGCCGTGCACTCAGCATATTAGTCTCCCCCTGCAGAATCAGGCCAAGGGCACACAGGCATCATTTCCATTGATTCTTTCACTCTGTTTTGATAATTCACCATTAAATTGCAAGTGAGTGCAGCGAGAGGCTGCAGGGACAGCCATGGGCCGAGCACTGGATTTGGCCCCTGTGTCAGGGGAAGGGCTGGTGCCTGCCCTTGCCATGAACACAGAGACATGGCCGGGGGAAGGCCGGGGGAAGGCCAACCTCAGCCTGCCGGGTTGCAGTGCCCACCGGGACCACTCACACACTCTCCCATCCTGTTTCCTTCAGCACTAACAGCTGGGTGAGCTGGACCAGCCTCCTCCCCTCTCCAGGTCCCCCAGCACTATTTAATCCAGCAGACTTTGCACCACCCACTTGTCCCACCAGTGGGACAGAGCAGGGGGGATGGGACAGCCCCGGGTGTGGGAAGGAGACCCTGGGGCTGAATCTGGAGTGGGGCTGATGCAGGGACGGGGCACATGGCATGAGGATGTGGTAGCCTGGTCTTCCAGGTCCCGCCAGTGCAGGGCCAGCTCAAGGGCTGCTTTCTGTCTGTAAATTAACTTCTCCTGCACTCCCTCCAAACATGCAGCGTTGTGGCATTGCCCAAGCCCAGGGCTTCATCCCCCACCAGGCTGGGGACTGCGCACCCAGTGCAGCTGAGGTTTAGGTCAGCTCAGCAGCTCTGCCCTGGAATGCGGGCTTTGCAACAAACAATTATGATAATTGCCACTGACAATAACAGGCAGAACATGTTTGTGTCATGGCAACACAGGAAACAAACTTCAAGCAGAGCCTGTGTCCGTCAGCCCCTGCCAGCACAGCTCTGCTCGTGCTGCTTCCAATGGCTCCGACGTTTCTAGCAGCTGGGACAGAATGCTCTGCTACACAGCCACCAGCTCAGAAGCCAAACCCATGTGGGTGATGTGACCCCAGAGCTGTCCTGACCTGGAGACAGCAGTTACAGCCTCAGCTGGGGAGATTTTCGCTTGGGCAGGGACTCCTGCAGTGCTCAGCCCCACAGAAGGACCCCAGTCAGTGCTAACCCTCTCGCTCTCCTTCCAAACTGGGGATGCACGAGGCAGCCTCACAGGGAAGAGCTTTGTAAAGCCCACTGGGGAGTTACTCACTGCCCAATGCACACTGCCATCCCTCCAGCTCCTGGTACAGCTCCACAGCCTCAGTGCTGGAGGTGGCTCATGTCCCATCCACCTCAGGCCTTGCAAAAGCCATCAAGTCCACAAGCAAAGTCCACTCCCTGCTGTTGCACAGCCAGTTCTCTCAGAACGGGAGGGTGGCAGACCCTGCCCTGCTGGACACCGGCAACATGTCACTGCCTGTGTGCCTGCCATCCCCAACCACTCTGCTCCCCCTTGTCCTCACTCCTCCCCAGCCTTTCACATAGCTCAGTCATGGCTGATGAGACTTCCCACCAATTTCCGACTGAGAAGCCCAGAAGAGCACAGCTGGCCTGAGGCCAGGGCTCCAGCTCCACAGCTTGGTGACTCAGCAGCTCATAGCCAAGGTTACAATTGAAGCTGCACTTACTCAGTCAGTTTGGGTGCTGGCGTCTGCTCATGGACACCAAACCACATCATGTCAAATTACAAGGCAGGGAGAGGGCAAAGCTGACCCGTTCCTGCCCCACAGGAACCCCTCCTGTTCTCAGCTGCCCACTGTGCTCTGTGACACGGCTCTGCAGAACTCAGACCTCCAGGGGGAATGGACTGGTTTCTTCCTCCTTCTCCACCAGCAGCATCACTCTTTGCCATGCTCCAGGTGCAACCGGATCTGTGCAGTCAGCTAAAGAGAAGTCCATTATACAAGTTCTGGGGCTCCCCAGTACAAGAAAGACAAGGAGCTACTGCAGAGAGTCCAGCCAAGGGCTACAAAGATGATGAGGGGAACGGAGCATCTCTGTCCTGAGGAAAGGCTGAGACACCTGGGGCTAACCAGCCTGGAGAACAGAAGGCAGAGGAGGGGATCTTATCAATGCTTATCAATATCTACAGGAGGGTGTCAGGAGGATGGGGTCAGACTCTTCTCAGTGGTGCCCAGTGACAGGACAAGGGGCAATGGACACAAACTGGAACACAGGCAGTTCCATCTGAACATGAGGAAAAACTTCTGTCCCTTGAGGGTGACAGCCCAGGGTCAGGCTTCCCAGAGAGGGGTGGGGTCTCCTTCTCTGGGGACATTCAAACCCACCTGGATGTGATTCTGTGCCACCTGCTCTGGGTGACCCTGCTTGAGCAGGGGGTTGGTCTGGATGATCTCCAGAGGTCCCTTCCAACCCCACCATGCTGGGATTCTGTGAGCCGGATTCTCATCGCAGAGGACATGCTCTGAAGACAAGGATGTTGCGTAAGAGCAAATAGATGGTGTGATGTGACCTGCAGTATCTTTACTGCCAACAATGATGCACAAGAAGCAGACAGCACAGGTTGGCTTTAAGATCCTAGGTTAACAGGTAGTAAAGACAGTGTCCCCTATCTTGTTTGAGCTCCAGAGTCACAGACATCAAATGTTTTCATTTTACTCCATTTTCCATTTAATTTGTAAAAAGTTGGACAAGCAGTGCTGCACCACTAAAGCTCCTGAAGCCCTGGGGAGTTTCTGAAGAGCAGGTGAAGTTAAGACTGGGCCAAATGTTGAGAAAGGAAAGGCAAAATGACTCAGATGCACTTGCAGGTCCATCTGTCTGGCTTTGATGCCAGGTGAAGGAGCAATTCTGCTAGTGAGGAATTAAAATAGAACAACATAATTAAGACCAATTACATGGTTTTAATGAAATGGATTTTGTCAGACTAGCATGGTGCTTCTTGAGGAGATTAAAAGATTGGATGATAATGGAAAAGTGCTTCTAGGTGGATTTCTGGCAGAGGTGTCTGAGTTGGTGCCACAGAATGGCTCTCAGGGATCAAGTGCACAAGCCACTTCCTACACAGTGAAGGAGTGATCTCAAAACAGAGAGTAACCATTTTGTTGTTTTCCTGGCCAGGTCTCAGCTTTCCACATTTGCTACCAGTTTCCTGGAAAAAGATAAAATTTGGAGTGCTTTCCAGGAGAAGTGTAGGGCAGTCTGGATGTCCACTCCCTCCTGAGGCCAGGACAAAAAGCCCAGCATTGGGTTATAGGATCACAGAATGGATTGGATTGGAAGAGATCTTAAAGTTCATCCAGTGCCACCCCCTGCCATGGGCAGGGACACCTCCCACCACACCAGGGTGCTCCCAGCCCCATCCAACCTGGCCTTCAACACTGCCAGGCAGGGGCAGCCACAGCTTCTCTGGGCACCCTGGGCCAGGCTCTCACCACCCTCACACCAAACAATTTCTCCCTCCCATCCCATCTCCATCTCCCCTCTGGCAGTTGGAACCCGTTTCCCCTCGTCCCATCACTCTCTGCCCTTGGCACCAGTCCCTCTCCAGCTTTCCTGGAGCCCCTTGGGGCACTGGAAGGTGCTTTAAGGTCTCCCTGGAGCCTTCTCTTCTCCAGGCTGAACACCCCCAAACTTCTTTCCTGTGAGAGTGCCAGAGCACTGGACCAGGCTGCCCAGAGAGGCTGTGGAGTCTCCTTGGCTGGAGACATTCAAACCCCGCCTGGATGTGTTCCTGTGTGATGGACTCTAGGTGACCCTGCCCTGGCAGGGGGGTTGGACTGGATGATCTCTCGAGTTCCCTTCCAACCCCTAGGATTCTGGGATTCTGTGATCTCAGCAAGGCTCGGAGGCTGACAGAGGGATGGAGTGGGAGGATCTAGTATTTCTCAGTCTATTCAGATGTTAGATCCTGCATATAATGGCAGGGGATCCCTAAACGGGTGTTGAGAAGACAGGCTCAGCCCAGGACATTGTTCACCCTGCAGGCACAGCCTTCCATTGCACAGGTCTCCACAGACAGCAGTAGGGTTGGTCCCGCAGTCCCTCCAGTGTGGCTGACCCCAAACCTCTGTCACTGCCTGTCCCAGTCTCTTCACCACAGCTCTGCCTGAAACCTCCTGGATGAAAGGCCTCCAAGGCTCCATGGAAGAGACGAGTGGAGGAAGAAGGGACAGGCTGTGTGCCAAGGCGAAGGTACATGGCACAGCGTGCAGGTCACCAAGGCACGGAAGTGTTAGCTGGAAGGAAGCTCTGGATGTCCCTAGCCCAGCCTCCCGTTTCACTAGAGACTATTGCCAGTGACAGAGGATGTCACCCTTCCTAGCAAAACATTTGGGAACCTTTGAAAATCTCCTATAACAAGAGTGCAGAAATAAAGCAGTAAGAGAGAGAGTACCAGCCAACTCTCCTGCAGAGATGATGGTCAAGGGAACAGTTTCTGGAGCAGCTCCCCCTTCACTCCTGGGCTGTAGCACCCTGTGGCAGACTGCACTGGAGATGAGCATGGTGCCTCATGATGCTGGAGATGTCTCTGGGCAGTGAGGCAGAGCTTTGCTGTGTTAGGAACTGTGCAGCCACTGTGGACACTCTGGAAAGCTCAAGGTCTCACTCCTTGATGAAGCACACACGTATTTTGGCAGATGAGGACACCACAGAAACCACAGGACAGTGCTGATGTACTGATAGTTGTTGAGCTCAGCCTTGGGCATGCTCAAGGTTTTCACTGGCAGCAGGACAAAGCAGAGCATGAAAAGGAGGGTTTGGCAGAGGTAACAGGATTGCTGCTCTGGTATTTACCTCCCAGCATGGAGAACAGCACAGCAGGAAGCCCAAAGCACAAGAGGTTGCTGAAAGAAACCAATGGATGAATGAGTAGTGGTGGGAGTGGGCTCTGATACAGGCAGGTGCACGTGAGACAGCCCATGGAAGGCCTTGAAGGTGAAAGCAAGTACCTTGTGCCTGGCAGAGCAGGGATGGAGGTGTGGGCAAGGGTGTGAAACAGGTATGACGCAGGAAAGCAGCAGCACATCATGGTCCTTCATGCAGTGGGTGGTGGTGTGATGCTGGTCAGATGGAGGGATGCAGCAGTGGTAGTAACCTGGACACATGACAGAGAGGACACAGGCAAGTGTGCTGTCAGTATGTGAGCAGGAGCAGAAAGGCTGTGCCACTGAGATGTTAGACACAAAGAATCTACAAATTAGGTAATGCCTGGGCACAGGGGATATGGAGGAGAACTGGAACAGTGCTGGCTTCCAGGATACAACAGACAAGACAGAGATGGCCCTGGTGACTGAGAGTACACAAGATGGAGATTCAAGCAGGTGATGTTGGGCTGGAGCTGGCAGCTGATTGTGCTAAGTCCCTGGTCAGGGCCATTGGGACAGATTCAGTTTCTTCCCAGTGAGAGAAGGAAATCAGCACATTGCATCCTCATTAACTGCTCACCACTAATGAGTCTTATGCACAAGGTCCAGCTACTCAGAAGTCCCTCTCCCATGCAGATCTGGAGCATCAAGGGAGAAGGAGGGAAGAGAACCAGAGCAAGAGGAGGCTGAGGCTATTTGATGTCCATTAACCTCTTGCATAGCCAGAAGGAACTGGTGAAAGAAAAGCTTTGTTCCAGGAGGTGTGTCTATAGTCCACCTGAACCACCCTAGGGCAGTCCCTTGCCACCTATCATTGCAGTGTGCATATGCCAGCCACACCAAGGAGTGAGGACTGCATCCTCCTGCATCCCCACCACCTTCCCACCTGGCTGGTCCAGACTCTGCTCAACTGCAACCACCTGCACGAGCCACTGGTGAAGCAGGCTGCAGGACAAAGGTACCTGCTCCCACTGCTCTGTGCCACCCAGCAGCTCTCAGACACAGCCTGCAGGGCCAGGCTCTGATAGTAGAGGTGGTTCTGAAGTCTGGGCTGTGCACGGAGAAGAGGTCTGGGCAAAGACACCTGTGGAGCTGGAGAGTGATGCTCCCTTTCTGACAGTAGCAGGAGGGACACTGTGAGACTCAGGCAAATTTCACAGCAGGACCCAGCATGTCCCTGTCCCAAAATAGAGAGAAGACACCACCAGGAGAGTAAGCAGCTTGGAGACACTGAAGAAACTCTTGCTTCACCCCAGAATTTTTATTCCACAAGCTCAACTGAGCAGGAGACATTGCTAAAACCCCAGAGAATCCCAAACACCTTTGGGGTTTTCCCCTGCCAGGAGTTAGGAGTGATTCCCAGGGCAGAAAGTGTCGCAAAGACGGACAACCCAGACACTGGTTCATGTTTTCACTTCCAGATCTCACTGTGTGCCACATCCTTTAGTCATCCAATTCCTGCACAGCAGACACTTCTTCCTGGGGTTTCCAGCTGGCAAAGGCAGGAGGATACAGGCCAGGCAAGCAGAATTTCTCCTATTACACCCTGTGTCATGTGGAGGGCACTTGGAGTTTTTTCTTGCACTGACAAAGGGAAAGAGATGTTATTCTCAACGGGATTTTCAGCAGGGCTCAGCAACCACATGTTGCTCACAGCATGTGATTTTGTCCCTTGGAGTTCTGGCCTTAGTCCTGACTCTGCATTCACCTCATCTTGCTGGGACAGGGGCTGCTCCACAACCCCACATCCTGCATCATCCCTTAGAGGCAGCACCCAGCTTTTGCTCTCCATAGCATCTGGAGTGGCTTTCGCCTACTTCCCAGTTCCCAGAGGAAGGAAGACAGGATGCTTGTTTACTGGGAGGTGTTACACAGGGCTCTTTTTATAGTCTATTGAAGTCTCTTCTCATTACAATATGTGCTTATATGTACTTGCAATTTCACCCTCAGCATATAGATGTGCATAGATCTCTGCACTCCAAAGGTGCTGTAGAAATGGCACTTGGCTAATCCACTAGCCAAGGCAGCGTCTGACCCCAAGCCATCCTTGGTGTAGTACCTGAGGGAGGAGCTCCTCCAGTGAGGAGCTTTGGCAGCTCACAGGGGAGCAGGGAGGTGCATGGCAGCACCTTCATCTGTGACACCTCCTGGGATTGCCTGTGACCGTGCTGTATCCAAAAGTGCTGTGGAGATGCAAACACAGCCACAAAGATCCAGGTTGGCTTCGTCATGTCTTGGACCATGAGCCAGCGGTACCATGAGCACCCCAACAAGAGCAGCACAAACACAAGCTGCAAGGCATAGTCCTTGCTGCAAGCAGCTGTGGGAGCTGAGTTGTCAGCCTTTCACTTCGCCCTAAACACGAT
Organism: Aegotheles bennettii; assembly: GCA_013398125.1. Lineage (NCBI taxonomy): Eukaryota > Metazoa > Chordata > Aves > Caprimulgiformes > Aegothelidae > Aegotheles > Aegotheles bennettii. The sequence continues at coordinate 74,961 of VZRW01007977.1, forward strand.
GGATGAAAATGCACCATCCCACGGACCACATCCATCCCCCGCAGACATCCAGCAACACAGCACTGCTCAACTCCCACCCACAGCAGCACACACAAACTGGAGTCACCATGAGCAGACTCTTTCTCAGCCCAGTGCCTCCAGCACCTTCTGGAAATGCCTCTTTTTCTCTGGACCATCCCTAAGAGCTTTGCTCCTGGGGCACAGCTCTACAGTCAGCTCCGATTTCAGGGTCTTTCTTAGCAATGAGCTGATTGTTCACCCCTGCGAGCGGGTCCCTAATCCCGGGTGTCTGCAGGCAGTGTTACACACGCACACACAGAGCTGTTTGTACCAAGCCAGCAGAAAGCCACACCATGGGTCTGCCCGCTGAACCACCAGCAAAGCAGAGCCACAAATCACTTGGCAGCTGCAGGGCTGTACTGTCTCTCAGAGAGTAACTTTTAGTTCCTCCAGCCACATAATGAGTAAAAGCCCTGAACTGGAAGTGCAAATAGACATATAATTTATATTTAATAAGGCGGTTAATGTACTGTGTGTCCAGTAGAGTAACACCCAGCTCCTATTACCCATTTATTGAGGTTACTCCACATAATAAATTCCAAATGAGTGATAATGGCTGTATTTGGAATTATATTAATAATCATGTGCATACGTGAAGCCAGGGAGATGAGGGTATAGCAAGTGCTGCATTTCATTGGCAGGACCATGCGTATTTTGGAAACGTACATAATTGCCATTAATTCATTGACCCCCCTTGCACCCTGGCAGAGGGGACCTGCTCTCAGGTGCTGAAGCAACCGACATCATGTACAGGTGACTGATGTAAAAGAAAGATTTAAAGGGAAACATCTGCAGTGTTTCAAAGTCTCCTGCCCAGGTCTGGGTGGGACACTTGCATCTGAACACATCTGTGCAGGTATTTGACTTCTTAGGTGGGTTGCAGTTTGGAAAAGAAAACCCGTGATTTCTGATCCCCTGGAAGCAAAAATGTTTAAAGAAACCTCAGACAAATTAAGTCCTAAAGGGAACCAAGAAAAACCTAATTCAAACTGAAAAGTAAGGTTTATTTTAAGCGCTATCAAAAAGCTTAGAAATAAAATCTGTATTAATTTTAAAATGTAATTTTATGCAATTTAAATATAATTTGTTGAACTATTTGTTTCAATAATACATTTAATTTTCAGTACTTAAGTAAATACATCTTGGGGAGAAGTGCCAAGTGAAAAACCTCAATTCCTTTTAAGACCTTTGTTTTTCTAGCTCAGTGATTTGCTGTCATAGACACAGACTGAGTCTATATCACTTATTTTTGTAATGAAATAGGATTTTCTCCCAACTATTTTTATCTTTGCCTCCAGCGCCTTTGCCCACAGTGGCAGCTCCTGCAGACACTCACCCACCGTGCAATTCACACGTGTGGGAAGGCACCTGCACCTCTGTGCACACTCACGTGCACTCATGCATCTTCATTGCAAGCCAAAGGGTAGGGGAGACCCTTGGCCTGAGCAGAAATGAGGTTAGGAATATTTTAGGAAGGCTGATAGACTTCTAGATTTACTGATGGCTGCTTGGGTTCTGAAAAGAGGGTCACCCAGCTGATCAGCTCAGGGCTTTTCCAGGCATGTAAAGGACTCCAGAGAATCCCAGAAAGAGTTGTTAGAAGGGGTATCTGGAGGTCTTTAGTCCAACCCGCTACCACTGACACCATGGCTTGGTCTCGTGAAGTCTTCAAAACCTACAGGAATGGAGATTCCCCCTCCTATCTGGTGTTCCAGACTGCATCACCCACCCCCCCCGGGCAGAATGCCGAGAGCATCCCATGCTGCAGCTTTTTGCCAGTGTCCCTTGTTATATCACCTGGCACAACCTAGAGGAGAGTGAGACCTTTTTTGTAAGAGACTTGTCCCAGGGGAAGGCGTGCAGCCTGGCCTTTTGGCACACTGTGGTCTAAATGTTAGGGAAAAATCAATAGGGGCTGGGTCCAGAGGAAGAGTGTGACCCAGGAGGACCACACACAGGAGCAGAGCAGAGTCCCTTCTCTAAGAGACTTCCTCAGGCAGAAGCCCACAGAATTCACAGGTGGTACTTATGGATCATGTGGGTTCTTATCCCACAGCAGCCCATTGCATGAAGCTCCGCAGGACCACACTAGAGTCACCTCTCTGCTCTGCAGTGGTGTCCCAAACCCATCGCTGATGTTCCAGGACCTTCAGCTCAGGCACAGGTGGCAGTAAGGGCTGCTCAGCCATCCCCCAGGCACCACAGCACTGCTTGTCTCGGGCCCTGGGTTCCAACCCCAAATTTAAGATGTAGCCTATTGGTGTTGACTATCCAGTACAGAGTGAAAGGGCTCCCAGTGCTCCCATTGAGGTGGTCTATGGCCAGTGCCTGGCCAAGGACAGGAGCGCAGTGTGAAGGTGTCCTCACCCTGCAGCCCAGCTCACATCAGTCCCCAGAAGGGACAGACTGCACCGCCAGGCCCTGGTGTTCTCCAGCTGCAGTGAGGCACTGGGGAAGGGACGGGACAGGGTTCAGGCCCCCGGGGCCAGCCCTGCCTGCCCCTGCCAGCTCTGCTGCCCACAAGGCCCTCGCACACCTCTGGTGCTTTGTGGTGGCTCCTCACCCTCAGAGCTGGCTCCCGGGAGAACCAGGACCCAACAGGACAACAGCCACCTAGTGGGTGTTGGGCCCCCTCCCACCCAGAGGAACCCCCTGCA